>RJWH01000010.1:2961697-3053449 GCA_004363575.1 Solenodon paradoxus
TCTTCTCTCCCCTCTCTCTCTCTCTCTCTCTCTCTCTCTCTCTCTCTCTCTCTCTCTCTCTCTCTCTCTCTCTCTCTCTCTCTCTCTCTCTCTCTCTCTCTCTCTCTCCCCCCCCTTCTGCTTTCTTTCTCTCTCATATATATATATAAATAAATATATGTATATACACACATACACACATATATATGTGGATACATATGCGTGTATGTGTGTATATATGTATGTGTACATGTGTGAGTATGTATTGTATCCTAGTGGTTATGTTCCTCTGAACCCTGACTAATACAGCAGGACCATCTGAAATAGGACAGTAAATTGTTGCACCAGATCTGGATGAATGTGACCTCACAGACTTCTGTTCGCACAGACAGTTAACAGCACCTTTAAATGATCTTCAGGTTTGGATCCTGGGTAAGTTTTTCCTCCTTTGAGAAGTTAGTTCTTCAAGGTATACATTTATAATAGATATATGTTTCATCGAAGCTGAATATTTGGACATACCCTGATGGCTCAGGCATTAAGCCAGCAGCTGGGATGTAAACCATAAACAGCCCAAGGACCCACATTCAGACTCAGAGTCAGGGGAGCAACCAAAATGAAAAGTAAGTAAATAAAAATTATTCTTCCTTCCTGCCTGCCTTCATTACTAACTGCCTTCCTTCCTCTAAAAAAATAAAAATAAAAGAGACAGATTTGATCAAATGTACAGCCATTTTCATTAACTTCTGCATTGCTGGAAATATGTCCAGCTTTTTCGTATGCCAGATAGTGGAAAGAATTGGAAATTGTAGTGATGTTTGAAATCACTAAGCCAGAAAACACTTTTTCAGGGTTTAGTAACAGGAGATTTTCATGTGAGGTCTTTGTGCATAAATTGTACTAGCTCTTTGATTAGGAGAAAGATTGCCCTTGATATTTTCACTGTTTGGTCTTTAATTAATATGTCTATCTTTACATTTCTTCTGTGCCACAGTCTTCCTGACATCACAGCATTAGGAGTTGTTCTAACCATGTTTTTAAGTCCTTATGTTTGTAGCATTGTCTATCATAGTCTGCAATCTGGATTTCTCTCTGCTTATTGCTCAGGGGATTTCAGATACAGACCAGCCTTGTTCTGCATGAAGCTGTGTTAACAGATACTCATGTATCTCAGAACTGTATTCTTGTTGATGTGTCAGCTAATGCAGAACAATACAAAGGGAGCACACGGACCCTTCCTATTTGCATGAGTTTCAGTTAAAATGATGCTGTATGAAGCAGACACTGCCTGTATGCTCTCATTTTTTCATAGCGCACTATTATTTCAATCTCATTACTCAATACTTAATACTCCTCAGTACTTAAATATTTCTCCTTTGCATGAATTGCTTGCTTTTGGGGTTGTTTGTTTGTTTTCTTGAACAGGACACTTAGACATGTTTGGGATGATGAACAGGTGTTTCCTGATATGAAAAGTGAACACTGGTAAACACAACCATGGAAGATAACACATAATGTGATTGAAGCTCTGGTGAATGCTATGTACATTTTGTGCTTCTATAGACTCAGCTGAAGCTATTTCCTCCATTTACTTAGTGTTTCTCATAGACAAATTGCACATGAACAAAGGTAAAATTAGCATTTTACTCAAATCCCTAAAGAATCAATCATGTTGGAACTAATTCACAATCACAAAATAACTGTTTCAGCAGAACTGAATTCATTGAGTGAGATGTCTATTGTCATGCAAGTGGAGATGCTGAAAAGGCAGTTATTTAGAATTCATGAAAGAAGTACATTATATGTGTGTGTATATATAGATATGCACATATATATGTATGTACATGATCATCTAGGCATTGAAAATAGACAAGCAAGTCAGATTGAGGTACTTCAATGTTCAGAGATTAGAGAGATGTAGATCAACTATCAAAGGTGTCCAAGAAATAGATACAGGAATAAAACTGAAGATTGTTCTAGAAATAAATGGGAGAATGTATTTCAAAGACAAAAGAATAATCAGTCTTGCTCAATTCTGCTGATAATCAAATTAGATGAGAACAAAGAATTAATAACTGATGGAGTAGTAAGAAAAAAATCTTGACTGCAGAAGGCTCAAGAGAGAAAGGAAAGAAATTTGACACAGCAAGTATAGACAACTCTACCAAGATTTTTGTTCCATCAAGGACAGCGGAGGATTGGGGCAGTAGCTGGTGTGGTATATGAGGTCAAAAGAGATTTTTTTTCCAAAGAGAAATTGTTAGCAAACTTGTGTCCTAACAGAAATGATAAGGGTAAGGGAAGAAGAATGATTTCTTACAGAATTAATCATAGCCTTCCTACAAGAATTTTCCATTACATTTCCCACCACAAGACTCTGCTTTCAACTAGATCAGGCTTTGTCTACTAAGCTAGTCACTCACTCTAGGACTGCTGTGCTAACTGTGCAGGAAACTCCTGGGGTGTCATTCATATTCAGTGTGACTCAAGTGGAGCTTTCATAGCACGCTAAGCCCTTGGTAACAGTAGTTAATCTCATGGTAGACACACAACCCAGTCACTCTTTCCCTATATAAACTCTCTAGAGTTGAAAAGAAAATAGAGAGTTTTCTGTTTTTTGAGTTGTCTAAGTTGGTACAACCATTGTCTAGTAGATGCTTTCCACTGATTTCTGATGTCTCTCCCACAGATGTTCTCCATTCCTTCTCCAGAACACTTTGAATGGTGCCCACAGCACTTCAAATATTCATTTGCTGCAGGGTGCTCTCTTCTTTCATCACTTCTGCTCTTACCAGTTGAGTTATATAATTACCAAGAGTCAATTGCATTTGACTCCAAATCTGTTCTTTACTATTATTATATAACATAAGGTCTGCTGTGTAAATCGATGACATCTGAGTGCGTAAAGCAATTTATGCCTATGAAACCAAAGTCAAATACTTTTTGAAGATGTGATACAAGTCAAACACTAGAAAGAAAAAAGTCATCCTTTTAAGTGTGGCCAAGAAAACTTCAAGACTGAATAAATCATAAAAATTCAGAATTAAAAATACCTTTCTAAAAAAGTTGATTTTATTGAAGGAATATTACATTATACATTAATTTTACAAGATAGTAAATTTACATCTGTATATGATGAAGAAAGTTTACCTCTATTTACCTTTTTCCTTCACTATACAGTTTTCCCCAACCCCCACCCCTCCCATCTCTTCCTGCACTCACTGATTTGCTTTTATTTTTTGGCTTAAAGTTTATTGTTACTTGATCCAGTTCATCTTTTTAGAGTCTATTTTTGCTTAATTTAGTTCATTCGTTTGCTTGCTATCTCTATATATCACATATGAGTGATATTATATGACATCTGTCTTTCTTCTTCTGGTTTTCTCACTAAGCATGATTCCCTCCACATCTATCCATATTGCTATAAATGGCAAGATTTCACCTTTTTGATAGCTGCAAATGATCCATTGTGTATATATCCACATCTTCTTTATCTACTGATAGGCATCTAGGTTGTTTCCAACTTTTGGCTATTATAAGTAATGCTGCAATGAACATTGGGATGCATTATTGTGTTTTTAGGGAAAAGATATAACTGTATCATATCGGATTTCCATTCTCAGTTCTTTGAGGAATCTCCATACTACTTTTCATAATGGTTGCATCATTTTACACTCCAAATGTCAGTGTATAAGAGTTCCCTTTTCTCCACATCCTCTCCAGCACTTGTTGTTTCCATTCTTTTAGATAATAGCCATTCTCACAGGTATGAGATGATAGCTCATTATTGTTTTGATATCCTTAAGTTCTTCCTCCATTATAAATAAGCAAAAACTAGAAGTGATAGATAGTACACTGTGAAGTAGCTTAGGTAAGAAAAATGACTCAGAACTCTAGTCAGAGGAAATTTGGTTCTTCATACAATAATTGATTTCAAAAAATGGTACGTTAAAATGTTTTAAGTTAAAATTGAATGTTTATAATATATATTTTATTTCATTTTATCATTATTTCATATTTATTATATTATTTATAATCTAATATTCTTAGATTATTTTACTATACTTATTATATTTCATTTTTATTATTTTATACTTTAATCAACTTTTTGACCTATCTAGCAACTTCCAGTCCTGCTCCTGTAAGATAGGAATAATTCTACAGCCATTTTTAAAAACTCTATATTCCAAATTCACTAGAAGAACAAAATATAGTCAGTGGAGAGTCCCATTAAACAAATGGATACAAGAGTAGATGGGCAAAGAAGAAGGGGATGAAAGTCTGAATAAGAGTTCAGCTTAAAGGTCTGTGGTGTGGGGGACTGTTGCTCGATGCCTCCCTAAATCTAATGGGAAAGAAGAGCTCGCAGGAATTTAACTAAAGCAGGCCAATGTTTCTAGCATTGTATGTAAATTTTGGAGGTCATGAGACAGGCAGAAAATCTAGAGTCAGGCTTCACAAAGGAAGGGAATGGAGGTAAGCCTGGACCCTAAAGGAGAGACCTCTGTTCTCTGCTCTATTGATGCTGCCAATAGGGCCTGAGCAACCCCAGGCCTCAAGTCACTATCCAGAATCAGAAGCATATAAAAAAAGTCTCAAGGTGAATCTTGACCTAATTTGAAAAAGAACTAGAGCTACTGTGATTAATTCACATTGCAAAAGATTCTGACATTAATTTGTAGTGTGTAGACTAATCTTGTTGAACAAGATTATTTGAAGTAGGAAAGCAAAATATTCTCTATTTTAGAGAAAAAATTATCCCAGGCATTATTCATGACTGAGATTTTTCTGTACTACAAGGCAAGTTTGTATATATATATATTCAATGCCAACAGGCCTAAAAAATAATTTCAATTCCTCTTCAAGTACCATTTAAAAAAAAAGCAAAGTTCATGGACCCAGCTTATACATAATCATTGTCTCCACAAATAAATCAAAGATCACAGGCTTTTAACATCCTCATCACTTTTACTGAAAGGTTAAAAACCAATTTTATGAATTTTGGAATCATGTTATAAAGCTAGTTTGATTACTGATGCAACATAAATCTAACTAGAAGTTTTTGCTCTGTGGAAGATGAACTCTCCAGAGTTTTATGATGCTTTCTTAGACAATTTTACTGCTACTTAAGTATAAATCATTCTTAGCAATCAACTGTTACTTGTCTGAAGATACCCACTTACTGTACATTAGAATTAAATAGTAATTATAGAATCTGAATTTCTTTTATTTACAGAAGCAATTTAGTGATCATGATCACACAGGTTCCATTTGCTTGGACAGATACTAACCTGCTGAGCCTGATCTGTCAGCAACAGCTGTTTTGTGCCCTGGTTATTATTTATTTAAGTTTCTATGAAGTCTATTTCTTCATCTACAGGAGAAAGTGTGATAAATACATAAAAAGATCTGTAGGTGTAATAGATTAAGTCCCCCAAATGTATTTATGTATTTGGATTCATAGCTCAGTGAACATCTGGTCTCATAATTCTGAAGACAAGTGACAGTTTCCAGCCAAGGATACTTCTTTATCATCTTGAGACTACAGTTGAATATTTTTCAAGCACTTATTTTGTAGTCTTTCATTTACTCATTGGCTTTCCTCCTGTAACTTTAAATATATCAAAAGGCTTTATGTGGAAGATGCAAAGAGAAGATAGGATATGCCTTATGGAAACTTAAAATAAGAACTCAATAACTTTATTAAAAACTAGCAGGAAAAGAAAGATGAACCAAAACAAACAACAATAAACTTTTAGCCAAAATAGGAAAAAAAAAAAAAAAAGAAAGAAAATTAGAGAGTGCAGGAAGAGAAGGAAAGCGTCGGGGTAAATAGGGTATAGGGGGTTAAGGGTACAAGGAAGGAAAAAGGGAAATAGTGGTAAACTTAGTGTGCTCTATACAAATGTAAGTTTACTACCCGCCTCTACCTTAAACCTAGCTAATGTTGCAAAGCAATATTCCTTAATGAAACAGTAACATTTAAAAACTAAAAGAAAAACAAACAAGCAACAGCAAGATTGTTCATTTTTAATTGCTAGTCAATTGCTGTTGGACCCCAAATGTTGTGCAGTAAAAGGGGGAGGAATCCTTGGAAAATCATGTGCAAGATGATAATCCGGAAGAGTTAGGGCTTGAGTAGGGTACTGGAGAACACACTGAATCCAGCAGGAGAAATACAAAGATGAATGAGGCACAGGGGAGAGTAAGGCCAGGCATGGAAATGAGCGTGCTTGCTTTAGCAACATGGGCGAGTCCAGTCTGCATGTGGTAGGTGCCTAATCTAATTTGTTGAATTTAATGGCAGCACATCGGAAAAGAGTCATGAAGGCTGGACTACAGGAAATAGAAAGACTTTGCGAAGTTTCTTGGGCAGGAGCCTGGCAAGGTAAAATCATGCAAGAAATTTCCTTCAGCACTTTAGGAATAACACAACACGGGCCTAGATTGGGTCAATCAGTGCATCGGCCAAAATGATTGGTTCAGGAAAATGAAAATATCTGTTAGATGTATTCATTCAAAGTGAATCCCAACATTTTTGTGTGATGTCTGGATGACAAGTTGGGTTCTGCTGGTGATACAGTTCTAGGTAATAAAATCTCAGTTGAAGTTTGGGAATGAAGCTCTAGGAAAATTCCCTTAAAGGTCAGACTCAATAAGCATACACCAGTTTGCCCTTTTTGTTTTTCACTTAATTTCTGACAAGCAGAAGTGTTGACTGGAGCCATCAAAAAAGGAGCAAGAGGCTTATTGAAAATTTGACCTTGACAATTCTGACAACCATCAGTAAATTTCTACCTACCTCTTACTTGTTACAAGAGAAAAACTAATGCTTGTCTTAAAGTCACTGCCAGTTGGGTTTTCTGCTATATGTAGCAATTTCACCTTTGCTAACTTACTTTTCTTCCTTACTTTTCCAATCTTAAATTTCCAGTTCTCACCTGCCATCACATTTCCTCATACTGCTTTTGTATTTTCTGCTTCAACAATACTAAACTACATTCTGTTCCTTCAACAAGTCATGTCTTCTCACCCACAGGCCTTTTACATGTTCTTTATTTGATTTCCTCTTTCCCCTTCAAATTCTTCTCCTGGTTAATTCTTATTCAACTGCTCATCTCCCCATATAAGCTACTTCTTCCCTAGAGATGTCACTTTTTTGATGTTCCATCACAACCACCTTACTCCCAACCATTCAATCATTGTATAAAATTTCTGTGGATTGCAGTGACCTGGCAGTGAGACAGGCTAAGCCTATAGAATTGCATATGTGCTTTATGTCATCGTGTTTGGCTTGTGGAATGGTCATTCTAGGCTGTCATCATTTGAAGCCATCCTATGCATTCCAAAACACATGCTAGTTTCCACAAGCAAACTAATACATAAAGGAGCTCCTTTGAGGATGCCATGGCTTTGGATACATTCAACATGCAGGAAAAGCACAGAGCGGTAACAAAGCTTATACATCAGATTCGCTATCTTACTTTGTTCTTTCCCAGAGAGCATCACTGTCTGACACACTGTCAGAGTTGGTGTGGGTGGATAGATTTCATAAATCTCAAGGAATCTTTCACCCAACAAAGTGCAGAGCAAAAAATGGAGTAACTTGGATGTTATTCTTTACCATTGGTCCAGTAGTCTATCCAAATCATAAGGAGACCTGGCCTATTCTTTTTTCCATCTTGTATAGATCCTGGATCACTTTATCATGTTGTTAAATAAAAGATCCAGCAGAGTCTGTTCGCAATTTCATCCTGATTTAACAATTATAGCAATGGGTTTTCCTGTTAATATTGTGATCAGATTATTTTGCCCATCTTGTCTTCTTTCATCTTCTCTTCCTTCTGTTCCAAGAGATGATCAGCCCTGTTCTCAGGGTCTTAGGGTAAATTTGGAGCAGAGCCAGAACAGAAGTAGCTTAGAGGAAACTCTGGCTTAGTCTTACAAAAACCTCAGTCTTCAAGAATAGTTTCTTCTCTCATCCTCTTCTTTCTCCCCAGACTAGAAGAAGATCTCCCAGCCTGGGTGTGGAAATAAAGAGGAGAAAGTAAGAGAGAAAAATGAGAGAGAGTGATGGAGACACAGGTGAGGACTGAGACAGTGAGAATTATAGCAGAGGACATCTGTGCTTTAATTTCCAGAAGCTCTGAGGGGAAATAGGCTGCAAGGTGCATCTGAGGAAAGGAGCCACAAGCTTCTGAGCAAACACCTCCATTCCCAAATGTATAAAGAATGAAGCAGAAAGCCACCTGGCTTGCAGGTGAGAGACAGACAAGAGTAATGGGCACCGTAATGGCAACTTGGGTGGACAACCAGAATCATGCTCCTGCCCTCATACCTCCCCTTTGCGAGGTCTTAGATATTCACAGTATCCCAGAAGTCTGGCACTTACATTGACAGGATGAAGAGGTGCCCACAAAAGAAAGTTGTCAGGGATGCGTTGGTTGTGTCCTACACAAAAGTGCCTAGCAAAGGAGTGGGGATGCAGACTGGATGAAATCCACTCTTCCCCACAACTCTGTGCCTAGAGAAAGAGGCACTTGCTCACCAAGGGTGTTGTTGTGATTCTACTAACTGACAGAGTGGCTTTTTGGAAATTAGGTTCTAGTGGAGCCCTGAAAGTTGATGATTTCCACTAAGCCAGAATCAGAAATAAGTGTGTTACAGACAAGTTCTAGTCCTCTGGTTGGCAAAAGCCTTCAGAGAGAAGGCTGCAGTGCAACTGTCTATTGTAATAATCAGCAGATGTGTCCTGGTCTTTCATAGTCACTGAATTGCTGAGTCTTGCTGCTAAATTTTCACCAAGAAGTCTTTACATTGCAATTAGAGACTATTTAAGATGAAGTCTGTTTAAGAAAAATAGGCAATCCAATCAAAAAATGGGAAGAGGAATTGGAGAGAGACGTTTTTCCAGAGACAATATACAGATGGCCAACAAGCACATAAAAAGATGTTCCCACTCACTGGCTGTCAGGGAAATGTAAATCAAAACAGCAATGAGAGACTGACTATTATCCAAAAGTCTGGAAACAACAAATGTTGGCATGGATGTGGAAAAAAAGGAACATTTTTACACTGTTGGTGGGAGTTCAAGTTGGTACCACCCCTGTGAAGAACAGTTTAGAGATTCCTTAAAAAGTTGAAGATGGAAGCTCCATTTGACCCAGCAATTACACTTCTGGGTATTTAACCAAGAGATACGAAAACACTCATCTGCAGAGATTTTGTACCTCCATGTTTATTGTAGCCCTATTCCCAATAGCTAAGAACTGGAAACTACCTAAGTGCCCAACATCAAATGAATGAATCAAGATGTTGTGGTATATATATATACAGTGAAATACTACACAATCCTTAGGAGAAGAAATCCTGTCATTTGAATCAACATGGAAGGATCTAGAGGAGATTACACTAAGTGGAATAAGTCAAAAGAAGAAAGACAAATACCAGATGACCCCACTCATAGGTAGAATTGAATAGACGAAACAAAATAACATGAAACAAAACCAACCCTTGGACACTTGCAACAAAACTGAGGTTACCAATAGGGGCTGGATCAGGAAGGGGAAGGTGGGTATGGAGGCAAATGGTGGGGGAGTCCACTAGACAATGGTGAAGGACACTTGGCGATCGGGTGGAGGTGTGTTAGCAATATATGAGGAATGGGGAACCTATACATACAAGTTTCTTTTAATGTGTAAAAACAAAAAAAAATTAATTTAAAAATAATGAATGAACACAAATGAAAAAATCATAGGTCTAGCTTGTTTCAGAAATAGGATTAAATAAAAAGATGGAGTCTGTTTAATTCAACACAGGTTCTGCACCACTATGTTTGTCATTAGATGAAAAATCAAATGAGCTAATATATGGGAGAAAGTATTTAAAAAACTGATAAAATTCACACAAACTTTTGGCATATTACCAACATTTTTGAGGTTTGGAGTCAAAATGCTCCTTTTTGTTTACAATTAATGTTACAATAAAACATTTCTCTTGGTTGTACTTTACTTGCAAGTGGGAAGAGCTAAACCTACAAAATTATACATGCACTTTGTTTATGCCATTGTTTTTGACTTATGGAACAGTTCTCCCAGGTTGTTAAATCATCTATTTGTTTAATAAAGAGAATCTGTGTTCTGTGTACTACGAAATAAACATTGATGCAAGTGACACTAAAAGAAAGTAAAAACATAAAGCTCCATGAAACTCAATTAATTGTTCTCAAAGGACATTGAAAAGCAAATTTTCACAACACCGGAATAATTTCTTCTGTTGGAACACCAGACCAGGTTTAAAATGAAAATACTGTGTGCAAGTAAATCTCAACGGTTTTGCCCTATATTGTCACAATAAAAGCTGAACCCAGTGACTCTATTCTTGGAATTGAATCAAATAAAACTTCTATTTTGACTTCGTGAAGGCCTTTCTCTCTTATTCCTGCCTTATTTTATTTTTTGAGCTGTAACTAAAATTACTTAGTAGAAAAATGTTTTGAGACATGTGAATTCATTTAGTAGTTGTGCTGTAAAATATTTTTTGGCATCCATTTCAATGAGCTCACTCTGCCCTTATTCTTTTGTTTAAAGATGATGGAAATTGGTAGGAGGGAAAACTTAAGAGGGGAATGGTTGGAGCCCTCAGGACAGCCTGTGACAGGAAGTCCCAGTGGAACAACCCACAGACACAGGAAATGAGCCTTTCGTCCCAGAGACCTCTGCAGCTGTGTAGATCAAGAAGGCCACATTCCTGGACCGACCTCCACTTAATTTTTCTGACCAACAAAGCCCCAAATTTTGTCCTCAAAGTTGCAAGAGTCTTTTTTTATTTTAAATGAAGTTTTGACTTCTCATCCTTGTGAGGTCACCCAGTGTTGTATGCAGCACCGGCTGGCACACATGAAGTCTTCTCCCCTTGAGCACATCATCTCCTGGGTTAGTTCCCAGGCAAGGGTGAAAGAGCTAGGTAAAACCCAACAGCTTTAAAACAGACTATCAAACTGAAAGCCTGCCACATTTTTACACTTTCTTACTATCCTCTGTTTTCTCTTAGTAAAGGTTTAATATCTCAGGGGATTCCAACCAGATTTGATAAAAATTTGTATTAATAATAACAAAAAAGTCAACTGGTTAAAGGGAACAGAAAATATTATCCTAGAGCAAAGAAGCGTGTGTGTGTGTGTGTGTGTGTGTGTGTGTGATGTGAATTTATAATATGACTTCTCTAATTCTCTGGGCAGAATAAAATGTCTCCATGAAATATATTTGTTTTTGACCTTTAGAGAAGAAATGTAACTTCAAGTCTTTTCAGCAGAAGAAATACCTTTAAGCAAAAAGACACATGCTAACTTGAAGGAGCAGAATTGCTTTGGTGGTAGGAATGGATGCTCTGAAAACTATTGCCTTTGTTTCCTACATTAGTGTTCAACTACTAAATAAACGAAGGCCTTCAGGGAAGCCATAAAATCTCATCCTTTAAAGGCAAATTAATTCTTCTAGGTCACTGGGTGCTATTAAGTAAATTACTGGCCCCAAACATCTTAAGGTGCCTTTGGGGCCTGAAAGAATATAAGCTTTTCTCATAGGGCTAGATCACTGATGTTTGGCCTGCCTGCCCTTTCCCGAGAAAAATCAGGACCAATCCAGTTTAAACTCATGTTTAATTCTAAAAGGTTGCTGCATATTAAGGCCAGAAACCAGCTTTTGCTGAATAGCAATTGTATGATTCGTATAAGGGTATCATACAACTGGTTCTTCACCCTCAAAGTCCTTAATATTACACCAGTGTTTCTCAACTCTTTTCCATTATTGCTTCCATGAGACCTTTTCGACCTTTAAAAACAAAAATAAACAAACAAAAAATCCCTGCTACCTTCTCCCAAGGAAATTAAGTACTAATAAACTAAGGAATATATTTTGTTAAGTAAGTTTGAGCCATTGTAATATCTGAGTTAATATTTCTGTTGAGAATATATGCCTTAGACCAAGGATTCTCAGCCATGATACTACAGACATCTTTGAGCCAGTATGTCTTTATTATAGGGGCGGACCACACACAGGAGGCTGTTCCTAGGAAGATTTTCAGAGCATCTCAGTCTCTACCCACAAGATGAAGTAGTATCCACTTTCCTGACCCAGTGAGAAAACCCCAAATATCTCCAGATATTGATAAGTGTTCCCTGCCAGACAAAATTACCCCCATTTGAGAAGCACTGCATTAGCTATACAAATAAAAGAGAGTTATGCCAACACGCAAGGAAAGTCAGAAGAGTCTTTCTGACAGGATAGAAGAAAGGTAATACTTTTAAGTGAGAACTAAGGGAAAGACTAAGGAACTAGAAAGTAAAATGCAGAAGACAACAGTGGATAAAGAAGCTATGCTATATTGACTCAATGAATTCTGAAGTTAAAAAGAACAAAATCATGTGCTATCCAACAACTTGGATGGAACTGGAGGGAATCGTGTTAAGCAAAATAAGTCAGAAGGAAAAGAGAAATACAAGATGGTTTCGCTTATATGTGGGTTATATAGCAACAAACAGACAAACCCTAACAAAATTTGTAGGATGCAAGATGGTGGCTGAGGTTCAGAGAGGGAGCAAGGTGGGGGTAGAGGGCACCAGAACTCTGGTGGTGAGTGTGGTCTGAACTAGTCACAGGCTGATAGGAGATTTCAATATCCTACCAGCATATAGTAATGTAGACAGAAGATAATGAAATCATTAGTAAAAATAAAGAAGATAATAGTGAGGAAAGTGAAGTACAAAAGCAATGCTATATGGGGCATGGAAAAGGGAATGCCTGGGAAATCTGTCCTATTTATTATTTGTCCTGGAGGGCTGCATGCTGACCTCACTTTCCTCCCCATTCTGTCCCCTCTGCCCTCGGGGTCCCAACACATTAACGGCTTGATGGCTGTTTGTTCATGTTTTATTTATGGCTCTGTGGATCAGTTTATTGACTTTCAATCATTTACTCTGCATCTTTAAGGGGCAAATTCTAGAGGAATTATTATCAGTTTGTCCTGAAATGCCCAGGCCTCAGTTTATAGCTGAAATTACCAAAGTGAGCAAGAAACCTGACTCTGGGCCAAATCTCTTTTCTTAGTAAATAGCACACACCCTCTATTAATTAACTGTTATTAAGTTAAGAGCTGCTCTAGACCAGTCATTTGCCTACAGCCCCACCCTTTTTTCAATCAGTACAATTGTACTTTAATCTGTTTGAGGAGTATTCATAGGATTCTATTTGAAGAAATAATTCCATCCCTTAAAATAAAAACACTTACCAGTGACATCCTCGGACTTCATTTTGCATGCAATGCTGACAAAAGAGATAAAGGTATCCGAAGAAACACAAATAAAATACTATATACCTACCTTATGGCATCTTACACCAACACATTTTGAGTATCTGAGGAACCTCTTTTGAAAACCAGCAATCAAGATGGTTTTGTTGTTAAAGTACCTTTACTGAATGCAGACCCACCCTAGAATGAGCATCAATGGCTTAGCATCACCTGGAAAGAGTCCTACTTAGATCACTTTGATTAGATTTCATCTCAATTATAATACTTGGAGCAAACTAAGGTTTAGGAAATTGTAGCAGAAATGTGTCAAAAATAAGAACCAGAAGGAAAGGATTTAAACAATGTTAGTTTTCTTGAAAGAAAAAAGCCAAGGGATGATTTAATGAGAAAAGGGAATGTTGGGTTCAAGTCGCTGGAAGAACCCATGACAGAGTCAGGTGAGTGAGCAAGCAGAGATTCAATTAGAGGGCAAAAGAATGCAGGTGACCAAGGGAGATCCAGACCCCATGGGTTCAGGGTTGCTCTGAATGTCAGACAGGTGCAATGAGTAAGCAAGTTGGGGGTTCATTAGTGGCGAGCAGAGAGAGAGAGAGGATGGAGCCAGCCAAGGGAGGCTGAGACCCTGTTAGCCTTGCAAGGAGCCTGGATTTTCAATGGAAAAACTCACATGGAAGGGGATGGAGAGAGGCTCATCAGGCCAGGTTTCAGTTCCTGACTGGGCAAGGTGACACTGTCCTTTGAGGTTGTTGGTGGACTTCTTCCACCTGTGCTATTCCTTTGTTCTTTTGTGCCGAGGGTCCGTCCTGGTCACTTCCTACGTGTGGGAAACATCTTGCATGACAGACTCGTAGGTGGGCTTTCCTTATCTCCGGATGGTTGTGTTCCTTTTCTCGGCTGGGTGGCACCAGGGACAATTCACTGCCCTGACATCCCAACTTTGATCCCTGGCCTAAGGCTTACTCTTGTGGGGGTCCTGACAGGGAAGAAGATTGTTAATAGTTTGTTTTCTAGACATCATGATTCTTACAGTCATATGATTTTTGCAATAAACTAGAGAGGAAGACCACTCCTTGCTGTCTGATATTCCTTCTCTTCTTTCAGGCTAATAAAATGTTCAACGGGGGTGGGTGATAGCCTTTCAAAATAAAGAGCAGATTTCACAACTACCTTGTATGGGGATATCTATTTAAGTTCCGGTTATTGGAATAAGTGTTTTGTGATATATTTTGAGACTATTCTTCATTCCTCCTTATTACTAGCAGAGAGCAAGAACAGCTCTCATGGAAATTCAAGCGAACCTGGGAGTGAATTCTCCTTTGGACAGAGCCACAGGATGAAATTTGCCTGGGTCCCTAAGGGGAAGGAGTGTCATGCCCACTCTGTACCAATCACCAGACTTACACGTGAGACAAGAGTGCTATCTTACTTTATCATTTATTATTTGGGATTTTTCATTCACTTCCAGCTTTACCTAATCTCAACTAGTTTATCTGATATGGTCATTATCCTCCTTGGGAGATGATAAAATTGACTAGGATATTAAATACCTCAAAGCTAGGCAGCTTTGTCTAAAAAGTGCTCTTTGTCTAATGTCAAAGCCTATTTACTTTGTTTAACACTGCCACATACATTTATAGCTGGACATGCCTTTAGATAGAATGAAGCCATTATTATTCTTCATACCTGTGGCAGAAAGAACAGAGGTTTATTTTATAGGAAGAGATTAGTAGAGTAAACCTATTTTATTGTCCTGACCCCTAATTAGGAGAGCTCAGGCTCCATCACTGAATTTGCATGTATGGTTTGAGTATAAGGCTGCCCTGTTAAGAGGGGGAAATCTGTTTTGAAAAAATATCCCGTGAGTATCCCCTAAGTGCCAGGCACTGGAGAGAGAGCAACAAACAAAAAAGACAAAAATTCCTGACCTCAGGAACTACTTTCTAGTGGAAGTAGTTAAAAAATAATGTAAAAATAACAATGTTCTAAATGGTGGTTATCATGAAGAAAACTACCAGAGGAAGGAATTATTCCAGTGGCGGTGGTAGTGATGGTAGGAACTGGAGGTTGTATTTTAAGTCAACTAGTCAAGGAGGCCTCATGGAGATGGAGACATCTGAAGCAGTCCTAAAGCAAATAAAGTAGTACTTGCTTTCCTCTAAGAATAAAGGCGAATCTCTGAAGGAAGAGCATTTTAGGCAGGGAGAATAGTTGGGATCAAGGTCTTGACACGGAGGTGTGATTATTGTGTGGTGGTACAGCAAGGAGGCAAGTGTGCCCAGAGCATAACATGAGTTTTAGTTAAAGAGACAGAGGGATCAGGGGCATAGATACTAAGACTTTTGTAGGTCAATATAAAGAATAACAAACATAAAGAATTATTAAGAATTTGACTTTTACACTAAAAGAGGTGAAAAATAAATAGAAGGTTCTGACCAGAAAAGTGAAATGATTTGACTGAAATATTAAAAAGAATACTTTAGATTGCTGGGCAGAAAGCAGACCAGAGATGCAAGAGTGGGCACAGGAAGACTGATTAGGTGGCCACTTCAATACTATAGGCAAGAAATTATGTCAGATTCTCCTTCCAGGGACAGAAGAGCAACATGTAGCAGGCTAAACCTCTCACAGAAAACAGCTCTAACTCTGGATAACACGAAATAAGTCTCCTGCAGTTACCAAGGAACGACTGTAATTAAGATGGGGAGAATCAAAATTACCCTTGGACTCCACACGGGATCAGTCCCTCTGATGTTTGGGGGTCAACTACATTTTGAAATTATATGCAGTTAAACCCAGAAAACTGAAGACAAATGTGATGTAGCTGGTAGAAATCATTACAGACAATAAAAATACTGACTCAATGTTGTTTGTTACTTCCTTTCATGAAAGAACTGCACAACAGAATCCAAGAGTCTCTACAATTTATTATCCATGACTTTGGCTTTAAAATCCAAGTTATCAGACATGTGAAGAAAGAAAAATGTGTCTTGTGGTCAAGAGAAAAAACAATCAATAGACGCCAACCCTAAAATGACCACATAGTAATATTAATAGACAATAACTTCAAAGCAGCTATTATAAATATAGTTATGCATCTCTTAAGAACAGAAATACGTTAGATGATTTTGACATTACACAAACATTCAGGTCATTAGAATTTCTTCTTCCTTCTTGAATTTTTGTTAGTTTTACTGCTTTTAATAAAGAAGATCCTTTAACAGCTACACTCTTTTTGTTTGTGTCCTTCAAGATCATTACTATGGTGAAATGGGACATGCCTGACTGGTGAGCCATAATCATCACTGATGAACCACTCACATAGTCTTTAATCACTTAATTTAATTCTAAGTCAATCACCCAATATGGTCTCTATTTGTCAACATTAATAGTGGATTTTGTATGTTTGGAGGTCCTAATGAAAAAAATAACACAAGATGGAATGAAGCACAAAAGAAAACGATGTTATGAAGAGACATAGTAAACACCAGACGTATGAGGCTATTGGTGTTTTACAGCAGCTAAGATGGTGCACCCATCGCAGCATCAAGAGGCAATAGGAAATTGGGAACCACTTTCACATTATATGGTCCATCATTGACTAAAGATAGCAAAAGAATCTGTGATCTTGAAGATAAATCACTAAAAATGATGTAATCCATGGAACAGAAAGGAAATTAAAAAAAAAAATCATGTTTAAATAACCTGTGGGGCAATATTAAGTGGCATAAGAGCTGTATACTCAGAGTTCCAAAAGATGAGAATGTAAAAAAGCAGACCTGTACTATTCAAATGATGAAATTTTTTTCAAAGTGAAGAGAAAGGGCACTAATGAAAATAAAGATACAGAAAAAGGAATGAATCATAGTGAAATGGCAAATTTGTGACAAATAAAAGGTTATTTTTCTCTTAGTTTATTTCAAAGGATGCTCACTTTTTTTTTTATAAGCAACAGTGAAGATAGGAATGAAGGCATGCAGAGGCAGGCAGGAAGGAGAGAGAGGAAGAAGAAGCATTTTATTTACTTATTTTACTCTGTTGTTCCTCTTGGATGCTCCCTCCAGTCCCAGGACATGAACCTGGGTCCTTGGGATGTATGTGACCTGCACTCAACCTCTATTCCACGGGAGCATGCCAGGATGCTCGCTTTATAAAGCAAAAAGTATGCTATTATATTATTGCATGATGGAATTTTTAATATCTATGTTAAAATATATGAGAAGGATAATTCAACTGATCATCAAACATATACTAAAAAGAGTGTGTTCTTGCAGCTCAGGTGACTGAGATGGTTGAGGTGTGGACCCTGTAAAAGCCTGAGAACTCAAGTGTGCGACCTGAGGCTGGGGAGGAGAGGGAAACAAAAATTTGTAAAAAGGTAATGTTTCTTTCTTTTCTCCCTTCCTTGCATATATATATATATATATATATATACATATATGTGTGTGTGCATATATATATTAGACTATAGAGCATTAAGAAAGCTTAAGAGTCCACAAATTTATACTGACATAAACAATACATAAATAAATTGGAAAAGGGAAACCTAATCTCTGCAGAATAATAGCAACTAATAAATATAGAAGGAATTGTGGAATTTGAAAATCATCAATGAAAGTTAAACTAATGGTTGAAATTTGAGGAGAAATAGCATCTTTATATAGTCATAAAGAACTTCCCCACAATTTATTAATTAATTTTAAAGGGGGAAAACCTACCTTAACACTTAAAACCATGTAGACACCACTTTAATCACGTGATCAAAGTTCAGAATAAAATATATGTATGCCTATTTGTGTGTGTTTGTTTAGGAGCGATAAGTGAAAATGTAGAACATTTGTGAATCTGGATAATAGGGACACAGCTGTTTTTTGTTATTTTTGGCAACTCTTTATATTCTTAAAGCCATATTGCAATAAAAGGAAATGGTAGTAGCTTGGATCACAACATTCAAGAAACAGTGTCATAAGAAATGAGAAGCATTGTCATAAGAAATAGATTTCTAAATGTATTTTGAAAGTAGAGTCAAAAGGATTTGCTGATGGATATAAAACAGGCTGTGAGAGACAGAGGTGTCAAGAATGACCCCAAGATTTGAGACCAAAGCTATTAGTGTTAGAGGCTAGCTATGGCCATGGCCTACAGTAAATCCATATCATGGTGGGGCTAAAAACAACACAGAGATTTTCCACTTGTCAGTTATTTTCCAGAATGTCTCAGAATGAAACCGTCATGGCTGAGCCTGAACAACCAATGATGCTGACAAGAATTCTTTCAGCTTTAGAACTTCCTCAAAAAAGGGCCTCGAATCTAAACTGACTTAAACCCATTTGTAGTCATTGTGCAAAAACCCAGCTTTGTCCTTAGAGTGTCCCTTCCTCATTAGAATGTCATTAGCATGTTAACTTTCATTCCCCTTGGTGTATTGATAGATCCAACACTGACCATAAATGATGCAAAAAGATGTAGCACCCATTTTCCTGGAATTCTCCACCTATTCCCCAAAATATTAGCAAAATTCTACCTTTTAGCCCCCATTACCACCTCCGTGAACATTGAACTTATATAAACCAATGCCCTGGTCAGCATGTGGGCTTCTCCCTGCAAGTGCTGTGGGGCCCCATCACTTTTTGCATTAAGCTTTCTCTTTCTCTTCCAATTTCACCATCAGGTCTTATTTTATTCTTGAAGTGGTTTCTCAAGGATCCTTCCTGCTGACATTAGGAGGAAGAAGTAGCTATTTATTAAGATGGGAAAACTGTAACTAGAGAAAATTTGTGGAGATAGAAATTAAGAATTTGGTTGAGGACATAATACATTTGTGATATTTGATATGTCTATCAGTACTGTTTTTAGTAGCATTGGAAAGTGTGTGTGTGTGTGTGTGTGTGTGTGTGTGTGTGTGTGTGTGTGTAGTTCAGAGAACAGGTCTGGACTGTAGATATAAATTTTGTAGTTCATCAATTTAAAGTGATGAGATGAAGTAGGAAATTAACATAAAAGACTGATCTGAGATAATCCTAATGAAGATCTTCCAGTTTTTAAATCTATTAATATGATGTAAGTCCACAGTCTGGCTTTAGCTGATCTGCACACTCCTCTGTCTATTTACATTTTATAAAACAAGCATGTATTGAGTATCTTTAGCATGAAAGGCAGTGTCTCTATGTGCCTATAGTGCAAGCACCAATGTGTCTAAAAGATTCCGCCTGGGCAATATAAGTTAGTAGATGGCATAAATAAATAATCCAAAGCCATGGAGCTTGTCCTGTTGCCTAATTGATTCATAGAAATTTATTGCCCTAACAAATCACAAGGAAATTTTAGATAATATCAAGCATTGTATTTGCAAGAAAAAAACCTATACAATTTTTCTCACCACTTCTGAGAGAGCAAAGGACAAAGTTTATCACTGTTTTGTATACTTACTTAAAAAAAATAAACCTACTTCTCATAGAAGATTACATTATATTGGAGGAAACATAACCCAAAACCCACTAGAAGTGAGCAATCTATGTCAAATCAACCCATGACCTCAGTGAGACATTGACTTCCCAAACTAACAGTTATGGAAAAATTCACTCAATCTTTTGGTTGTTTTGTCTTCATTCTTTTTCTTCATGTCCTTTTAAATTTTATTGTAAAAGAGAACACAAATACAGAAAACCACATAAATCAAATGCATGTCTTATTGAATTATTATAGATAAAGACTTCCAAAGTCCTAAAATAGAGTTTCGCCAGTCACCCCAGAAGCCCTTCAATGTGCTCTGACCTAATCACAACCCTTCCCATCCCCATAATTAACCACTATCCTGACTTAGTCTTCTATCCTCCGTAATTCCTGCAAAGCGGAAGCTGAATCCAGAGACAAGATCAGACTGGTTTCATTTCCTTGACAAATTGGTAGGTGATGTTTTTGAAGATTATAGAGATACATAATATCTAGTTGTCTTTTGT
This sequence comes from Solenodon paradoxus, assembly GCA_004363575.1. Lineage (NCBI taxonomy): Eukaryota > Metazoa > Chordata > Mammalia > Eulipotyphla > Solenodontidae > Solenodon > Solenodon paradoxus. The sequence goes on from RJWH01000010.1 coordinate 2,981,941, forward strand.
GATTTTTGATACTTAGTATCTATAGCCACCCATTCATTATAGTTTGCAAAATGATGATATTCTAGTTCCATATTTTTTTCATTTTTAGTTAGAATGCTTTCATCAACAGACACTTTTCTTCATCTATCATTCGTTATACAGTGACAGTCCATACAGAAAAAATAAGATAAATGCTTGATTCTTTAGCTCTATGTCCCAATTTTCAGGATAATGAGTTGGTTCCTTATCCTCCCTAAGCTAATAATTATTTTTAATCTTTTGGTGAAGTCATAGATTTAAACATTTTGTAAAATTTCAATCCATTGCAATGATCAATATTAACATAAAAATTTACATCTGGCCAATGAAAACCTCTTCATGTTGACTTTCGAGTCCTTTAGACGTGACCCGAGTAGTCTTTGATAGCTTCTTTGACACCTGATATAAGATGCTCCAGAGTCATCATGTTCTTTTCTTGTTTTACACCTGGAATCAGCCATTTCTCCAAAGGGAAGTGGTCCTATGTACTGAAAAGTGGTATTTCAAGACTACAACTTAGATTCTGGAGATGCTATGCTGCTACTGTGTCGTTCATTGTTTCCAGTCTTTTCAGGGGACATATTTCGGAATAAAATAGTATCTGGTACCTCACGCACATACATTGATAGTTCACATTTGTTTTGAGATATCAAAGTGTTTACTTAACCTCTTCTCTACTACTTTACTATTGCCTTTCTCCCTTATCAAGGATCTTGTTTTCAAGGGACCAGGGACAAAGCAGATGATAGAACTGAGTATCAAATTTCTCATTGGTCTTATCTCATGTAATACATTTAGCTGTTTCAGGATAGCAAGTATAAGATTAATACCAATATGATTAATAAACGATTTATCCTTCATTTTTATTTGTTTGCTATCTTCACATTCAGAGGATATAGCTCTAAGCTTTCTTAGTATTTAATTAGTCTTTTTAGTTCTAGGGGACCTATATGTTAATGTTCACCAATGGTTTTTAGGTCAGTCTATATTTCAGTTGTTCTCTGAAGCTCATTTTTCAGAAAATTTCTCAGAAAAAAACTCAAGGGAACAATATTATCTGAGTTCTATCTGTGAATTATAATTGAAAGACATGCTGGATAAAAAATGTTTCATCCACACTGTTTTCTTGAGTATCTTAAATTTGTTACTCTGCATTTTTCTCAGAACATTAGTGTTAAAAACTATAGTACTTTAATTTTTCCTTAAAATTCACAAACTCTTTTTCTAGATACTCTAAGAAGGTCTTTTTCCTTAAAACTGAGGGATTTTACTAGACTGCTTCTTGATATTGGTCATTAAGGGTCAATATTCTCAGTAGATGGTGTGTTCTTCCAATATTTAGTTTCAGTTCCTTTTCATATTTCAGGAAAGTTCTGAAATTATCCACACATTCTATCTTCTTAGCTATATTCAATATTTTGTGTTCTCTCAAATCCTTTTCTATCTTTCTTCATTTCCTTTTTCTTTTATTTAAAAATGTATTATTTAAAAATAAATGCCATTTCGTTTTGAAATAATTGCAAACCAACAAAAAGAAGTTGTAAAAACAGTACAAAGAATTCCTGTCTGCTATTTGCCTAGATTCCCTAAATGTTAAATATTAACATTTTATATTTTGGTAGTCCCATGATCAAAATCAGGACATTAACACTGATATAACTATTATTAATTACAGACCTCACTTAAATGCCATCAATTGTTCCACTGATGTCTTTTCTCTCACTTAGGATTCAGTCCGACATCACACATTGCACTAAGGTGTCCATCTGTAGTCTTCTTTATCTTTTAACAATGCCTCCATCTTCCCTTTCATATTTTTGAAAAGCATCGACCAATTATTCTGCAGACTTCCACCAGTTAGGGTTTATCTGCTGTTTCTTCCCAATTGCATTTAGGTAAGAGTTTCTCAATTTTGGCAGTCTGGACACTTTGAGTCAGATAATTCTTTATTATAGGAGTGTCCTCTCTGTTTAATTTATTGATGTTTAACAGCACCTTCGGACTTGACCCACTTGATGCTGTGAGCACTCTTCTAGTCCTGAAAAACAAAACTGTCTCTGGACATTTTCAAATACCTCCTGAGTATGAGAGGAAATCAAGAACACCTGGAAACTACTTATGTAGGTTATTTCTGGCCAGGATACCACAGAAGCAATATGTATCCTCATAGCTTTATACCAGGAGGCACAACTTAGCTCATTATGGCACCATGAACATTTGATCATTTCATTAAGAACATTCTTCCAGATTTCTTCACTGTAAATTTAATATTTCTCTCTTTATAAGTAATGTGCCATGTAAAATCATGTAAATACACAATTTGTCATCATACTTTCACCTGCTAATTTTGGTATCCATTGATGATTTTTGTCTGAAATAACTATTACTATAGTTTTGACCAACATTTCCTTCTACATTTATTCCTTATACTTCCACTTTAAGAAAGAGCTTTCTGGGTGTGCTCTGGTATCCAGTGGTCTAAGACAACCTGGGAGCAGTCCCACATACATCCCAAGGTCTTGAGTTCAAGACCTGCGACTGGGTGGGGGCAGCAACAAGCAATGGTAACAACTAAATAAAATAAAGTGCTTCTTCTGCCTCTTCCTGGCTGCTTACTTGCCTTGCCTTCATTACAGCCTGCACCTTTCCATAAAAAAAAAAAAAGAGCTTTCCATTTTCCTCTACCATTTCTTTATTAATTATTTATTTGGAGTCACAATCTTATATTGTGGCTCATAATCCATCATCATTATTATTATTATTCACTTTGTTAATCAGATTGTAACAAATATTACCACTGAGAACCCCTTGAAGTTGACTTTTTTAAAACTTAATTACTACTTGCATGTATTTCTTCTAAATATAAAAGGTGTTTGGAGCTGGGCAGCTAAAATGACAAGTGTGTAACTCAAAATTGTAATGATAAAAAGAATATCTTAATATTTATCTCTTACAGAATATTTGTAACTACTGTGATGTTTATTTACATGCACCTTTCCAAAAAAATTTTACCAGCTTGCATTTCTTGTGTAACATCATAGGTTGGTTGATATAATTTTTAATGTCTTTCTTTTTCGCTACATTCTTCTAGAGAAGTTGGGAAAAAGTCACTTGATTTCCTTGCTGTTTTCATAGCTAGTAATAACCATGGGATACAAAGTAATAAGTGATATGAATAGGAGGACTTTGAATGTTTCGTTTGCTTAAAATCATCGCGTCCTTTTTTTCTGTCCTGAATGCAAATGTGAAGCCTGAAGATGCAGCATCCACTTTGCAACTGTGTATCAGTAAATATGAAAAAAAGGCCAAGAAATTTATTATAGAGATCCTTGGCCTGTTGGCCATTTGTATATTCTCTTCAGAAAAAAAGTTTCTTCAATTCCTCTTCTCATTTATTTTTTTTATTGGATTGCCTGCTCTTCTGTTACTGAGTTTAATGAGTTCTTTATATATTTTGGATATTAAGCCCTTGTCAGAAATATGGAATGCAAATATCTTTTCCCAGTTAGTAGGTTGTCTTTTTCTCTTGGTGACGTATTCTTTTGCTGCGAAGAAACTTTTTAATTTGATATAGTCCTAATTTTAAAAACTTTTTGTTTCCTTTAATGCTAAAGTTGATTACTCAAAGACCTCTCTAAAGCTGATGTCATGAAATGTCTTTCTTATATTGTTTTCCAAGGATTTTTATGTTTTTTTGATCTTATGTCGAAGTCTATAGTCCATTTTGAGTTAATTTTTGTGAAAGGTGTTAGAGTGGCCTAGCTTCATTCTTTTGCATGTGACTATCCAGTTATCCCCAAACCATTTATTGAAGAGACTTTCCTTTCTCCATCTTATGCTTTTGACTTTTTTGTCATAGACATACTGACCATATGTGATTTTTCTGGTGATTCAGTTCTATTCCACTGACCTGTGCCTCTGTTATTACTCTAGTACCAAAATGTTTTGGTCACTATCACTTTGTAGTGATAGTGTCTGAGAGTGTAAGACCTCTGGGTTTATTCTTTTTTTCCTCATAATTGCTTTGGCTATTTGGAATCTTTATTGTTCCACACAAATTTAAAAACAATTTTGTTCTATTTCCTTGAAGTATATCTGTGGGATTTTTATAGGAGTTGCATTAAACCTGTATACTGCTTTAGTTAAAATGGACACTTTAACGATGTTGATTCTTTCCAGCCATGAGCAGGGGATGTCTTGCCACCTCTTTGTATCTTCCTCTATTTCTTTTTAGAAGGATTATTAGCTTTTGTTATACAGGTCTTTCACCTTCTTTGTTGTGTGTTTCAAGGCATTTGATTATTTTTGTTCCTGTTGTAAATGAGGTAATTTTCTTGATTTCATTTTCTTCTACTGTATTGTTTGTGTATAGAAATGTTAGATTTTTGTTCATTGAGTTTTGTAGTCTGCCATTGTACTGTACTCACTGATTAGATCTAGTAGTTTTTTGACAATTCTTAGGGTTTTCAACAATATGCAACCATGTCATCTGCAAATATTGATAGTTTTATTTTCTATTTTCTAGTTCTGATTCCTTTTATTTTTTTTTCTTGCCTAATTGCTCTAGCTAAGAACTCCAGTTAGATGTTAGAAAGAAGTGTTGAGAGTGGAGAGCCTTGCCTTGTTCCTGACTTTAAAGCAAATGGTTTCAATATTTTCACCACTGAGAATGCCGTTGGCTGTGGGTTTATCATATATGGCCCTTATTATTTTGAAGCATGTTTCTTCTATCTCCATTTTATGCAGGTTGGTATATACAGGACATAATAACTTTCTGAAATATCAACTCATTTTTAGAATTAATTTGTTGAAATTGTATGTATATTTTATTTTAATTAAAAAAATTTTTTTTAAATATAAGTTTTTGAACACGATTAGCCTTTGGAATATAAACATAGGTTGAAAAAAATTTTTAAGTAATAGGTAGAACATAATAGGTAGAACAGAAAACCAAAAATTATCATGAAAAATTCTATGAGTAATGAAAGGTTTGTAAGAACAGAGCATCAGCACTTTGTTTCAAAGAGTTTAGCAACTTTCCCAGATCACTGAATTGTGGGAACTCAGCTTTTCCAGGGAATAAATATGCTATTTTTAACATTTTTATTATACAATTTGTCACAGGCTGTCTCATGAGAGTATCAACAATCAGTTTCTAACAGTATCCAACCACAAACACTTCTCCACATGTGACTTGGAACATCTGGCCTGCTCAAGCCTGGGCTTGACTTTGATTCTTTCACTCTTAAAATCCTTCGACCTACTTCCCACACTGGACGTGAAGGGTGAAAGTTGTCTCCAAGGGACCAGCCTGCAGCAAGTCTGAGTTCTAGACTTGGCTTCCCTTCATTTAGAATGCAGGCCCTTTCTACGGAGGTACATCCTGCATGCCAGGGAAATCACTAATGCGATGATTTATGTGGCATTTTCCCTAATCAGTTAAGATGAAAGCTTTAGTCTAGAAAAAATTTCATTTAGTGCCTTCAAGCTAAAGAGATTATAAGATCTGCCCTGAGCAGAACATTTCAGGCAGGAGGTGCAAATTCTTAAGAGGTATGGAGTTGTATTGACTACATCTTTGTATAATGAAGAATAGATTCATGATTGGAAAACATGAAGAAAGAAAATGTGCTCAAGGATGTTAATACAATGAAAGACACTAAAAGGGAGTGATCTAATGGGACAGGAGAATTATGCAAGCATCCCTATGAATTATCTCCCCTTCTGCAATATCAGTTATTTTTTAATGATTAGAATTTATTTAAATATTTCGTTAAAATACGAAATACATATGATAAAACATTACAAATGTTATATTTGATAATGGACTTGAGTGTAGCATTATCACTTTGAAACCAATTATTTTTACCATAAAATCAGAAACAACAATTACAGTCTTGAACAATTCTTTCTGCTCCTCTTTAAAGAATCAGCACCCATTTTCATATACAATAAAATTTTCTTGCATCTAGAGTTCTTGTATTACTCTAAATTTAAGGACTGTTTCATTATATCCTTTTCCAATGCACAAGGTGATGCCTTTGTGCCAGGTCCTGGTTCAGGTATAGCCACACGCAACATTTTTCTCACATGTCTATTCTGCTTCTAGGACTTGTTTATGCTTAGGGTAACATCCATTTTTCTGAAAGGTTAGCAACTCAACATTAAAAATGCACTGATGTTGCTGGCCCCATGACAAGTTCTTTACTAAAGGGAAGAAATCTTTAATGAACTACATTTGTCCCTAAATTATGTTTTACAAGTACTGGTCTCAGTAATAGTTTTGTTTTGTTTTAAATGAGGGGCACATGCAGAAGATTCTAGTTCACATGGGAGGTAGCATCTTTAGAATAGCACCTATTTACAAGTAAATTACTTGTTTGACATTGCAGCTCACCCATGTTCTATGGGTGATGCCCTACCCCTCTCACTACACCTCCAACTCACAAGTATGCATCCCCTGAGGTGTTCTCAGCAATGATCACAAGACTCAAAAGGAAGTGCTTGCTTCTGCAGGAAACCAATTTTATTTTTATGAGGGTTATTATCAAAGTGGAAAATATTTAAGCAGAATTATATGAATAAAAATTTACTGTAAGATTAGATATATTTGAGACTATCTGCTATTCCTTTTTTCTTAATTATTACATGCTTTTGGCCACACTTACAATTGTGTGATATGAATGACAGGGAACATAGTGAAAGTTTCCACTTGAATTAAGCCCAATTTAAAGTCACAGACTTTATGAATTTTCAATTCAGTTTTTAACTGCAGTAACACTGTAACACGAGCATATGTCTGAATTTTTGTACCTAGGGCACAATTTGAACTTCCAGACTTTTGTGGGGAGTATTACACACCTTCTACGGTGTCACATAGTCTTCATAATATTCCATCCTGCATTTGATAGTTGAATAATTATGTGACTAAATGAAAGGGAAGTAATCTTACAGGGAAATAAAATAAATTCTGCAAAATCCACATAGCATTTCTTTGGGAGGAATTCTCACGATATGTCTTTTAACTTCAGTATTTAATGAGAACTTATGACTTGCTGAAAAGGTTTGCCATTGCCACACTTTCTAAGTGGTGAATGGTCACATCAACAGAGGCTGTGTTATTGTTTTCTTTCCTCCAGAAGAAGGGAACTCGGAGTGATGGGGAGCCTGGAATCGGGAAGGAAACACAACACTAACACCCATTCTCATGGCTATGATCAAGCTCTCCCTCTTAATAATGATGTTGGAGCAATGAGTAGATACATATTTACACCTAGTTTTTAGACCATATGATTGTCTGTAATACCTCCCTCCTTCAATATATCACTGGGTTTTGCCCAGGTTGAAATTCTTTCTCATCATGAAGATAGACTATGTATTTGAAAAGTTAATTTTAAGTTCATTATTAGAGACACGACTATCTTTTGCCATAAAAAATGTTCTTAAAAATGTGGTTGGATTCATACGTTCATCTTCAAAGCCCATTCATTTTATAATGTAGCTTAAACATCTCCCATCTGCAATCACATGATAGTTGAAAATAAATTAGATGTGAGTAGTTATTAAGAGAGGAAAAATAATGGGGTAAAATAAGACAGCTGGCACATAAAGAAGTTTTAACTAGAAAGATTTTATGTGTGTTCTCAGGATTTTAGAGCTTGGTTGAGTCCAAGATTCTCACAGTAACAAGGAAACCACTGCTCCACCAGGGCGTGTCATACTGTTTTTGCTTGTTTGCTTTGTTTTTGGTTTTTGTGATGTCTAGTTTCAGTTCAAATGTTTTCTGTTTTATTTGAATAAGTATAGTTTGATGCATTTCTCAGTGACAATGTGCATTCCAGGAGCCTGGGGACATGTCAAGTTTGTCGTTAGAGCCCCAGCACCTAGAACAGTATCTGACATACAATAGCTGCTCAATAAATACTTCATTCATTCACTTGATAATTCAGCAAATACTTGAGTTCTTGTTATGAGCCTGCCACAATATATAAACTAAGAATATAAAAATCAGTGAGGAAAACTAAAGTCTCAACCCTCAGAGTTATTGTTTTAGGTGAAAATCACTAAGACTATCACTCACAAGGGTAAGCCTCTCATTTAATTAAGTGCTCTGAAGGAATGAGTTACTTTGCAATGACTAGCACATATTTTTGGTTCCCAAATGTTGCAAAGATGAAGAAGAATTAGAATTCTCCTGGGAAAACTAAGAGACTAAGGGGGCAAGAAGGAAGGAGATCATATGAATGTGTGCAGGCTGAGGAGAACAAAACTTCCTAGAGATGCAATGAACCGAACTGAGAGAAGACAGAGAGGAAGTGCTGGGTGCAGTGGGGTACAAAGGAAGTGTGGGGACATGACCTCGTCAGTGCAATGGAAGCTGCTGAGGGTGGGTTAGTGGGAATGGAATGATGGTGGGGGTAGGGGTGGCAGGGAGGTAGAAAGCAACTTCCTTCAGATATATAGGATGCTTTAGAAAGCTGTCATGTTGAGTCATCCTGAAAAGTTAATTTTATGATTTAGACAACAAATTTTTGATTTAATAAAGTTATTTTGCTATAGAGTTCTAGAAGACAAGCTGGAAGGCAAAATGTAAGGATGTAATTGGCACTGATTATTAGTGAGAGAATATGGCAGGGCATCCACTTGGAACAGCCTCTGCCTCTCAGCAGTCATTCCTCCCACTCATCACCATCCCCAACTCTGGTTCTTAGCCCCAGTAGTTCTGTTTGGCCTGCTGCTCTGTTCTGACAGCTTGGGCATGTCCCTGTCCCCATCTCCATTGTCTCATCATCATTTCTCCCATCTCTCTCACCTAATTCCCCATCAGTCCGTCAGACTAGCCCAGAGCCACAGGAGTCAACAGATCTCTCTGCCTAGAGCAATGGAACATTTTCCTGATGGCATGAAAGGAAGTCACATTTTTCCAGTAGCAGGAAAGGAATTAGCAGTAACCTCTAGGGGCTGGCATCTGGGACTTTATTGGTTGTGTATGGTGGACACAGTCCAAGATAGCTTCATGGGATTCTATTTTGTTCTTTTGCTTTAAGATAATTTTAACCCGAGTGCTATGATCTTTGAGGGACAGGATGTGTTGTTTTCTAGGGAGTCAGGAGGATGCAGCATTATGTTGCAAAATAGTTATAAAAATATCTCCAGTACTTCTGGATGACATGTATTATAGATAAGAAGGTCTGTTTCTTTGCAAGATGAGGTTAAAGTTCAAAGAAGCAGAGCATAAAGAGGGTTTTTTTTCCTTCTTTTTTATGTTTGAATGTGCATATGAATGTGTACACATACACACACACACACACACACACACACACACACACAGCATCTTCAGGGCTAAGGATTCGGAGCACTTCTTATTTTGAAAACAATTTAGCCCAAGAGACTGAATCATATGCTTTCCAAAAATAGCATATATTTGATTCTTATCCATCTGCCAGTCATAGCACATGAAAGTCTTATGAACAGTACAGCTAAATCAAGAAAAGCCCACATGGAAAATTTAAATGCAAGTAAGGATTCCCATTTGAATAACTGCCAGAAATAGGGGTTAGTCTATATAGTCAGCTCCTTGAGCATCTGAATGCCAGGGGCTTAAAGGGAAACGGTAGCATGCTATTTCCTACAAATCTTATGTGGAGCATAAATTAAACTCTGCAGATGCAATTCTTTCTCTTTACAGTCCAGAGCACCAGCTGTGTAGGTTCAAGAACCATTTGGAGCTCAGGCTGCAGTCTGCCAGCTTGTTTTACCCTAAGAATTGTCATTCACACCAAGTGCTGAAGGACATGCTTAAGATGCTCAAGCCACTTTTCTCTTACTCCATGCTTCAGTAGTTGAAAAAAATTTTTTTTTCTAAGTTATAATTAGTTTTGCTGGTAGAAAGCCAATCTGATCATATTCAAATTTTCTCCTTTTATTAGGGGGTCGAGAAAATAAAAGGGGGTCAACAGAGAAAGTAAAAGCTTAATTCTTTTTAAATGCAAAACGGCTATTCGGAATATACTCATCAGTCACACAATCTGTCCCCAATGGGAAATACAAGCATGACTTTACTTAGGCATGGTCTGAAAATGTAGCATTTCTCTACATTTTAATTCTGACTGCTTTACTTTTTAAAAATCTTCTCAATTGCTTGTTTTTATTGTTTTGATTTTTCTCTACTGGCAGTGGCTTCTTCATAGGAAGTAAGCAATGCCAGTTTGTCATTCTGGAGAACCCTGCTGTGTCACTGTAAGGGCTGCTGGCCACCTGAGTACAGGGCACCTAAGATTGGGATTCATACCAGATATGGGCAAAGAAAGGGAAGGTATCAGACCTCTATTTTTAAAATGATGACATGATGCTATTATGTTTAAGAGAGTAGATTTCTCCAGAGTTGCCTCAGAAAAGTCCAAGGTGGAAGTTAGTTACATTCTTTATGCATCAGGGCTCCAAGGAAATTTTCTTCAGCACCACATTTACTGTGAGTTACTTAGTCTTCATCATTTCCTTCATCAAGGTATTCTCCATGTATCAAAAGAATTACTTTTGAGATACTAATTTCTTATGCGAGAATTGTGAGCAAAACTCCCCAGTTATGCCATTGTTGCTTCAGGGCCAAATCCAAATGCCAATAATTTGGACTCCTGCTCCATGCTTGTTCTGAGGACGTGGAGAGAAAGAATGATTTGGGACATTGAGACTAGTGAGGAGAATCACAGGGAAAAGCAAATCAATGAAGCTTTGGCCTTCAAGAGCAAACACAATTCAGCATGAATTCCAGGTGTCCTGGGCTGTGTGTGTGTGTGTGTGTGTGTGTGTGTGTGCTTGCGCACACACACACACACACACACACACACACAAACCAAGATTAAGATCTAAGGAGGCTGATCAACTCTATAAAGAACTTCACAGTCTGCTGTAAAATCTCTTCCTGAAAGATAAAAGATGTTAGGTCTTCAGAGCATAAGCATAGAGGTAGTAGGAATTAGCTTACCTCAGCATCATGAAACTCAATCTGTTTCTCTGAACCTTCCAATTGCTCCAAAAAAAAAAAAAAAAGCACTAAATTCTCATGCAGACTTAAATACCATTACTTTACAATGATGGCCATCACGTAAACTTAAAATAATAATTTTAAGAGATAAAATATATAAATGTCTTCAGTCTTTTCAGGAACCTGAAGTTTCTCTCCTCTTCCCTTTGGGAAAAAAAAAAAAATTAAAGAGTATAGACAATCTTGACCCATCTGAGCAAGTCCACAAAAGTGTCATCTGGATTCACGCCTGACTCCACCTGATGTGAGCACTCTTCCTTGGACATCTCTAGCTGCTCTTCACAAAAAGGGAGATCATCGAGACTCAGTACAATTTCACAGCTGTGGGAAAGATGCAGATATATTTATGAAGTGACCAAGCTGCAGGATAATTTATGCTGGTGATATTAAAGACTTAATTTGGTTTTAGATATACATTGTCTTAATTAGCTTAGAAATAAATAGCTTCTATAATACCAGAAAGAATGTAGACCAGGGGAAAACTTAATTGTTTATATCAATGTTATTTTCCTTGGGACTGCAAGATAGAAAGTTCATTTCTGAAACATTTACCTGGGAAATGAGAACCATCGTCTGCTTGTGCCCATCAAAGGGATGGTCCATGGTTAAGGAGGGTAAGTCCCATAGACAGTTACTATAAAAAGTTATGGTGCTGGGGAGAGTGGGCAGGGATGGTAATTATTACAAATTCCTTGGAAAAAGCAGATTTTAAGAAAGATGTAAGATTCTATTGCGCAACTTAGATGAACAGAGATAATAAAACCTCTATGTTAAAGGGAACTAAAATGCTCAGGTTGAGGAGAAAATTGGACACGGAGAATCTGTTTTCCTATCCTCTGTTTATTGAACAACTACTATGTGCTGGGCACTATTTTGGTTTCTGCATTGGGGTCTTATCATTCATGCATTTTTTTTTTTTTTTTGTATTGTGGCATCTTCCATTAATAGCTGCTACTGTAACCTCGTAAATGAAAACTCAGAAGTTTATGCATTTTTTCCTAATCCTCTTAAGGGAGCCTTGGGTGGAGAGTAGAAAACAGGAAGATATGGACTGCAGTTAATTCTGCCAGTGACTATAAACCTTGGGTCAACTACTCAATCTTGCTGGACCCCGATTTCCTTTATCAGCAAAGTGAAGAGGCATTGGAGGGCACAGGCGAGAAACTCTGAGTTCAGAGTTTTTACAAGGGGTTCACAAGTCCACATGAGTCCTGCTTGTTAATTGTATTAATAAGATTTGCAAACATTATACCATTTTCAAAATGTGTTGTGATATGCTATGCTTAGGAAAGTGCACACTTACTCAAGTCATGAACTTACAAATTATGTGTTTGTCCAATCAAGAGATTGTAAAGGCATGAGTACCATCATGGTCTTCCATAAATTAAGGGGTTTTCATGTTATAAAGCACTGGGAACAATACAACTAAGATGACAACACCTTAATATTGTTTTACTGACATTTTTGAAAGTTAATTGTGTAAAGGAGGGAAAGTCTCTTTTAAGAGTTCAAAGTGTTTTTTGTTATAATTTTTAATTTTCAGCATCCATATTCTAAATCAACATGCTAACCTGAGACATTCTCACTGTTCCTTTCTATGAGCAACTTTGTGGGGTTTCTGCTGAGTCATCGACCACCATTTTTGTCTAGTACATATTTGACAATACTCATTGAGGTGAAGTCTAAGAAAAAGCAAAATAGTCCATCGGCGAGCTGATTTTGGTTCAAAAGTGTTTTTTTTTTTGCTCATGAAAGGAACAAATGGAGCTACAGCTATGGAAAATGAAGCTCAGAAGAAAAATAGAACTTAGTGGTAAAATTCAAAGAAATTAAAATATCTATACATATAGCGGTTCCCATTGTCTCAGTAGAAAACATGCAACTCAAGTGGTTGTTCCAAGATGATTTTGTTTGGGAGGCGAGTGGCAACCATATGCCCAATAGTGGCATCTGAGCAATCCATGTGAATGGAGCAGGCCTGCACTAGTTCTCCTTATTGGTCACACGTGCCCGTCAGAAATGACATCTTTACACAGAGATGTAAGTAGTGCATTTGCCTCTATATGTATCAAATCACACTTACAATTTAACTTCTCTCAAACAAACGTTGATTTTGCTTCTGGTATGGCTTGGGGGCAGTTCAAAATGCCACACATGGCATCTTCATCTGTGGGGTTTTTGTTTTTTTTTCTAGTGGGAAGAACAAATTAGTGGGTGGATTTCCTTCTTTTATATTTCAGCAACAGCTCCCAAGCGCTTTTTATTTATTGTTACCAGATCCCATTTCTTTTTTAGATCCAAGTTTAATTTGTGCAAGGAAGTAAAGACAGCTGTTACCAGTCTCCAAGATGATCAGAAAGACCAAGTTCCAACTCCTGCCATGTCCTGGCTCTTTACCTTAACTCATCTCAGTTGTGTTCACAATACTCAGACACAAAAACTTCTGCCCTGTTTATATTCAGTGAAGCTGCAGTGAAGCTGTTTTCAACAAAAACAGACACCTGTGAAGCTCATTTCTCTTTGTTTATAGTCATCCAAATTCTATAGGATAATGCTCTAGAAAGGAACGTTTTCTCCTCTCCTCTGTAAATGGCATGCTTGGCAATATTAAACTTACAAAGTTCTTTTTGAATTTGATTTTCAAAAAAATAGAACTGAATATCTGAATAGAAACATTGATTCTTCCTATCAGAAAGTATCAGTTTCAACTGCATAAGACAGTGTTGAGTCATGTCTATTAGACAGTGTCTTACCCACCAAGAGCTTCTACTCTAAAGCCACTTTTTTTTTTTTTTGAAGAGTGGAAAAGGGAGGAGAGGAAAAAAACCATTTAATTGTTCATTCTGGTTTTTCACTCTTGGCCTGGGTCTCAAATCTGGGTCCTTGGGCTTTACGTGGTTTGCAAGCCAGTGTCTCAGCTGCCTGGGCCACAAAGGCACACACAAAGCTGCTGTTTTAAAACTTTAGGAAATTCATTTTCAGATCATTTTAAGATATATACCAAGGAGAATGAACCTTAGTGAATACTTTGTTCAGGCATGATGCTACCTCCTTTAGAAGTTAAGATTTAAGAGACAATGAAGAGCGGTAACACCATATACTTTATATTACTGAATAGACAAAGAAAGTGAATTTGTAGTATACTGTAGGACTACATTCAGGTTTCTAAATAGAGAAATACTCCTTTTTTTTTTTTTTTCTTTCTATGCAATGTCTCAACAACTCTCCCTTCCAATAGACTGAACTTACATATTTTCTATCTGACTTATAGACATGTGTAACTTTCCAGGCAATTGACTACTGCTGTATATACAAAGAACTTTAAACATGTTTTCCTAGTAGCATATGCCTTTAATGTTACTAAAAGCAATTTTTCATACTGTTCCTCTCTGCCAATTAAAACCTGAACTTCAGGAACATTAAATTTGTAGTGATCACTTTAGACAATTCTGAATTTAACTAGCTCAGAACTGCACATAGAAGAAAGGATTGGGTAGTTATTAGGAAATGACTTAGAAAAATCATTGTTTTTAACTGAAACAAGTTAGAGTACTAGAAAGATGTGGACCAAAATGTGGATTCTATGTCTAATACATCATGTAATGAACGCCGCATTTATCAACTATTATTGCACAAAATAATCGATTGCAAAAATATTGTAGATTGCTAAAGTATTAGAAAAAAACCTCAGAGATGTCTCACCAGCAAGGAAATGAATCTAAGAGGAAACGATTTTACTAAAAACACAATATTCATATACTTCTATGCTAGTAATTTTATGAAGACACTACAGAAAATTTCAAATTGGAATAATTAGTAATATGGGTTAGGGATCACTGACTCAATGGAAAACCAAAATATCAAATAAAACTTGTTAATACTTCGTGATGCATAAAAGAATGTCTAATGTTTCTACCACATGATTCCATTAGGAATCTCCATGCCCAAATCTCTGTGGCTAAAGGACTGATTCATGTTCATATTTTTAGAACACTGATGAACTGCCACAACTGATTCCAAGTAACTGAAGATGCATATGTATTTGAACAGAGAATGTAGAACTGAAGTAGGGCAAGGATGGTCTTTTCAATAAGAGATGCCGGGTGCACTGGATAGTCAGAGAAAGAAATGAATCAATCCCTTACTTTATACTTACTTGAAAAATAGCAAAATTCTAGTAGGCTGAAGAGCTAAAAGTGAAAGGTATAACATAAAACTTCTAAAAGAAAACAAATCTCCACAACCTTGGGTAAACAAGTATTTCTGAAAAGAGGAAATAATAAGTAGAAACCCATGAAGGAAAGAACTGATAAACAACCATATTAAAATGGAATGACTGGTTCTCAAAAGTCACAAGTAAAAAAAGTAACCAGATTGTAAGACATATGCCACATTTCTGAAAACGTTTCCGTGTCCAAAATGTAACTGCAAATAAAAGACAACTGCAACAGAAAAATGGCAAAAATACTGGAATAAGCACTTCACAAGAGGTGACATGTAAATTGCCAATATTAACGATATTAAGTTGGATGATATGACACGGGGCAAGGACGTAGAGCTACACCAGTTTGGGCTGTCAATTGACAGTTCTTTGGACAGGCTGATCAAATCCACTAAAGTTGAACATACGCTTACCCTAGGACCCGGCAGTTGTTTCTAGGTTGTGTATCTGCAGAATGTGTACAGATACTCACCAAAAGACACGTACGAGAAAGTTTGCAGCAGATCCCCTCTGCTCAGTTCCATAAAATTAAATTTTGTGACCAAGGAAAACAATCTCAACTTCAAGTGTAAGGAGTTAACTCAGAAGAGAACTCAATTTCATATTCACCCAAAGATGAAGGCAGAGTTGCTCATTCGCTGCAGTAGGCCACGCTACAGTTCATCAGTAGCCTGGAGTCAGGCATCGGGTGGACAGGCAGCTGACAGGTTCTGTCCACACTGCCTGCCTGCATAGCCCGTTCTCTCCCTCCCGGAGGACTTGCTAGGACAGACTGCATGTGTAGCTACAGAGAAGAGCGAGTGTTTTACTTCGTGGTTTGCAAACTTTAATGTGCCTGATCACCTGGAGATTTCTATTAAAATGCCTGTTTTCAAAGTCTATACCAAAGATTCTGACTCATTGGTAAGGGGCCCTGTACAAGAATCTGCATTTTTTTTTTTAAACAAGTTTTCCTTGTGATCTCGGTTGAATCTGTGACAGTTGGGGAAGCACTGCTCTATGCGATCACTGGGAACATAGTGGCGCTCTCTCATTTCTGGAGTGATCATGCCATCACTGCATTCCCCAAGGGTGAATGTGGAATTCCAATGAAGAATACGGCCTCCATGTACCCCGGTGCTTTAGTGGTTAAGTCACCCTCTTTGGTCAGCATAGTCAACACACACCCCAAGGAGCTGGGCTTGTGTCCTGATGAACAAGTAAATAAAGCAAATAAATGCTTCTTGCTCCTCGACTCCCCCCACTCCCCGCCCCAAAGGAAAAAAAAAAGTGGTTTAGGTTCCTGGAAGAGGACCTATAACTTCAGGATTGAGAACCAGGTTTAATATTCTGTTTCTCTAAGCTATAAATCTCTAAGCAATTGCTTAAAGCAATTGTATTTTCCTTAACCACAAGCTTTCTCCTTACAAAAAGAAAGGAGATATCACTACACACATACACTAAAAGCAGAAGGAACTCTCCATTCCTATTGTGTTGTACAAGGATGATCTCTCTGTGGCCAGCTGGGTTTAGAGAACTCGAAGCAAATTTCACCCTGGTACATAAGAAAGCTTTCCTGCTCAAGCACAGAAAAAGCATTTCCATAACTCATAGTTCACATAAAGAATTTCAAGACAAGAAATTATTGAAGAATTCAGTGCCAGGACTATAACTGATGGATGCATATGTAAAAATATTCTCATTTAAGCAACTTTGCAAGTGTTTTTAACTCTGTGAAGGACAATGAAATTTGAGATGAAATGGCTTCTGTATTAAAAATAAACTTTAGAAATAGATTGCTGCTGACCACTATTCTTGCGAATTAACACAAGGAACCTCCTACAAAGAAGGTATTTAAAAAAAGTTAACAAGCAGAACCATAAAATACTGGTCCTCTTCATCTTGGAATTAAGTTGCACATTCAGGAAACCCAATGGGTCAGTAGGGGATGGGTAAATGCACTCGAATGCATCCATAAACATCCATAAGAATGGCACACCCTTCCTGACATTCTTTTAAGTGAAAGAGCGAAAGAAACAATGTCTATGATAACATGCTTTTGTCTAGTAAAGTAGGAAGATAAAAATCTATATTTTAATCTTATCCTTCAAGTATACATACAAAGTCATGTAAAACACACCTAAAAACAATGGCTGACTTTTAGGGGAGTGCAGGAATTGAGCATATGAGTGGCTAGTGGAATGGAGAATTTGACTATTGCTTACACTTACTTGTATGTTGAATATTATGAATATATTACATACTTTTGAAAGCATCTATAGAAAACACCTCTCAGTTTCAAATTTCTACTCACCTATTTCAGGGGTCACCAAAGTAACACTTTAGGTGCACATTGGAAAAGACTGAAAGAGAGCAATTCTATCTTCTATCAGTACCAATAAACACAAAGGCTTCTGTGAATTTTTATGGGAGCAATTTTTTTTCCTCAAATACAAAATTAAAAGAAAATCCCCAGAAAATACTTTAAATGAATGCTTCTGGTTTATAAAAGATAAGTGAAATTCAATTACAAATAGAACATATAATGTTTCGATTGTAAAGCCTTTCTGTGCCATAACACATAACACACAGTGTAAGAAAATAGCCTGAAATACAAAAATACAGTTGTGATTCAGGAAATGGCAACAAATTAGAAACGTTTTATTATTTAACATACCAATGTATATACATTATCCTCCCAAATAAGAAACAATTTGATTCCAAAGTTTAAAATGTAGTTTCCAAAAGGTGAAGAAAAACAAATTCCTGAAAATTAACACAACTGAATTCTGATCCTTGACTAAAATATGCATCCTGCACCAATCACTTCTCACACAAAATGTATAAATAAAACTTTCAAAAAAGATCTTGATGCTTATTGCACATTGAACAGATTGCGTGCCTCTACCTGAAAGGTTTTCAGACCTCCACTCAGTTAGTTCAAATAGTTACTGGAATGTGGGTGAAATGAACACTGTATTATTAGCATAACAAGGATCATATATGACATGTACCAGAAACAGGACAATGTAATCTTCCTGCCTGGCCTCTGTCACTTTTCCTGAATTAAGAATGGCTTTGTTTTCTATTGTTAAAAACAAATCTGAAGAGATGTGAACCAATTCAAAGTCATGTTCAAATGTCCGTTTTCTCTTTTCAAACAGAAACCACAGGGAGGGTCATTTTACCCAGGCATATATTTCTACTTCTGAGGACCAGCCCTTCTTGACGTATATATTGCTAAAGTCATACTACAATGCTGTCCATCATTAACAGTCACTGTTTTGGTCTCAACATTTTCAAACTCTCTTCGCCCCAGTAAAGCCAACATAAACCAGCTAGAATGTAATGGTCTTAAAAACGAGACAAAAACAATGTTCTCTAATAAATTTTTATACCACAGTGCCTAGTGCAGAGTAGGCATCAATAAATATTTGATGAATGAATGCATTTTTAAGACCACTTTCTGTACTTAAGATGTATTAATGATTTATGAGTAATATGTTGATTTAGGGTATACAGATCTAACATGATGACTAAACAAATAACACTTATGACATGGCAGAGACAATGTTAGTTTCTAATATTCCTGTCCCAGGACAGAATGTGTATTTTTAAGGGTTAAAACTATTCCAATAATAAAAATGGATTAGTCAAATATTTTTATTTTGCCAAAGGACTCTAACAGTATTAGCCTTTGGCAATTCGCAAACATACAATAAACCCCCAACAAAAGAAAACCAAATTGCACTATTAAAAAGAAACAAGTCCATGAAAGCAGACGGGAGGGGCCAGTTAAGGAACAGCGACTTCAAGGAGACGGTTGTTTTTTCTTTTGCACGTTGGGACACTCCCGTTTTTCTGGCTGCCCTGAATAAACTTCACACATACTTTGTCCTGTCTGAATTGCACCAGGAACCTAGGAGAAAAAAATAAAACAAGCTGAAAGAGCACATGCAAAACAGCTGATGATTACATTAACACTAGCTTTTGTTTTTTAATGGACATTTGATCTTGACAAGTATTCCCTCTTTCCATTAGCACTTCTGTACCCAGAATTCTATCGTCAGGTATCACATAGCATTTTGTGTCTGGTAGTCACCATTTAGTCTTAAGTATACTGCCAGTCATTAACTCAACATATTCCAATGAGGTAAGAAGGGCAAAAACTATTTCCATGTATCAAATAGAAAGATCAACAGGCAGTTTGTCCATCTTTCTCCATTTTTGCAGAACAAAAATACAAACTGAGAGTTCTATTAAATCACCAACAAACTGAGACAATGAAATAAGGAATTTCAGAGGAGGAAGTGAGAGACCCACAGATCATGGTTTCCAAGTATTAGTTAATCACATACTTTCTATACAATTTTTGTCATATTCACATATTATGCTCAGTTATTTCTAACCTAAATAAATGTGTTTCAAAATAGCTGTCACCTACAGTGCAATATGATAAATTCTTAAGTTTGATTTGCTGCTTATATTTTTTCATATTCATTTAAAAATATACATAAAACTGTAACATTAAAAAATCTTTTAGTATAGACCCAAAGCCATCTTGTGTCCTACCAGTGGCACACTGTGGGAAATTATATTCTAGCCCAAATCTTTCCTTTCATAGACCATCAGGGAACAAGTGCCTGTGGTAAGATTATTCATGCTATCTTTCCACAATAAATACATTGCTGGCTTCACTACCCCACCCGCAACCCGCGGGGTGCTATGAGATGCCTGGATGTGTGAAAAATGAGATCCCGGGGGGAGCAGAAGTGCAATCTGGCAGGACCAGAACCCAGGCTTTCCTGTCTCAAAGTCACTGCTCCTTATCTCCACCATCAGAGGCAATACAGTTATCAGTACCTTCCTTGAGGAAGTGTGTTCAGAGGTACTGGCCTGTCGGCGAGTCACTCTAACAGCTGTGAGATACATCGCATGCTCACACATACACAGCAGCAGCAAAGATGGAAACAGCTCTGCCCTGTACACAGCAGTCTCAGTTTCAAGGTTTAAGGAACCCATGTTTTGTAAACATCTACTGGAATGAAACGTGACCCGTACACCTCTGATTCACTGGTTTTTTCAAAAAGAGAGTACTTCTGAGTTTTTAAATGGGTTGTTTCTTTTCAACTTGAAAGCATAAAAAAAAAAAAAAAAAAGCTGTAGCTCCAGATTTGCCTGTCTGCACTATCTCTCTGGCATATATGTGCCTCAAAAGGAAAATGAAAAAGAAAACCCCTCCATCTTTCAAGTTTAATGTAAATATACACATTACAAAATCTAAATGTTTACATATTTTAATTTTCAAAGTGCATACATGTATAGGGATTTCTTTTCCCAGTAACTTCTTCATATGTTGGCAGATCATGATTTATGACTATGATTTGTTTTCAAAATAAAAATAGCTAAAATGCATCATTTACTACTATGCACCACAGTGCCTTTACTAAGTTACATGCATTAACTCAACTTTAAAACAATCCTATGAGATAAGCTTTCTCTCGCATAGAAAGACAGGCATGGCGAATCAGAATCGTCCCCAAAAGCAAATAATAATGTTGAATGCATTATTTCAAAGCATCAATACTAGTTAGAAACTCACAGTTAAGAGAATATAGCTTTAGTTGTTTGGATTCAAATACTCAGTAAGACAATTATGTAACTTGTGGGGGGTGGTACCATGTGTTTATGTGTGTGTAACACATTTAAAACATTAAATAGAACGGATTCACTCATTCATTTTCACTACATTCAAGATTTCATTTTCAGAAATAAGATCCATTTTATAAGTTATCCCTAAAACGCAATCTATTTACAGATTGAACAGTTGAACTGTTTGGGATCTTGAGGACCGAGAATTTACAAGGCTGTTGAGTCTCTCAATCAATTAAATCCTTACTTCTTCATGTGCAGGTTAAACTACCTAATGAGTAAAAAGACATTAGTCGTTGAGTAAAGTGACATCCAATTTACTCATAATGATTATGAATACTGGGCCTGTTAGAAACCACTACTTTTGAAAAGAAAAAACTGAGGAAGGATTTAGTTACTGAACAATCTGCTGTTTAAAACACAAGGTCTGTACAGTTGATCATGAAAGGACCAAAGACACTTAGAGCTGAAAAATACAGCAAAGGCATCCAGACCATGATTGTGTAAAATTTTGTTTACATTTAAAATGTACTCTGAAAAGATGTATATAATCCCTGCTTGAGAGCTCTCAGGGGTTACCAAACAAGAGGCTACACTAGTTCCATCAGCTGTTTTATTTTTATGAGAACCACCAATAATTAGGAGTTGGAGAAGAAAAGATGCTTTAAAATGCTACTAAATGTTTGTTTTCTTCCCGTGGCCACACTGCAAACCTCTACTTAGGTCTGCTTGTTTACTGAAGGCTTACATAGCTAGGAAATCGCGGACCTCTCTAAAAGGGTCCTGGCTGCCCAAAAGCACACGAGCCCCATCAGATCACATCAGAGCACTTTCCTGGAACACAAGCTGAGTCACTGCAGAGCTGAGGGTGACCGTGTTTGGGACACACCGCACGTGCCAGCCCTCAGAGCCCCTCCGGTGTGTCCTGATACGTAGCAAGACTGCAGAGTCTCTGAGAGGTGCTCCAGCGTAGAGGATTTTAATTTCTACCAGAGATACTTCACTGCAAAGGTATATTCTTGGAATACAGTTTGGGAAATCCTTAACAGTAGAAATCCTCTGTGGCCTGGATGTTGGTGTGAATTCTTTTTTCTATCAAGAGGCCCTGATGACTGTAAGGGGCCAATTACAAGGACTCTGCTTTATCCACTTACCCAGAAGTTTCTGCATCTGAAATACACAGAACCTTCCCACAAAAAGTGGGAATTTTCAGTCCCATCAAAGCAGAAGCCCAGCAAACCAGGTTATAAAAATGTCATTGAAGGAAGTTTAAAGCTCTAATAGGCCCTAACAGGTTAAAACCTTGACTAAATGGACCCCAACTACTCCTTTTCTTTTCCCCTTGTTTAACGAACTCAGAAACAAGAAGTTGGTTAGTCTTAACTGTAATTTCCAATGGAGAGTAGACATGCCACTCAATCTCCCACCCAATCTAAACACCACTCTTAGCAGACAATGCACCTAAAGTTCTGTGAATCCTCATACATCAGAGAGAGCTAGTTTGGCTTACAAAAGGACAGAAAGAAATTGGTATGAATTTATTTTAGAAAGACTTTTAAGAAGAGTTGAAATAGAAGAGGTGGGCGCAATCTTAATTAGAAAACCAAATCAATTCCTGAGCAATCTGGTCATGTCAATTTTTACATACAAAGAAGTACATAAAGCAGATAGGAAACAACTTTTGAAAAGTAATTAAGTATCAAGAGAGTTACATGAATTCATTCAAATGATCTCATATTGATAAATGAAATAAATGCCCCATCCTGCATGCAGTTAGCCTCCATAATTAGAGTCCTAATATAAAGTGGGAAAAAAGCAAACTTTTAGCAGTTTTAGCATTAATGAACCCTTGTCAACAAGGATTCCTTATTCTATAACTCTAATTAACCATATATGAAAAAATAACATTTTTTTTTTCATGTATAATGGCAAAAGCATCTGAAATATAACACATTCAAAATAGCACTCTTGCTTTTACCTTACTCCAGCCACCTCCAAACCCCTCTTTCTTCATTGTTATCTACTGCAGTAAATGGTAACACCATTTGGGCTCAAATCCAAAATCTAACACCCAATCTGTTCATAAATTCTCTTGTTTTCCTTCAGATTACATGCTGAATCCAACTGCTTCTCATGGCCTCCTACTCACACCCTAGTCTAAACCAGGCACTGTCGTTATCCTAAAAACAGCTTAAAGAATCTATTTTCTCTGCTTCTACTCTTGCTTCCATACCGTTATTCTCCACCATGCAGCCAAGATGATCTTTGAAAATCATAAAGCAGATGAGGCCATGGCCTTCCTCAAAAGCTTTAATAGCTTTCCAGTACCCTTAGTAAAGTCTCAACACCCCACTCTCAAGCTAACAGGCCAGCCTGCCTCTTTTTCCATGGTCTTCTACCATTTCACTCTGCCACAAAGTTCACTCCTATCTCCGGATCTTTGCACTTGCTGCCTCCCTGTCCCAGGAGACATCTCTTGAGATTGTTGCCTGGCTCGCTCCCTTAGCTGATTCTAACTTCAACTTAAATGTCACTGCATCAGAGGCCTCCCTGATCTTCCTAGCAAAAATAACACCCTCAGATCCTTAAGCTACTTTTGTTTTCTCCACAAGTATTGTCAGTATTATCACTAATGAAAGTCTTATCACCTAGTTTCCTATTTTATTTGTGCATATTTGATTTTTCTACTAGGATGTCATATATATCCATGGAGATTTGGTCAGTGTCATTCACTGCCCATCCATCATAACAGACACATAGTTGGTACTTAATAAGCAGTGGCTGTATAAACGAATGAAGTTAGATCACTCAATTAAAACAATAAAGCTAAAAATGAATAGGCAAATTCAATCAATTCATTAACATACTCATCGGAAATTTCAATATTAAGCTTCTGTTTGGTTTGGCTGAGAGTCGTCCGATAGAGCTTGGTGGCCATTTCAATCAGGTGATCACTGCTGAAGAGAAAGTCTCCTTTGCTGGCTGCTTCAGAGCCCTGGAAGAATGAACCGAGAGACAGACAATCATAATTAGAGACAACTACAGAGACAAATATTTATAGGTTTGACTGAAAACATATTTATAGTCTCTTTAAAACATCAGATTCTGCAGTCTGCTCTCCTGAATAAACAATAATGACAAAAAGAGTATTTCTTTCAACTTGCTCAGAGCACATAGTACCTAACCCGGTGGTACCCATAGCTGGTGGGCAGACCCAAGGAGGCACCAGAGCATCACGGGGCCCCATTAGAAGAGCAGATTCTCAGGCCCCACTGCCCGCCTGCTGAACCTAAATCCACAAAAAGGATCCCAAGGTGATTTGTTAGCACATTACAGTTTGAAAAGTCATGACCTAACCTGCAAGCTATTCTGAAAGAACTTTAGAAAAAAACTTCTCAGTTACTTAGTTAAACATATAAAAACAAGGATGACAACACTTTCAGCAAATATTTGAGGGCAGTGGCTTTCAATCTTAGCCAAACCAGGGACTCAGGTTGGGGAGCTTTCAAAAAATAGAGGACTCCTGGTCTCATTCCAAGGGATTCTGATGATTCTGATTGGGCTGGATTAGGAGCTGGCCTGAGCGTGAGTATCGCTTTAATGCATGATGGAGGTTGAGACTCGCTATCCTTTCACCGGATATGCTCCCTTCAGGTTACAAGCCACAGGAGGAAAGCAGGCTGATCTCCTCTTATGGGACTTTGCTAAGTTTAGATTCAGCTAGACAATGGCACCATCAGTTAGCTGCAAGTCTCTAAATGTGTCATTTGCTAACACCTGTTTATCCTACTATTATCCCAGAACTATGAGGTGGCAGGTTCTGCGCAGAACACATACATAGCATCACATCTAATCTTTGAAACAGTGCTTTAAAGTAGCTTCTATTACCATTTCATTGCATCAAGAGAAGAAAACTAAGGTAGGGCCATGAAAGTTAAAGGCGGTGAATGTCACTATAAAGCTACTGAGATCAACTCCAGAGACTACATTCTCAAGCCAGAAGGTCCTGATTAAGCTAAAAAGCACAGAACATTGAAAAAACTCTCCAGGTCAAAATTATTCAGCAGCTACTTTACTGCAGCTGCATTATTAGCTAAAAAACCCTCAAATTAAAGATGAACAAGAAGATGTTTACAAAGTTGGAATAGAGAAGAAACAACAGGAGGAAAGCATAATTTAAAACATCTTGATATTTCTAAGGATTAGTCTTAAAATAACACACCCTGTGCTGGGCATAAAAAGCTACTCTGTACAATTAGAACTCAAGTGAACAAGTCAATAAAATTTGCTTTTTCAGATGTGGAACATTTTTACTCAATGGCTAAGAGACTAGACAAATGCAGAAATCCTTCACGAGAGTTTGTGGTAGCGTTACCTCTTTGAGGTGGACCGCGAAGAAGCCATCATTTTGTGAGCTCATGGAAACTTTGGTTACATCCACTAGGGGAACCTCTGACTTGATCTGTCCAGACTTTTGATCAGCCAGGAGGAGATTATTATTTGTTAAGAGGAAAATCCGGGAAGTACTCTAAAACACAACGAAACAAGGTACAAAACCAATGACCAAAAATATCCAAAAATGGCCCATGAGTTTAAAGCATTGTTTGCATAAATGCATATTTTATTCCATTAGCTTTCAGTGAACATAGAAAATATATTTGAATTCATAAAAATGTTAGAGAACAAGCAAAATTCCACCTATGTTTAGTTAAGGAAAAAGTTCCCTTCGTAGGAACTCTGCGGAGAATATGAAATGCAAAATTTGAACAGAAAAACAAAGATGACTGTCCCAACTGCAGTATTTCTCATAGGCCTTAAGAGTTAGTGTTTTTACCTTCCCATTAGCACGGTTAATTTTGTTCACAATTTCAGCAATGATAATCTTTTCTTCAACGGCATCTTTGAGTTTTTTATACTTGGGATCCTTATTGATTTCCAGGTAAGCTCCTTGGAAAGGTTGTCCGACACTAAAAAAAAGAATTCCCTCATTTGAAACAGATTTCAAATGGAAATATTGATGGGACAAGGTAACAGATCAGCTGATTCTGAAGGTGTCTGATAACTTAATAAAAAGTTAATTCGTTTATTGTCTTTTATACTTACACTTACCTGTCCTAAATATAAGTTGGAAGTGAAATTTTAAACCTATTTCAAATATATTTTTGACGTGACCAAGGCATTTGGTAGATAGGACTTGGATAAAAATGTCACCACCTAGAACAATCAGGATAGAAACTCACAAAAACAACAGTCAAGACTCAAAGCCATGGCCTCATGTAAAGGAAAAGACAATTCAATCTTTTAATATAAAGTTAACAGCTTCCCACAAATGGTTTATTAAAGCCTTGAAATAATAGGTGGCAATAGAAAAAAATAAAACCTACATCATTACATCATCTGCTCCATGGAAAAATTTTATTTTCTTGCAGAGATTAAGAAAATACATTGGCTTTCTAGGGAGGAATAGACCCAGACCAGAGCCAAGTACTTTTAAAGAAAAGTATTAGGTATTTAGCATCAGCATGTAACTCCGGCTCTAAATAGTCAATATATGAAAGAATCAGGTCTCTCTTCCTAGGATAGGATACACCCCAAAATGAATAGAAGTGGCCAAGGTACACATTCAGAATCAGAGCAGTTTTCTTTCGAACAAATAACTTCTTACAAGAGGCATATCTGTGCACACAACATTAAACTTTCCCTAAAGCTCTGTGGAAGCAGCGTCTTTAAAGACACTCAGAAAAAACTGAAGCTACATTTTGAGCTATAAAGTCCTGGCAACTTGTAAATACAACTTTAAATATTTGTACTGTGGGTGGGAGATGAGGGAAGAAAAATTCATGTAGGTGGTCAGTGTTTCACAGCTCCCAGGCTATCAAAGACTCGCATCCATGTGGGCTGCTGCTGCAGACCCATGTGGGAGGGTGAATTATTCCAGCTCTCACGCTCGAGGTGGGCGTGCCAGCATCCCTAAACACTGATAAGACTACTCAAAAAGGGCTTGATGTGAACATTTCTTTTGGTTCGTTTGCAAATGTGTCTTTAATAATAAAAAGTGTTAAGAGCCCTTAACTTTGTTTCTTTAAAAAATGTGGTTTTTGTTATTTAATATCATCAACAAAAACGGTTAAACTTCAAAAAACGTGCTAAGGACAGAGCTGGACTGTAGGTGGTACTTTATGTACTACAGACAGATGTGGATTTACACTGACGCACGACTCAAACCTAGATGCTGTTATGATGTGGTATTCCTTCAACAAAATGAAGAGTGAAAAATAATAAAATGAAAAAACGTTTTAAAAACAAAGAAGTTCTTCTTCTAGCTTCTAAAGAACATCTTTAGAAAACGTCCATTTAACTCTATAATTTTAAAGTATATAACGAAAAGCTGACTAAAAATATTGGCCTCAGGAAACGTATACACAATTTTCCCATCTGAATGTGCTTTGTAAGAGCAGGCACTTTGGGTAACTTTTTTGGAACTTTGATGTAGGGAGTACATACCACCTCAGGCAACCAAATCAGCTGAACAAGGAGCTGTATCCTTCACATATTCAAACCAAATGAGTCTACTAGCTCATGGTCATTTAATCCTTTAAAAGGGAAAGCTTTTGAATATATGAAAAAACACAGACTATAAACATACCATATATATACATGGAAATATGCTAGCATGTAACACATTTTTATTTCCAGGCCATTCTTTAGAAGAAGCTAAAAGATGTTAAAGATTGGGCTTGAGATTTTACAGTCTTTTTGTTTGTTTTTTTTCAATAAACGAGTAGATTAAAAAAAAAAAAAGAGAATTCTGGAGGGAAATGATGAAATTGAGATGGAATACTATTTAGATAAGTAGCCGTTACCAAGGCCTTCACCTGGCAGACTTGCAACTGGCATTCCTTGTTTTATTGAGTGCTCTGTGCCTACAAGAAGGAACTGAAGTTGCCTGCATGGGTTAGTGAAGTCATGCCCAAGGCGTAGGCAGACCAGAGGCCAGTGCTAAGCAACACAACAGAAGTGCCATACTGGCTCACCCTCTTCATTTATCTTACAAATGAGGTTCTGACCTGCCTGGCTTGTTAAAGCAGGAAGATTGGAATGGTGATTACTATAGATTGCCAACATAAATCAGGCTAGTCTCTGAAAACAAATAGGATCTACAATGTAAATTTGTCTTAACAGACTATACAAGTTTTATTTTAAACGATGACTTCTAATTGGTCAGTGAAGTGTTCCAGCTAATGCCACTAATCAAACCAGCAGATAAATCTCATTTTCTAAGCATGATATGGAAGCCATTACAGGTGTTTTCTGCATATGCAGATGTAGCAGATTACAAATAATTCACGAAATTACAAATCTCTATTGAAATCAGACTCCACTAGAAAAGATCTACAAATATATCTGAGAAGCTTTATAAAAGTACCAACTTTAATGGGTAAAGCAAAATCATCATACCTAGATGGATATAATGCCTTCTTATCTTTGAAGAGTTCACTGGCTTCTAGTTTCTCTTCGTAAATAAGTTTTTGCTGGTCTGTGAATTGGTCTCTGTACTTTTTACACTGTAAGACATGAAAAGAAAAAAGAGATTGCTTATGTAAATAAATCATTACTCATTCTCAAACATGCTAAGCCAGTCTAACAGCCGTAAGAATAAGAGTAAATGTATATGAAACATTCATTTAAAAAGCACAAGCAATTTTCTTTTGTGGGTTTTAAAAGCTGGTTTTGAAAAATGTCATAAAAGCTACAATTTGTATTGTGGAACTTGAGATGCTTCTTCCAACGTGTAAAGGCATCTCTGGCTTGGGTCCTGCTGAGAGTACTGCTTCCTCCCACTGACATCAGTCCCTAAACAGCCTTCAAACCTGAGGCTGTCACACATTTACAGACCCAGGGTAAGAAAAACATTGTACAGCATAATCCAGTGCATGCGTTCACACATGTAATCAACTGACACACTTACCTTTCTATACAAGTACTCCACTATTTTCTATTCTATCACGCATATTTCATTTGAAAATGTTGATAGCAGTCTACTGCATCGATGTAATGACCCACAGTATATTATGACCTGTAATTTGAAAAACACTTCTCCAAATATCCTACTATCATTGTACAATGTAAACACAGGACCTAAGAAATGTCCCTTCATCCTGACTCTAAGACTGTGCTAAAAGGAGATGGGGCAGTGAGAGGGGCAGGGCAAGGATTTTCAGATGAGTTTTACAGGAAATTTAGGTGTAGATATGGCTGAGAACCACTGACACAACTGGATCATCAAGAGCAATGTTAGCACTCCTGCCCACTAGGAACAACTGCCTTCTAGGAATACTACTCTTCTAGGAATAAATACACTTTTCTCATTCTCCCTTCCCAGTTTAAGGGAGATAAGAGTGAGATTCAGGAGTCAGGGGTCAGTAGGAGCACAGCAGATCCTGGTCATTCGCAGTCCCCCAATGTTATTTCTGAAAGTAGTTGATGGAAGGGCATCAAAAGGGGAGAGTAAGATCGCAATGTTGGTAAATCTTATCAAACTGACTCATCAAGTTAAGGAACAGAATTCAGAATCCCGTTCCACATGCTTTTCTGGTACCATTCATTACACTAACCAATGATAATGTCACTCTCTATACATTTGTGATTCTGGTAAGGAACAAGCCTACAGTTCGGGTCGGGATTTTCCAGGAAGGTATAATCTTCCATCATTTACTTATAAATACGCATATTTCATTTGAAAACGTTGATAGCAGTCTACTGCATCGATGTAATGAGAAGAGTGTATTTATTTTCAATCTAATGGTCTTATTATATCTAAATGCTGCATATACTTAGCATTCCATATATCAACTGGCCATGCCACTCAATGAAAGCCAACTCTATACAAGAATCCCATGTTGAGCAACATCTATATTACATGTCATTCTCTCATATAAAACTGAGTCCAAATAAAAGGCAATTATCAGTGGATTTTTAGCTTCCCTTTAAAACAAGTAGAGAGACATTTTAATCTCATTAATGTCTCTTGGGGAACTTTACTTTTATCTCCAGTCCATTAAAATGTTTTTTCACATGCATATCTGTATGTGTTTAATAAAACTTAGAAAGCAAATGCATAAACTTTACAGGATTTAACTACAATGTCTGCAGATGCACAAGTTTTATTATTTCTATCTCCTATAGTATTCCTTCCTAAAAATGAAAACAACAAAACTCGTTAAAATCTGAACTTCAAAGAAATCAGAATCTATAAGTGAAAGAGTACAGCTGTGTGCTCCCATTCCAACCTGAGAGGAGACTGCCACAGAAACACGTGGATTTCTCACAGAAAATGAATACGTTGAATGGGCCCAAAATACCAAAGTTCTCAAGTAATTCTCCTCAAGGCTAGAGGAAGAATGTAGTGAAAATCTGCTTTTACGCAACAGTTCCCACTCAAAATATATGACAAGAAGTCTTCCCAAAAATGTAAAATGTAAGATTTTTTTTTTTACCCTCCATAAGTGGAAAATCCTTTTTAGCTCCTTGTGAGTAGAATCCAAGAATAGGTAAGGTCTTGGTGGCCAATTCTTGTCTATTGGAGATAAGGAAGGCATTTTGTTTTTCAGTTCCAAGAAGTACTTTTGCACCTGTGTTGGGTTTGACAGAAAATACTAGATGAGTAAAACACACCAGAAAAGACATTGTTTTACATAAACCATCATCAAGCAAACCAGTCGCTGGTGGAATTTAGCAAATTTTAGTCCATAAAATTTTGTAACTACTTTGAAGAGTCTCTATTCCACTCTTAGTATAATGATTGTGGAAACCTGACACCTACTAAATGGTTAAGAAAAACAAAGAATATCAACACGAATATTAATATGAACACTAATTCTGATACGAGCTATGACACCAAACAAAGAGCTATAACTTTCAGTGGGTAGTAACTTGTCACGTGTGGCTATTTACACTTAAATTATCAGTTATTAAAAAAATGGATCTTGTTCACATCAGTGACATTAGTGTTGATAGACATGAGTGACGAGTGGCTACTCTACTGTACAGCAAAAATACAGAACGTTCTCATCAGAGCAGGACATTCTACAAGACAGCACTGTTCTAGAGTAGTTAACATGGGTCAGGTCACACAGAGTTTGAGATCGTTACTCCATTTCTGTCCTTCCAACCTCTCATGAGGTGAGCGCTATCAATGTCCCTACTCTACAGATGAAGAAACAAGGCTCCGAGAAGTAAAGTGACTTGCTAAAGTCACAAATCTCTAAGCAGCAGAGCAAGCTGGCTCCAGAGTTCACAGTTCTTCACAACTTCCTTCTCTGAAAGACAGAGGGAAATTTCGAAGGCAACCTGGTCAAGTGGCACAGCCTCACTAACTCCTCAACCTACCAGTGTGTTTGCCAACCCAGCTCTGCAGCCATTCATGGCAACTTAACAGGGCAAGACCCTGACATTCCCCTCAAATTCCTATGCTGAAATGCTAATTCTCAGTGGATTGGCATTAGGAGATGGAGTCTGGGGGCAGTAATAAGGTTTAAGTGAGGTCATGAGAGTAGGGCTCCCATGATGGTATTTGTGTCCTTCTAAGAGACCTGCTTAAGAGCGTGCTTCTTTTTCTCTCCACAATGTGAGGAAGCCAGAAAGAGGAGGTTTCCCCCAGAACTAAAGGAAATATATACTTATTGTTTAAGTTACACAATCTATAGTACTTTTTGTTATAGCAGCCTGAACTAAGGCTTTCTTGGGTTCACTTTCCCCAAAGTATAGCCTCTCTTTCAAATCAGAACACTTTGGTATTTATGCGTGGGTTACAAATAACTGGCGCAATTCTTCCCAGATTTGATATAAAAAAGATTAGTTGCCATCTGTTAATAATGCAGTTATGATATAATGGTTAACAAATAATATATTTTATTGAGTTGGTGCTATTAACTAGCTAATTCAATAATGTTAATTTGTCATATAGAAAGTGTAAACTGGGTGCATCCCAGTGGCCAGTGGTCTAGCACACCCTCAACAGTCCCACATAAATCCCAAGGTCCCTGGTTCAAGACCTGGGGTCAGAGGGAACAATCAATGTGAACAACTTAATAAAAATAAAGTGCTCCTTCTTCTCTCTTCCTGCCTCCCTTTCACTTTGATTCCTGCATGCAGCTTTCCATAAAAAAAAAATAATAAAAAAAGGGTAACTTACAATTCTCTGAAGTGTAAATTCATAAATTTTCTTTCCAGCATTGGCTCTGAAGAATTTCCTGTACTCCCTACGTACCTTTAAAAAGAGGTAGAAGAATATAATGGTTAATGCGTGCTCAGCAGATACCCATGAAGATGAAACACTTCATTAAAAAGGAAAACAGGGGAGCACATTTGTGGCCCAGGCGACTGAGACTCTGGTATGTGGACCACTTAAAGTCCAAGGACACAGGTTCAAGACCTGGACCCTGGGTGAAAAACCAAAACAAACAGCTAACTAAATAAAGATGCTTCTTTATCTTCTTCCTTCCTTAAATGCTTTTTCCTCTTCTCCCTTCCTTCCACTCTCTTTTTTTTTTAAAGAAAGAAAACAGATGAACAAGTAAATTTGTAAGTACGCTTCTAGAGTAGTAAATAATTCCTAGCACAGTAAATAAGTAGCAAAATAATTGGAATCTATTTGTACAGTGGATTTTAAGTTAGACAAAAAGAAATTGAGAGATTCAAAGTGAAAATACTGGAATGTTTTAATGTTTTAAAACCTCTTAGCTAGCTTTCAAAGAGCCTAATAATTTGATAAGAAATATTTTATAGGCAGAGCTGCAAACTCATCATAAATCAAACTACATTTCAGAAAAATGTATGTCATCTTCCCCTTCAAATTGTTTTTAAAAGGCAAAAAAAAAAAAAAGGTTTAATGAAGGTTTTCCAAGTCTTGCAGTTTCCAAAAGCCTTGCAAGTGATGATAGGACTTTAGTTTTGCACACTGAGAACTGAATGTGACTAATGATAAGAATTTAAAATGCTTTTGAACAACCATTCTCTTCCATTTAACTACATTAACTTTTTCTCATTCTTATTCTTGCCAACCCTTCTACTTAGTATAATCAGAGCACTTAAGATATCAGTTTCAGTTTACATATTTTTCTTGCTGTATTATTGCATTTACTTTCTATATTAATGTCTCACCAATAAAATAAATACATGAAGTGTTTAATTACTAAGTCAGTGATCTGGCTAAAATTTGAAATTGAGGGGAAAATATTCAAATTATTATCACCCAGAAGGGTCAGAATTTTGCAAATTATTAACCTATTTGAATAGTTCAGATATTATGCACCCTTTACTTTTGTCCTTAGCTTTCTGGGTTTGTATGCTCAAAATATTTCCACATTAGGGGTTGGAAACTAGCAACCTACTAACCAAATTCAATTTGTTTATTTTATATGCATATTTCAAGATGAAGAACTTTACAGAAGAATCAGACTGCAGGTTTCTTTTAAAGTTTTCTCAGGTCTAACAACAGTGAGCACCATCTCATATCCTAAAAACAGAGTAGACCAGAGTGTCTGCTGCTGTCTTCAGAAGAAATCTGCAGGTTCAAAATAGTATGAGGTCTCATGGTTCCTAATCCGCTTTTTATCTGCCCCTTCCCTTGTCCATGTGACAAGCTGGTCCATCTAAGTCTTTGAGGGCCAGAGCCATTCTCTGTATCTGCAGATTATTGAGGTTTAAAATCCTCCCATAAACTATTTAAGTAGCTTCCCTCTTATTCACAGTCTATGCTCTTATCACTTATCTTTTAGTTGTGGCGTTGTCAGATTCCTAAATATTTTGAATTTTAAACTTACACAGTTAGAAGGGACATGAAGAAAAATGGTAACTATTAAGTGGCTTTTGAAATCCTAATAGTGTAGCAGAGCAGACAAGTTCAAGTGAGGCTACGTGAAAACACAGCCTTAGAAACATGCTAGAAATCCTATTCTTTTTAGCTGAAACTCACAATAACTGACATCATTTCAACATACTTTATGATATTCACTGGGCAGGCAGCTTATCCCTAAATAAAAGCCCTGGGACAACATGACAGCATCTAGAAGGGGTTTCCCTTATAGGCCCCAGAGTCCTAAAAGAGTCCAGTGAACTTTGCTACTATCTTCACAAGAAGAACAAATCATTCAAGAGGGTAAAACTATGGCTCATATACATACATCTCTCTTTTTTAAACAAAAAGTTTTATCACATTCTTTGACTTCAAACAGTTCAATTTCACTTCATAGCAATAATAATGGTACCACATTAAGACATTTCTGTTTTATTAGAAAATCTGAAAATAAAAGCTATCCCTAGAGCAAGCCCAGCTAACTTCAGCTAAAACAACATTTACCTGACAAACTGACTGGTTTTAAGGCTGCTCGTGTCCAACACTAATGTAAACGCATTCTGAAATCAGATGCATTTAAACCCAGAAAACTAAAGGCAACCATGACAGAAATCGTCACAGAGAATAAAAATCCTGACTCAATGTTGTTTCCTCCTTTTATGAAAATTAGGATGCAAATTAGAGCATGTGAATAAAATGGGAAATAAAATCCTAAGTTTGGGCTTTTAAATCAGCATAGAACTTGTTCAGAATTCCTGAAGTAGCACATCTTAAATTTATATATGTTACTTACTTCAAAAATTACTTGATGCTTATTCAAGATAATCAAACAGATTAATTTACCAAAAGTTTATGGGCTAAATTTCAGGGCGAAACAGAGAATGTTCAAAGCAGAGTTCAGTGATACTACTAAATGCTGCTCAGATTCAGAATCAATGGCTGCCTGGATATTATTCAAATATTTAAGAAAAGTAATTATTTTAGCATTAAAAATGTTACAAAATCACAGTAAAAATAATGAAAAGAAAGAGTATCAATCATCCCTCAAAAGGCAATATGGATGGCTTCCTATGATTACAGAATATTAGGAAGACAAAATCTTATCAATGTCTAATGGTTATTCTGATACTTTTCTGGGGAGCCCAGCATCATATTTCCTCATGTGCATCCTTACTTAATGTAGTAAGAAACACTCTGAAATCACCCCTATATTATAAGGCAATGGATTCTAAAGTTCTTTTTAATTCAAATGACCCCTTGAGAGCCTTATTTGTCAAAATCTGTATGTTTATTGATGCAAAGCCCTTTGATTTCTCTGCTGGCCAATTAGAATGCTGGTTGCTTTGAAGAAAATTCTGTTGCAGGTGCCATCATTGGAGCAACATAAACAAAAGCCCTTCATCCCCAGGCTGGTCACTGTAGATGGTAGTTAGATTTCAGCTCAACTCTTGTAACCTTGGTTCTCATGTATCAAAACAAAAATTTCATCCTCATAAAGATAACATAAGCTAGAAACTGTAAACAAAGTATCTTGAATAAAATATACTACATCGCTATTCACTTTAAACCTATTCTTTAAAGAAATGCATCACTGTAAAAACAGAAAATATTAGTACACAGGTTTGTTCTTCACCAAAATTAGGCAAGGTGACATTGTCAGAGACTGTAAAATCTGTCAGCAAGCAAAATCCACAGTTTTCTCAGGGTTAGTAGGTGCTAGGCTTCAATGAGTTCACTCTGCACAGAAAGAAGGGGTTGAAGAAGTACCTTCAGTCCGAGCCAGTAAGCCCAAATGACAGCAACTGCATGCTTACGCCTAGCCTCCTCCTTCAAGTGTTTCAATTCCCTTCGAGCCTAGAATGTTTTAGATAGTAAATAAGAGAGAGAGCCCAATGCAAGACAGCACAAATGATCAGAAAAAGATACCCCACCAAACAGGAGAGCCAATTTATGAATAAGGACATCAGAGGGATAGAAGCATAGGGCATAATCATTCAACCCCAAAGAGTCAGTGCCAAGCTGATGCAATCCCTGGTATCTTTAATGCACTGGGACTCTGTTCCTAAGGATGGCAATATGTATAGAGCTGAGGTAATCCTACCCCACCTTACTTCCATTTTTTTTTCCTTTCTATTCCCTGCTCTCTCTCCTGCTCCATGTCCCTTTCCACACCTCTATCACTCCCTTCAAAGGTTTAGCACTGTCAGTGGCACTTAATAGTTTCAGTGACTGTCCCTTTACTGCAGCCACACAGGGCTAAAGAGGCCATGAATTACTGAGTTCCTTCACTTGGATGTACAAAAAACTCCCTATGAATAATTGTTCAGAAAAACTGGAAAGAATAAAGACTATTTCTCTGAAGTTCAAACAAAAAAACTCAAAATTCTTTCCAGTGAAAAAATTGAAAGAAGTATGTATATAAATTCAATATTTGCTAAAACTTCAAACAGCATAAAATGAGAAAGAACTTATAGGTCTACAAATGAAACTTAAAGAAAAACTAATCTGAAAAATAAATCTATTGTAAAATTGAAATTTTAAAGTTATCTATTTTAAAAGACAGGAATAGACAGGCATTGATTTTCATTCCAGTATGAGACTGGGAAATGACTTCATTCAGTAAGAAATCCCAGGAATAACTGCCTTAAGACCCTTCTGTCTCTGCTCAGACAATTCCCTCTGCCAAATGAACTAAGTTTGGTGATCAAAGATTTTCAAATGAAAATACAAATAAACAACTTTGATTTGTTTTTTGGCAAATTAAGGTTTTTACAGGCAAATGTTGACTTTTCTCTTTAAGAAAAGCTTATGAGAAGTAGAAGGTGGACTTGAAAACATGGGACTATATTGATATTTGATTCTAACCAGAATACACATTTTTAGCAGAGATGACCTTTGATTTTCTAAGTAACAAAAACATCCAAAAATCTCCCTTGGGGTATGTGAAATGTTCACAGAGCCCACGGCTCTGCCTGGGGATTAGTAAGAGTATTTCAGGAGGCCTTTGTTTCTGAAAACAAACAGCTGATGCTGAAATTCCTGGAATTCTTCAGTGGCCATTATAGCCAGCTTTGCATGAACACAGAACTCAGTTAAATTGCAGATGACAATTCTTTGTAATATTGTTGCTTATAATAATAAATAACTACAACGATGAGCCGGAAACAAACAATTTCATTCCTTGACCAATAGTTTTGAAAGCATGCATTCAAGATGTTTCTATGGTCCACACGCTGTAAAAAAACAATTGAAGCCCAAATCTTCACACTGCCAACATGCCCCTTCAACCGGCCTCCCCCAAATACTTCTAGAAATCGATCGGTTTATATCAAGGAAAAACCAAACCAAACCAAACCTAAACATGCATGTTACTTGAGTTTTTTTAAAAAGAGCAAATAAACTAGTGCCTTATTAGTAAGCAATTAGTCTTCTTGCCTACACATGCTTAAGTGTCTCCGTGCACTAGTGACACTGACCTCTCCAGGTTTATGACATCTGGCCATTAGGACATGCACTAGAGTCAGCCACTGTTAATCACAGTCATTCCCCCTTTGACAGGCTAGAGATACAGGCTGATTATTGCAGATTCTGGGACAGAGTATGCGAAGTGTGTATCAAGTACCTTAGATCCAAGCCAGTAAGCCCAAATAACTGCAATAGCATGTTTATTCCTAGCCTCCTCCTTCAGCCGGCTCAGTTCCCTTCGCGCCTGTGATGCATTTGAAAAGGAGTTACAGAAGAGTTTAAGGCAGGAAAGGTGACAGCTGGTTCCCAATGGAGACAGAAGACAGACACAAAAGTAAACATAAAAGCGTGTGCCACCACCCAACATTAAAATGTTGGAAAGAACAAAAGGTCAATGTGTGTTCAGTAGCTTAAGCCAGTGAAACATGTGCCCCTGAAGGAGAGGGGAGGTTGTCCCACGCGTTATTCTGACCCACTGCCTTTCTGGGGTCTCTGGCCCACCTGGGTGCCATGCCAATATGCTGCAATGGTCGTAGCTGCTTCCTTACAGCGCTTCTGATGTTTCAGTTCTCGCAGGATTTTTCGAGCCTAAGGCACAGAAACATCCAGGAAAATATAAGTCAACCAAAAATAAATGGGTGAAAAAATGGAATTCACAGTGACTTCAAAACAACACCTGATGAAGTAGTCTTAATATCAAGTGAAATGTCAATAGCTTAAATAAAATGAAGGGGAAAGCTGTTCACGAGACCAAAACTGACAACGGAAAGGTGGCAAAAAAAAAAAAAAAGGTATCAAGCATGACAGTGTAACCTTCGCTCATACACCCTAACACACAGCAGAAAAAAAATCTGGCCACAGTAATAGAAGCTGGTGCACATGAGATGGACAGGACAGTTCTCAGAATGGGGTCCCAGGATCTCCAGTTGTGCACCAAATCCATTTTATCATCTTTGTAACATTGTCTAAACTGTAACCGAGGCTGTACTCTTTATTCAAAAGTGATATTTAGAATTTGCTGAAAGCATCTCAATGATTCAAAACCAGAGGCTTCCCTCCAGTAGTTGATGGAAACTGATTTTATGGGGACTAGGAGGACACCTGGTTTGGAGGCGAACTTTCATGCCGCCTCTGAAGACTCTAGACTGGAGACGGGAGCTCAGGGGATAGCAATGAGTCCCAAGAACAGATTTGATTTTGGCACTGGTTGGGGCACAGAATCCAAGCCCTTGAGTTAGTCACGGTCCTCGACAGAGGACAATCAATACTGCTGAACTCCTGAAGAGGCTCCAGGCCTTCACATATCCCCTCTGGCTCCAGTCTCCTCTACAACATATCTGCAGAAAAGTGATAAGAACAGGCCCTGAAGTAATCTTGACTTAAAATAGGGGTCAGAAAACTTTCTGCAAAAGGATAAATGGTAAATATTTTTGGCTTTGCGAGCCATACAGTTTCTATCAAAACTACCTTTACAGTGATAGTCACAGGCAAGATGTAAAAACAGTAAACACAGCTGTGTATAAATAAAACATTATTTTATGAACTCTGTTTTTCATAAAAATTTTACATGTCATGAAATACTATGTTTTGTTGTTCTTTAAAGCCTTAAAATATAAAAACCATAATCGTTCTTGACTCCTAGGCTGCACGAAGACAGTAGACTAGATTAGGCTTCAGGCCACATTTTTGAACTTTGAACATTTATATGAATTTTATATTTCACATACTTCTTATAAGTCATGAAATATTCTTCTTTTAAATTTTTTTTAATATGCCTCAACAACATAAAAATTGTAATTATTCTTAGGTCCCAGGTTATACAAAAAGATAATAGGCTAGGTTTGGCTTGTGGTCCATAGCAGATTCTTCAACCAAGCCTTGAAATGGAGGCTCTGGAACTAGGTCCTTCACTGACTCCACTGCCCAGAAGGGCCCGAGATCAAGATCTTTTCATCATGAAGGCGCAGCCAGAAAGATGGTCACCAGGAAGTTATGGGAGTGGGAGGCTGAGACTGGGCAGGACTCAAAAAAACTCACATGTGCAGAGGCAACAGCATGAGGCGAGCTTCAGGCCTCTAACTTCCCTTGAAAACATGGGGTAAGAGGACACTGAAATCATGTACAGTATTATTTCAAGAACTTCCTGCCCAGAAAACAAAGCACTTAAAAAAAAAAAAAGTCAGAAGGAAGCAGCCAAGACGTGGTCACCAGAGCCTTAGCTTGGCCCATATTATTTACTTTTTCCATCTTACTGCTTACAGGGTAGGCAGGAGACCAGGAGCCCAACCCTGCAGGGTGAGACTAAAGACTCATCCTTTGTGAAGAACCTGAAAACCCCAGATAAATAAGGCTCATTTCTTGTAAACTCACCTTCCAACCCCGGATATAAGACTGAATCACCAAGGCAGAACTCTTTATCTGTTGGTACCTCTTTTGTTGCTGTAGGATGAAAGAGGAATAGATCAGTTGTTTTGCTTACATATCTGTAAAACATACTGCAAGGATTGAGAGAAGGGGTTTGTTCACTAGTGGCCCTCAACTCCTGACCACCCATAGTCAATCTGGAAACCACATGCAAAGAAATCAAAATCCAAAATTATTACAGTTAATCCAAAATGTGCTTCAAAGATGCTAAACTAAATAATGTCTAAATGGCTCATCACCCATCATTTGAACATCTGCTCTTTACATTTGCTGCTATAATACAGGGTCTGACACACAGCAGATGCTCAATAAATGCAAACTGAAAGAATACACTGAGTTCGACATTTGCCGTGGAGTGGTCTTGCTTTATGGAGCCATTACTCACCAGCCCATTTACGAGGCCAGCCTCTGGTTCCTTGTAGGTTTGCTGCTTTTACTCTGCCTCAAGCTGGTAAATCAACTAACAAAGTAAACTATCAATTGACAAAACTTTATTCACTAAACTCCTACTTTGCCTGTAGGCCATAAGAAATGAGGATAAAAATGTGAATCCGACTCCATCCTGCACTTAGTGGACACAAGTCAGTGATGTGAAATAGAAACAGCGCTCTGGGAGAGATGAGGGTCGGAAGGCCGGTTACATCCCAGTAAAGCAAGCTGAAGACCCAGGAAGTCTCCAGGTCAGGCATTGGCTCTGCAGACTCAATCGGCTTTTCTGACACGGAGGGTTGATGCCTCAGAGACTGCAGGCTGCTGGAACACAGCCTTAGAAAAGTGAGCTCTGACTGTATTTATTGTGTCATAGTCACTGGGACGTGGGCATCTGCAATTAACAATCATAGCATTTCAAACTAGGCGCTGTAGTCAAGCTGTGATTCTCTCACTTTGGCAACACTGAAGAGTGCTCAGCTCCCTTTCTGTGGAGTTGGGGGAGTGGATGACATCCAATTCAGACACAAGGTTAAATTTTTAAAG
This sequence comes from Solenodon paradoxus, assembly GCA_004363575.1. Lineage (NCBI taxonomy): Eukaryota > Metazoa > Chordata > Mammalia > Eulipotyphla > Solenodontidae > Solenodon > Solenodon paradoxus. The sequence goes on from RJWH01000010.1 coordinate 3,022,576, forward strand.
ATCAGAGGAAATGGAGGGTGATGTTACCCACAACTGAGCAGCTTAACAAAAGAGGATGCTAGAGAAAAAGGCAAAGAAAACCCTGGGATCTTGGATAAGCCACTACCTCCTCTAAGTCTTAGTTTCCTCATCTATCAAATGAGGATGTGGGAAAAATCCCGAAGATTCATCACTGAATAATGTTCCAAGGCTATATGAACTATAATACCTGACACCAAGACTTTTGACATCCATCTTGTACCTCAATCCTTTTTTACAAATTTTTAATTGACTTGTCTATTTCTCACTTTAAAATTTATCTCAAGAACCATGAAATATCAAATTATACTGATTGAAAAATAACTGAAAATCAGTATTCAAAAAATCTTTATGTTATAAGGCTGAGGGAAAACAGTGAGTTTACTCATAGGTTGAGATACTTAGTGAAACAGATCTAACACTGGGACAAAGGTAATATTACAAAAATCAGACAATTTTCATTCTGCAAATTAATATTGACTGTATTCCTCACCATCATGAATTAATGATACATTATATGATGACTCAAAAGAGACATCTGGAGACACAAACGGAAGAATGGTACAAATAGGACTTGTATTGTTGGTTCTGTTTTGTCTGTGATACTTCATCTTTCTGATGAAGTGGCTCCTTCCAGAAGTATTCTTGACTATCCTGTCTTAACTCATATGCCCTCTTCCCATTATTCTTTATCTCAGTTCTCTATTTTTTTCCTAGTCCTTTGCACAATCTGTAATTGTTCCAATTATTTATTTGCTTACATTTGTCCCTCAGTAAATGTAACTCTCTGAGGTCAGGAATTGAGTTGCTTTGTTCACCTTGTAATTCCTAAAGTCTGCATGGTAAGTGTTTCGATATATATGTGGAACTCAAGATAGGTGAATTCAGTACATTTCCAAATCTGAATTTTCTTAACAATCTCAAAATAAGAAATGATAAAAAGAAGCTCAGAGTGGACTGGCTATTTGTTGGGGTTCCTTTTCTTAGGTAAACAGAGACTAAAGCATCGTGACTATGCCAAAGAACCAAGAACCAGACTAGGTGATCAAGTCCTCTGTGATAGCACAGAATATCTATAAATGAATCTATTCTTAAAATGGTTGGGTAAGTTCATACTTTAATACTTATACTATTGATTATACTCTTTTAATTAGAGGAAGCAAATTTAAAGATACTCCTTTAAATATCATGCAGTTTTTCTTTAACTTAATAATTTAAGTACCTCAGTAATTTCTAAAACTTGCAAATAAAACACTAAAATGTATTACATGAGAATAGGTCTGCATAAATTATGTCCTGGTTTTATACTGTCTTATAATAAAGTCTCTCCATACTGAAAAAAAATACCCTAAAGGAGCTCTTAGATCAATTTATTTTCTAACTCACTCTAGTGAAAAAGCATTTCGAAGCAGGGTTTTCTTATTACTAAAACTCACTTTGTGAGAATATAACCCAAGTTCAAGTTAGTTCAGAGCAAACGTTTAGGTTTCCTTCAAACCTGTGGTATCCCTCAAATGAAACATCTATAATCAAGTGAGAAAGGAAATTCTAAAATGAAATTCCATAAAAATAAAATAAACATACTCTATTCATCATTCTTTTTCCTCTGTTAATCAGCCAGATAGCTGAGGAATCAGGGAAATCTAACCCTTTAACCAAACTCAGAAATCCACTAAAATGTGGCATTAGCTTTCCAGAATTAAAGTAATTTTCAGTGCTGCTACAATAAATGGAAAATAGCCAATTATTTTTGGAAAACTGACCCCACCACAGTCAAAGGGTTAAATGACACTATCTCTTCCAATCAGATGACCAAATTAAAGATACAGAATTTCCACTCCATGAATATACATACATATACATACATAGATATGTTATCAGTAGACGGCAGTGTGATATACTAGAATATGAACTAGATGATAAAATCAAAGGAGCTTTGAGTTGTCTTGGATTCAAATTCCATTTCTGCTACCTTAATAACCGTATGACTGTGGGCAAGTCACTTAATGGCTCATTGCCTGAGTTTTCTCATCTTTAAGAAAAGAGACTTAGCATGCATCTCATGAACTTGTTAGAATTAAATAAGTAAAAATTATATAGTAAATACGTAAACATTATTTGCAAACAACTATTGTTACTACAGATTAAAAATTTCAGAGACTCTTACCGCATATCTCCTGTACCAGGCAGCGATCACGATTTGGCTTTTCCTCATTAGCAGGAAGTGTGTACGGCACTTCCACCCCCGATAAATCTTCTGAATCAGGGTGGCCAAGTCTTCCAGTCGTTGCTTCCTTAGGTCTTCTAATTTGAATAACTAATAATAATTGATGGATGGATTTATCAAAATCTACTAAAACTCAGGGCATATATGCAAGACATTCTGGAGAGGTAAAATGTCAATCACTTTGAGAAAAAAAATGAACAACTGTCTTAAATGATATGGATAACGCTTGCAAAAACTATTGTGATGAATTCATGTAAGATGCAAGTTAGATTCTAGCGATTCAGAATTTATGACAAATCAGAGAAGGTTATATTTACTTTCACACTATCTAAGAGAATGCAATCATTAATGGCAGGAGATACTAGCAAATTTCTCTCTGAAAAAATATAAATACTTGCAAGTTCTCAATTATCCAAATTATCAATCAACTGCTATACATCATCCTTATCTATTCATTTTGAGTGTCTTCATGTGTCTCTAAATAACAGGGCTGTCTTTCAAAAAATTACTGTATAATCCAGCTACTACAAATGCAGACTGAATTTACTTCTAATTCCTACGAACTGGGGAGGTTTTATCATTGTATTAACAGTTTCTTTATAATTTTTTGATTTTATAATCTATTATTGAAAAGATTTCAATGTTTTATTAAAAAAATACCTCTTCTTCTACCACCTCTTTCTTGCCCACTCTCTCAGACATTTGCATATGGAAACAAGAATGTGGCATTCCTGTTAGTATTTCAGGTAAAGTTAAAAAGTTAAATTTGCCTTGAAAAACATTCGGAGTATAAGATTTTGATTACTTACTGTCCTTGGGTTTCGGATGAATATCTTTGATCTGCCAAAAGAATACTCTTCCACAGGAATCTCTAATTCGTTAAAGAGAACTTCCACACCAGCCCTATATGAATTTAAAAGAAAAGAGTTTTGAGTTATAAAAATAGTTTAACTTATCTAAAATCATGATATCAAGTTCTCAGTGGTATAAAAATTACTTCACAGACAAGTATAAATTGTTCTTTCAGTAAGCATCTTTCAAAGAATTCAGCCTGAATTCCACAAATTAAGTAAATGCTAAAAAAGTAAATTTGGTATCAGAAGTACATAGTCTAACAATAAGAATATGGCATTATGGCCAATTTCCTTATTTTTACTAGCAGCAGTAAGACATATCAAAAATGCCCATAACAATATACTAAGCAGGGCCAGGAGGATATGCAAGAAATGCCAATCTAGTCCACTCAATTACTTTTGGCAAACGTTTTGAGCATTGCTCCTGCCCCTCAGAGTGTGAGCAGGGCCTGAGGGAGTGCTAAGTACCCTACAGATGGGGTACCATGGAACATGGGTCTTACATGGGAGATCAAGGCCTGGACTTGGTTCTGACTCTTCCATTCTAGGACCTGGTTTCAGCATCACTCTTTAAACTAAATGCTGCCTCACCAACCTCTGGCCCGGGTGACAGGCAGGGTGAGACTGTGTTCTGCAGAATACACAATGATGGTAGTGCCCTGAAAATTAGCAGTGGGAACTAAAACAGTACCCAGAGCCTACCTTATTTGGAGACTGAATCATCTGTATGAGAAACCACACCATATGTCTTCTTATAATACAGGGCAAGTGACTAAAACTATTGATAATTCTTGTGAAACATCAGGTCCATGTCAATATGAAGGCAACACTAGTACAGTGAAATGAAAATCCCCAAGTTTCTACTTGGTCCATGAAACAGGTAGGTCGGCCCATCTGTGGTAGTTGGGAGAGAGCACCTACTGGCAGCAGCAAGAAGGGACAATTTCTGACAGGTGAGCACAAATTTCTCTTCTACCAATACAAAAGTTCTCTCTGCATGTGACGTGCTTACAGGGGCTGCTCCACAGCATAGGCCTGGGTGCCTCTGTGCAATTCTGGGCCAATGAGCTGGCACAGGTACAGCTCTGGGTCCAAGCCAGTCTCCAGTTCAACTCTCCTAGTAATAACACTGACACTCTCTTGTGATGATTTCTCAATTCATGCAGACCTGGCCAGGGATTGGGACCCTCAATCCCATCTACTGACTGTCTCTGGGTTAAATTCCGCAAAGAAAAATGAAGAGCTGAGAGAAAGCAAAAGGCTGAAAGTAGGGACCTCGAGGCCTCTAACCCCATCCTTCTGTGATTCTACACAAATATACCTATCAGTTACAAATTGCCTTAGCACAGCATATTTTAAAATGTCTACCAACATGTAAGTTCCAAATGTAGATTTGATAAGCTCTGTTTTGACCTTAAAGGAAATGGAAACCTCTATAATGAATCAAGAATTAGCATAAAAATATATCTTGAAGGAGGAGGGTTCAAAACAGATGAAATGATACATTTAATTTTTCGCAGAAAACTGCTTTACTGACTGGCAAGTTAAGAAAACATGTTACTTGTATGCTTTAAAACTTCATTATTATCAATCAATTTCTTACCTTGCTGGTCCTTTCCAATGAGGCCATGTTTGTTTACAAAGCATTTTATATCTTTCTAGGCAGGGTTCATAGGCCTGTCTGAAGGCGTAGCCAGCTCTCCTCACTCGGACATTCTCCAAAAGACCTAGGTACCTGATCTGATGACATACCAGAGCCTCGTTGAAGATGTGTGCCGCTTTTTTATCATTTGGTTTGATACACCTAAAAAATTACAAAGATTTTAAATCCTCTTGTCTGTGTTCTACAAGGTATCACATATTATTCTTCTATGGTGAGATGATTTATTATCTTGGGAAATTTGGTCATTTCCTTTGAAATTATTTCAGTTATTTTACAATAATCTAAAATAAATACAACATATAAGCGATACAAAATATACACTACAATAATACATGTAATTGGATGAATTGGAGGAATATCATTGACATTTTGGGGAATGAAGCACCTGACAGAAAGGATCACATATCTTCAGATTTCACGTATATGAAGCCTAAGCAAAACAAACCTACAGTTAAAAATCAGTATTGCTCTTAACTTTGAGGAAAGATAGGAGTGGAGGTTAACAGGAAAGAATTTTCTGAAATGATGGAAATGTTTTTCATTAGTCTGGATTGATGCTAAACAGGTGTACAAAGATGTATAACTAAAATTCATGTACTTTATTGTGTATATACTGGACCTCAATGAAAAGAGTAAAAATACTGCTATTTCCCTATATCTTCCTCATTTTGAACAGGCACTCTGCTACCTATGGAAAGTCTATTTCTCAGCCTCCTTTGCCAAGTAGGCCATCTGACCATGAGTCTGGCCACTAGCATCAGAGCAGAGGTTAACATTCCACACTTCTTAATGTGTCCTGAAAAGGAAGGGACTTGCTCTCCCTGTCGTCCCGTTCACTGGTGCCTGGGAATGCTGCTGTGGTGGGGACCCATCTTTAATGACACAGATGTGGGAAACAGCCTGGATAAATAAATTGCACAGCCACAAACTAAAAGGAGCTGCTCTGTGAGCCCTGGAGTCCTTGTACTTAGAATTTACGAAAGAAATAAATGTCAATCTTTTGTAAGCCATTGTCACTTTTGAATCTTATTACAGCAAACTTTGTATTGTAATTAACATACTATCTAGCATTTATGATTATGGCTGCCTTGCTACAACTCTCAAATTCCACACATACACATTATATATGGACAGTTCAATCCTACCCAGGTTGACGGGGTGTTTTTTTGGGGTTTTCCTTTTACACTGTGTCTACCCTTTAGCTAAAGGATAGACGAGGTCAATGAAATGACTAGTGAGCTCAGACCTAGACCCCTGCGCATATCTTCAACTGATTTTCAAAACAGGCATCAAGTACACTTAATAAAAATAGACGTTTTAAATGTCTTTTAAAATATGATGTTGAAGCAACAGGGTATCTATATGGAAAAAAATTGGCCTTAATATGAAATTTGAACCTAGAAAGATTTTTTTAAAAAACATTATATTCACAAGTTTGGAGTTTATTAAGACTTCTTAGAGGCACATTAAAGCCACTAAAAGGGAAAGGGGATAAATAAACTTTTTGGGGTGATGGAATTATTGCATGCGTGTCTTAAACTGGTGGTGGGCAGAAAAGTAAAATAGTGGAAAAATAATTCAGTGTTTCTGATTCTAGTGTATATCATTCCATGTAAACTATACTTCAAAACAGAGCTAAATAATAAGTATTTTTAAGTCACTCAATAAGAGAATGACAAAAACAACTGATCACAGAAAAGGTTCCTTGTTCTGCTTTTCTCTGAAGCTAGGATCTTTACATACTGATGGTCTAACTTAACTGCAATAAAACCTGGGGGCTTTGCCTTTTACAGTTATTAATGTAAATGTTAGATAAGCAAGCAAGCCCAACATGCTCTTCGAGCTATTGAATCTTCAAAAACAAACACAGAAGAATGAGTGGGTGCACACAGGAGATGAAATCTGATCTATTAGACACACATCTATCTTCTAGTTCAACAAATACACACAACACAAACGCTAATCCTAGTGGGTCTTTAATGAATCTTGAGATCGCTAAATCTAACATGCCTTAGAAACATACAAAAAGAGATCTCCAGCCTAAGAAAGGCTTTATAGTAGTTCTATTGCTTTGAAAAAAACAGACTGTTTTGGGACTCACTACTTTCTCTGGGCCTATAACTCTCACAGGAAAGAAAGGCACATATCTCCTAACAGCAGAGCTTCAATGCTAAGTTCAAAGTTAACAAAACAGGAATCCAAAACAAATCCAATAAGAGTTGCGTACAAAACCTTCACCAGAAAACATTTACATTTTTGTTTTTTATAATTAAACACAGCAGGTTGAGAACCCCCATGTGCTGATTCAATTTTATTAAGTATCTATTCCCATCTCTGCCAACTTTTTTTTTTTTTTTCAATGGTTTACTTTGGGGATAAAAAAGACACTGAAGCATTTGTTTGTTTTTTAAGCAAGCCTAAGACACTATATTATTTGATTGGTAAGTACTTTAGTTATTCTCTGCTTGGGCTACAATCTTATTTAAGAAAACAGGAAAATGATCTTAAGATTAACTTCACATCCAAACTGTCAAAGAATTCATGAGCCAGAAATACCTAATGTAATTTGGATTCTTGGTCTGTAGGTTTTTCATCAGAGTGGCCACAGATGACTTGAACTGTGAACCTGCTGTTGGAGGCCTTTTAAGATTGATCTTGGCAGGGTTCCCTTCTGGGAACAGAGACTTGATGAGGGTGTGGCCAGCTTTCCACATGGCTTGGGACAGGTCTCGATAGAGAAGGTCATTGTTTTTGTCCACAAATCCTTCCACCTGGTACAGCACCTAGGAGCAGCGCATGGGAATCAATCACTGACATAATACACACTAAAATGTCCAACAACTGCTAAAAATATTCCAAGATTACCTCTATTTCAGCCTCTTCTTTCTCCATCAAAAAATCCTCAACACATTAGTCACACTCTAATACTGAATTAGCCTCTAAGTTTAAATTCCATCTGTCTAAATCACAGAAGAGTTCAAAATAAATTCTATTACCCTTTAGGATTTGCAAGAATAAACTCCAAAAATGTTATAACATTTTCAAAGGATTTTAGGATTTTTTTTTTTAGTAGTGTTTGAGCATATTTTTGAGGGTTTTTATTTTTTAGTTCACATGTATCAATTCTATTCTGTTTGAAAGTTGAAAGGGGAAATAAAATAGATAACACTAATTATTTTCCTACATATGCTACATCAGCAGAGTAACTGACAGAAAATTATCTTTTAATAACATAGGCTAATGGAAAAAAATTCAGAAGTTCCAAGTTCCAATATTTTGAAATAAAAGATAATGTAGATATTATATACTTAATTTTACTAAATACATAATGAAGAAAAAAATTTCCCTTTGACGTTTGTAACCTTACTTAGAAGAAAACAATACGAGCTCCAATAATCTCTTAGGATTCTATGAATCAATCTTCTGCCAAAATTGTCTAATATTATATTTGTATATTAGAAAACAAATTAATTCTTCAAAATATTAAGCAAACGATAAGTGTTTTTTTTTTTTTAAAAGAGCAAACATTTTCCCAGTGTCATTTCAAAACCTCAGTCTAAGAATTCATTATTTCTGCTAGACAGTTTGTGCTTTTAAAACCTTTTGTAAATCTCTAGTGACTCCTAACTTTTTCTGGCAAATCTCCTTAATTAGCATTGATAGATCTTTTTCTATAGGACAGCTTAGAGCTTAAATAAAAAGCTGTGCGGGCCTGAGCGGGCGCTCACACTCCTGCGTACCTTGCCAGCATAGTGTTGAATTCTGAAACAGCTGTGAGGCAAGGAGGTATCATTGAGGAATCGAGAACACTTGCTCATCCTGCTCTCAAAGTGCTGGTGGGTGGCACAAACTTGGTTCAGCTTCTCTAAGAAGGTCTCATCGGTGACGGTTCCAGGTCTCAGGCACTCCTCATCCAGCATGGCCAGGATTCCATTTGTGTTCTGAGAGAAAGGAAACAAAAAGGTTTCCTTCCTTCCTCACTGAATTGTTTTAATAACTATTCCTAATTATACCAACAAACACAATCATGTTAGTCACAAGAAAATTCCCTTCAGTCATAACAAAAAGCAGAGAATCAAGATAAATCAAAAGCCATAGAAGTCAACCCTCCTCCAAAGTGTCTCAGGTGTGTGTGTGTGTGTGTGTGTGTGTGTGTGTGTGTGTGTGGAGGTGGGGGCTGGGGGGGGTGGTTCTGTATCAATATCTACCCCCAGGCACACATACAGAATGGGATTAGGAGTCCCCTCAGTTATCTTCATCACTTGCCTAATGAGCAAAATTTTTATTGTTAGAAAAAGATAGAACTCAAAAGAAAAAAAGCTAAAACTTAGAAACTAACGTGACAATTGTCTTCGTAATAGGTGGTCATAAATCACAAAGGATAATTTTCTAAGATCACTATTTGATTCATAGCTTGAGAAGGAAATTGGTTTCAGATGTTTCCAAATTGTTCCTATGTTCAAAATAAAGCTTATTTTCTAGGAAAAATATGATGTGATTTGGGATGCTGCTTTTAATGATCAGTGCAATCAAGGTATGTTTCAAGACTGTTTAGAATAAAATTATTCTTCCACATACAATTCTAAATGGATGGTAAATATGACAGAATTGATTTCTTGTTATTCAGATCCTACGGTCATATTTATAGCAAGAGCATGAAAAATCTGCATCAAAAATGAGGAATCTTGTACTGAGTTTAAGGCTACTGCTCCTTTCATTGCTCCCACAGGTCTAAAATCTCAATTACAAAGAACAATCTACTCAAATGACCATGAACCCCACCCACTTCCACCAAGACAAAGTCCCCTGGTTCCTCTCCCCATCTTCATGAGGCTGTAACATCCTCTGAACAATATTTACTCATTCCACACAAAACCTAAGGGAAGTGTGGACTCTCAGGAATCAAGTGCGTTCATTACAGACACAGAATAAACATTATTGTTAAGTGATGCTGGAAGGAAACATTTCCTTTATACAACCAGATTCCTACATGAATATGTTTCTTCAATCATATATGCAAGGGGATTTTTGGCTGAGAAAATCTAGTTAAATTAAGTGTATAACCACCTTTTTTTTTATTACCTCCCTAAAGGAAAAATTTCCCCTTCTTAAAGGGAAGTAATTAGGACGACATTATATTTATGAACAAAAATGTGTTAGTCATGACTACTGAAAGTTCCCACAACAAATGACTGGTCATAAAATTTGCCAGGAAAAATTTTCAGGGAATCCGCTGATTTTCTGTAATTTAGACTAGAGTTTTGAACTGAATGAAATGAATTAGGTGAAACAGTAATGTTCTCATTCCAACACTGTTCAAGTTTTTCAAAACAAGTTGATATTTTAGTTCAGTGATATTCCTGAAACAAAGCACTCAACCATCAACAGCTTAAAAAAGACTGTGGGACAAAGTTTATGCATTGTTTCAAATTACTTTATTATCAAGGCCAAAGTATTAATGATCCTAAGCTTAAAGCTGTCTGGCTTTCACACATACATCAGTCTTCCTACAATCATTTACAAAAAAAAAACAGAATACAACGTAAAAAACAAAAGCTTGGATTAGAAAGTTTACTAAAAATTATCCAATAATTTTCCACACACATATGTTCATACTTAGGTCACCTGAAAAATTCTATGACCCTTGTCCACCTCTGAAGTCACACATGTAATGTCCCTGTATACGCTCTCTGGACCAATGCCAGGCCTATGCTTGAGTCACTTCTGGTGTCCCGCTTAATTCAGCTCCTGCTGTATCTTTGTCTGACTTTATTCTAACTTGAACAACACGGGGTTTGTTGTCATTTTGTTTTTAAATTGTTTCTTTTTGCATTTTCTTTTAGCTTTACTAAGATATAACTGCCATTTAACACGGTGTAAGTTCAATTACATTATATAATGTAATTTAATAAACTAATGTACTAGTTATAATTAAATAAAGCATTAGTTAATACCTCCATCCCATCACACAATGACTTTCTTTTCTGTGTGGTGAGAACATTTAGGATCTACTCTCTTAGCAACTTTTAAGTATATCATGCAGTATAGTTAACTCTAGTCACATGGTACACATTAGCTCCCCAGAACTTTTCCATCTTTTAATTGAAATTTGGAATCATTTGACCAAACCCCTCCACCCACCATGCATTTTCCCTAGTCCCTAGTTCCTGACAAAAATCACTCTGTCTGACTCTGTTTCTATGAGCTCAGCTTTTCAAGATTTCACATGAAAGTTCAATCACACAGTATTTATCTTTCTGCGTTTGACTTATTTCACTTACCATAATGCCCTCAAGGTCTGTCCAAACACTGTCACCAATGGCAATATTTATTCTCAAAGGTGACTAAAATTACACATACACAGATACATATCTATATATCTACATATCTATAGCTATATGAATCTATATATAATGTAGATATCTATCTGTCGATGACTATCTATCTATCTATAAACAGCTTCTTTATCCATTTATCAAAAAAGGGACACCAGATTCTTTCCATGTCTTGGTCATTATGAATAATGTTGCAATGAACACGAAAGTACAAGATTATGCACATCAAGGCCCTCATTCTATTTTTTCTGGACATATAGTCAGATGTGGAATTGCTGGATCATATGACAGGTCTATTTTTAATTTCTGAGGAACTCCCATGCTGTTTTCCATAGCGGGTACACCAATTTATATTCCCACCAACAGTGCACAAGGGTTCCCTTTTCTCTACATCCTCATCAACACTTCCTTCTTTTTTGATAACAACTATTGAACAGCATTTTAAGATGTTGCTAGAGTTTAAAAATGAAATGGATACTCTGATGTGTCACAAACTTTATGCTGTTCCGAGTGTCCTCTGATCAGTGCTCACGGAGTCAGAGATGGGCCTGGGATCCTCGCACATAAGAAAGGCTAGTATACCTAAGAGCAGACCACTTCAATGTCACGAGTGGGCTCTATGATAGGGAACAGGATGAGCATGGGGGGACCTGATTAAGAATCAATATGTGTGTTCAACAACTGTGCACTTTAAGGCAATAAGAACTCCAAAAGACCACAGTGTTCTAAAGTATTAAAACTCTGAAGTTACTAAGTCTTAACATTAAAGGCAGTGAAATAATTCGTAAGTAATGAATTACATTACCAAGAAATTCTTGAGAAAATTGTAACTAATACTCACATTTTCTATTAGGTCACAAATGATAGCATTATTAAAGTAGTCAATATGAGTCCATTCTATGTCCTGAAAAACAAAACAGAACAAAATCAAATTCTGCATGCACAACACTATCATCTATAAAGCAGACTTTGCTCATCTAACAAGGTCTAGAAAATTCCTCTCTGAATATTTCCTTTATAAAATCAGTGCTGTAAACGTCATCTTCCAGTTCCCAAAACGTTCTTGATGCAGCAATCCACCACGGATATTATCTGATTGAAATGACTGCCCTTGACCATTCTGAGCCTGCCTTCCACCCCACTTTCCCTTCTGTGGCAATTTCCCATGCACTTCATGGGCTCTGGGCCAAACATTTACTCAACAAGTCCTCGGGTCAATATTACTTTGGGTATGTTTACAGTGTTTATAAGGAAATAAGTCAGAACTTGATCCCAAGAATCTAAGGCCTAGATTTTTCTGCTCTTAATTTGTAATGACAGGGAAAACATTAATTTTAGAGTCAATGCCATGTTGTACAACAGTTAACTGTTTCAAGTGTAAAAATAGTTCAGTGTTAAAGGTATTTTTAACATGAGCAAAGACTCCAAAACCTATCCATCAGTTCTAAGGCTAGCTACAAAGACAAATCTGTGAGACCAAATGTAATCATTCTGTATCTGCTTATATGCTTGTCCATAAATGTAAACACACATTTTTCATCTAAGAGGAAGAAATTTAATTTATACAGCAAGTGGGGAATCTTTCTATATATACTCTTAGAAGTGTTTCAGACAATCTGTACAAGCTGTTTTAACACACAGATCAAAGGGTGTCCATTCTCTTTATGAGAAGACAGGAAGAGAATGAATCTGGCTTTCAGGATGTTTATGTTATCAAAAGGTGCCAGACAAGTAAAAAACGTTTTTAAGCATAATGATCATTTTGAAAGATAAAATATTTATGATTTAGCTCTCGAGGAAACGGATTATTTTACTAAATCACTGGGGATTAGCAATCACATTGGAAAATCTAAATCTTTATCAGAGATGAAAAAAAGAGGATTTGATATCTGACATGATTTTAGGTAATACTCCAGAAATAAAGAAAAATAGACAGTATTATTACTAAAATGTTAACACAAATAGATTAAATGGGAGTAAAAATGTAAAGAAAATTCTGCCCTTTTATTTTTTTCTGAAATGAATTCACACATATCAAAAATAGGCTAATAAAAGGGTGAAAACCAAGAATGTATTTTAAAATTAATGACTGCTTTTAAATTATATTAAGTGAGCTGAGCCATACAGAGAAGCAGTCCAGTACCCAGCATATAGTAAACACTCATCAGATGTTGCATTTCTTATTTTTAGAAACGTAATTTTAGAAAACCAGTGCTTTTCCAGATTAAACAAAGTCTCAAAATATTTACAAATTCATACATGTAAGTGATATTGACTTTTTCGTTATGCAGTTCTCTTAAGTTTGGGCAAAGGCAGAGTATCATGTGACCATGAGCACCCAATTTTCTCACACTGCACCTCGGAAGTCACACATTCTCATGATCATTATCCTGCCACCCTCTGACTGGTCTATGTCTGCACAACTTAGCATCTTTTATAAATGGAATATACATATTGCATATATAGTCCATGTTTCTTTCTCAAAGTGAAACTGCAGAGGTCAAGAAAATCTTTCTGACCTAATAATCCTTCCACCCAGGGAAGATCCCTCATCCTGATTCTTACACATCAGGAGTTTTAAAAAATAAATAAATAAATAAAATACACACACACACACGCACTTATAAATGGAATCATACATTACGTAGTCTTGTGATTTTGGTTTCTTTCATTTAACAAAATACACTTGAGAGTCATTCACATTATTATATCGATATGCTTAATGAAATAAGTCAGACTAAGTAAGAAAAACACTGTATGATTTCACTTATATGTGGTGTACAGAGAAACCAAACAAACAAAACAAAACAAAAAGAAGACGCCTAGTCTACTAAAGAAAAATAGTTTGTTCCTTTTCTATTGCTGAGTAGTATGGCACCATATGGACATAACAGCACTGTCTGTCCATTCATCTCAGACTATTTTCTTAACACACTTATTTTACATCATTACCTAGGAATTCAGTGAGCCTCAACTCAGTCGACTGATACTTACTGCACACTTCCTAAGTGCCAGGCACTGTTCTGGGTAATAGCAACATGTTGGCAATAAAAAATTCCTCTTAGCTTAGATATCAAATGAAAAAATTTAAAAGACATAACATGGTTAGATCTAGATAAATCTAGTTTTAGGGTCATGTTTATGTAGACTTCTTAATCATAATTTGTGTTACGAGTTAAAAAAAAAACAATTTCAATATTACCTCCCGTATGTACTCCTCCTGTTCTTCTTTAAGAGTGAGTTCAATGAAGATTTGCTGTAGCTTTTCGTTGCAATAATTAATAATGAACTGCTCAAAGCTGTTGTCCTGTATGGAGAAAATGAAAATAGACTTATAAACCAGGCCATCAACTTTCCCCAAACAGTGACACTCTAACATCCCAATCCACGAGAAACATCACACTGTCTTGCAGATTTAACTGAGGCTCAGCACACTGCTCTTGGGACAGAGGTTTGCACATCACAGGCACTTGAAGTGATTCATGAGTCAGTGAATGGGTGACATATCCACAAATTATGAAGCATTTGAAGGATAGAGAGTTTTAGTTGACAGAGAAGCATCTCACACATGATAAAAAAAAAAAATGAAAAGTACATTTTTCCCAAAAGGATCAGAAAAGAAACAGTGAAATTTCCAAAAGGTCATTCAAGGTCTCAGGTGTTCAGTTCTCAAGCTGAAACTTTAGAGGTCAAGAAAGTTGCTCCATAACGAAGACCTCCACCCTTCATTATGATTCTTACACAACCAGGAGTTTTAAAAAATCATGCTGCAAGTTTTAATATGTATGTATGTATGTATATATGTAAACATGTATCGATTTGTTTCATATCTATTTTACTAGACTGAATATTCTTAAGAGCAAGGGTCGACTGTCTCTTTTGTTCACTCATGTATGCCCATGCCTTGTACAGCATCTTGCATCTAGCAAATTCTCAATCTGTATTTGATAAGTCAATGAGTTACTGATAGAACAAAGGGCCTAGAAAACGGAGACTCACTGAAATCAGCTATCGAAATCATCTCCCTAGATCAAATAATCTCTCTCCTCACTATGACTTTGAGAAGAGTGAATCATAATCACTATTAGGATGTTCATTAGTTTCTCCTTCATAACAGAATTAACTGACAACACTGATGGAAAAGATCCATTCCTAAATCATGCCTGAATAATGCAAGGCTTAATGTCTTGTTCTACGTACTAATGACACAAAATGCAGATCTGCTGAATGAATACACTTCACCAAGAACAATACTATTCATGAAGAGGGAGATCTGGCAATAAAATGCTATTTTTTACCTCATCTTCCCTCCGTGCAGAAAAAGATGGTGGCACTGGGAGTGAGAGATCCAAAGAGCCCACCACTGAGAAACCTGACCCCTATTCCACTGAAGGGGCCAATCCTGACCTAACGAGCTCTGGGGGTTCCCGGGAAAGGGCAGAACTGACACACTCACTTCTCCCTGTGAAAACACAGAGCCAACTCGCTTTCTTCCAAAATCATCTCTGATCTTACCTAGGACAAACTTTTAAATGGTACTGATAATGCAGCATTTGACTACCTTCTTTCCTGGAAATCAGTTAAGGATTTCTAATCATCAGTGATAAACTAATCAGAACAATCAGAAAAATAAACTTAACTCCAGACCCTAAGTGACATATGTACACTGAAAATGATTGATCTTTCCATGTTAAAATAGTCAAGTTTGATAAAAGTTGTTTTGCTTTAATCCTGAAGGCTTACTGAAGGGTTTTTATTAATTTTCATTACTTTAAACAAATCGTCTTAAGCATAAATGGCATTCTTCAGTACTCATTTTTATACGCATTTTTTAAAAAGCTAAGATCCAATCCTCAGAGCTTAACAATTTTGATGAGAAACTGGTCAGTCTGTTATAGATGTCTTATTATTATTATTATAAGCACCATAAAGCCATTTCGTACAAGAGAAAGTTAGGTTTTCTCGGTTTTTGTTCATTATATAGGCACTAAATAATACTGCTACCAGACATGAAAAACCAATAAATAACATTATTTAATGGTTTATATGAATAATCTTTGTCTTCTGTTTGTTTGGTTTTTTTTTTTTAAGAGAACAAATTCATGGAGTAAATCCTTTGTGTTATTTAACAAGTCTGTGGCCACGGAGCTATTTCAACAAAATTATGCAAAATCTTTAAATGGCAACTAAGGGAGAAAGGAAGGAAAGGGCAGCTAGCGTCCTTAGACACATTATGTGGCTGTGGAGAGACTGCAATTCACTTCTAGAACAGGACTATGAAAAACACACAAGCAGATTAAAAACCAAGGGCAAAGCTTCACATTTACAAGACAACTTGAGAAGCTAAAGCTAAATTAAATTTTCCCTCATTTAGAAAAAAATACTGTATCAATTCTCTGCTTCACACAGTTACTCAGTAGTCATTTACTGCAAAATCCACACAGCTGGAGAAGCTATTAGCACAGGAGCATGCAACAGACCAGCACTGCACACAGTTCATACTTACTGCATTCTGGTGCAAAAAGAGACAGATTACACAAAATGCAGTCAGTTCTTAATTTGCAATAAACTTCTTAAAATAAACACTCATTGACAGTTATTCATTGAAACAAATGGCCGATTTTACCATTCAGGCTCTAATTGGCATAAAACTTTAGATCAAGACAAGTGTCCGATCAGTTCACAAGACAGGCCCACAATACCTATATCTGGTATCTGAACTGTGATTCTTGGAAGCAAGAACTCTTTAGGACAAACCTGTTTCAAATAATGATATGCCATATAACCTTCCTGAAGTCTGAAGATTGCAGAAGCGAATGTGTCTAATTCTCAATTGTCAGGAAAATTAAAATATGTATGCTATTCAAAGAGTCAGGGAGAACAGTAATTGACAGGTCACCAAAATAGTGAAGGGATCCAGAAAGATCCAGAAACACTCCACTCTCCTGCACCAATGACCCACCCCTGTGCTGTTTGGAGCTGAGTCTCTCCTTAAACACAGACAAGAAGGTAAAAACAGAGTATTCTGGAGACGATGTGAGAACAAAAACTTGACTCTTCTCGTCTTGCTGCTTAAAGGACAAAAACAAAAATAGAATAGCATAATCATCATGGCAGAAACAGCTTACCTACCCAAAGGAACATCTGAGCATCTATTATAAACAAACTTCAGAGTCTCCAAAGTCTATCCTGAATCACCAGAATAATCATTATAACTGAAAATGAAGCAACCCCATTTTTTGGGGACCAAAGTTTAACTTGCTGACATTGTCCAAATTTAGAGGGAATTGGGACTTCACGAATCAATTATGGTAATACATCTAGAATTTGCAGAAAATGAAGAAACAGCTTATTAACAATTCATAAGACTGCAACTTGCACAGGTTCAATGCATTTTGCCATTTAAACCAGAATTAAATATCACCACTCGGGTCCCACTCTCCTTTGTAAAATGAATTGGGTCTAGGAACTATCACACGAATATGAAGAATCCAAATTACGTTGATATTTAGATACACTCTGGTTTGTCATGGCTGTGTGGGTGGCCAGCAATCCCTAAACTAGGCATTCTCTTCCACTTGTCAATATGACAAATCAAAGTCTCCAAAGAAGGAAGTGGGCATAAGCTTGCCCCTGTGAATGATTCATCTCTCTTTCCAGTTTCCAGTCCATGCTCATGAATGGAAGTTTTCTCCACTGTCTAACCAACAATTATCAATAGACACTGAGAGATGAAACTAAAACTCTGAAGAACACCTTCAAACTAGTATACTCAGAATTTTCCTCTATATAACCTTCTTGATTGAAGCTCAGAATCACATGCAGCCCATTGGACTACTTGACAGAACACAGGTGAATAGTAAGGTGTCAAGGTTCCATGTTGTTTTAAACAATATTTACCAAGTGCAGACTGGGGGCAGTGAGTACTTACTGGATTTGGAGTATATAATATATGGACGCTTTAAATTCTATGGCTTCTTTCAAGAATTTTAGAGTTTGAGTTCACTCTTTCAACAAACAAGAGAAAAAAATCATCCTGCCAATACAATTCGTAACTCATTTATACTCAAGTATCACCCATAAGTTTTCCATGTGGAATGATTTTGAAAGACGGATCAAAATGACCAGCCCATTGTCACATGGGGATAGTCTCAACAACAGAGAAGGGACGCTAGTGACATACACTTTAAGGAAGACAGATATTTAAATCTTATACTCTTTAAGTAAGTGCTGAAAGGAAGATGGTAGAAGAAAAGAGTCAGCTCTGTCACCTTGTCGTTGGGCTGGTGGAATGGAAAGGAGTAGGCAGGTGAATATTATGTGTAGGAAAGAGCAGAGCAGTTAAAACACAAAAGACCATGATTTATTCAAGCAAAAAGTACTGTTAACCACCTATTTAATACCTAATTGGTATTGCTTATAGTTGAACGTTCATTTGAGGTCAAACGCTGGATATAAAAAGTTGGGTGGGAGTTCCAGAATTTACATACGATGAAGTCTCTCACACAATAAATGAAACAGTACATTTATATAAAAGCTATAGAACTCTGAGCATAATATCACGGTTTTAGAGGAGTTGGGCTACATTTATTCATTTATTTTACTAAATTAAAGCATTCTGTTGGTCCTAACAAAGGTTTACTTGGTCTAAAGCCTTCGGGCAATCCCTATTACAACGTCGCTTTACAGAAAAACATAATGTTCTACACCACAATCCATTTTTCAAAATCATGATGCTAAGAAATGGGCCCAAATGATGAATTGCTTTTGCTTATAAAGCAAACTTTTTGGTGTATGCTGGTGGAGTAGTGGTTGGGCGTGGTCCACATACATTCCATGGTCCTGGATTCATGTCCCAGGGCTGGCAGGGACAACCAAGATGAACAACTAACTAAATAAAAATACCTCCTTCTCTCTCTTCCTGCCTGCCTGCTTCTGCTCACCTGACTCCTGCCCTCACCCTTCCCTTAAAATTAAAAAAAAAAAAGTGAACTTTGTAAGAATTCCAAAAATAGGATAAAAACATTTAATACTTAATATTCTTCTTTTCAGACACTCACATAATTGAATGGCTGGCTAAGGTTTTACAAAGTTTCCCTTTACATGTATAACATTTTCTTCCTGATATGTATTCAGATATGGCAAATATCAGATAAACAGGGTTACAGTCTTCTAAAATACCTCTATACAGGCTTTATTTTAAAAACTTCAAGCAAAAGTACCGAGGTACATGTAAATATCATGAACCATACCTACAGTTCCCACCATTTTTATTCTAACATCTACTTCAAGTCACCTACTTCCCCTTCAACTACAGGCTTTCTCACACAAAGACAAAATTAAAGGCAAAAAACTGAAACAGAATGTGCTGCCTGCAACCAGAATCATTAAGGAAAAAAAAACCCAACAATTTGAAAAACAAATCCTCATACCATGAGAGGGACTTAGAGGCCACATTGATCTTGCACAGCTCTGAGACCATTTTAACTGGAAGCATCGTTACATTGAGTCTATCATAACGTTACCTCAGACAGATCACTCTCACGGAGGTTCACAAGGACAAGAGAAATAAAGAGTGTCTGATTTTAAAATAACTTACATTTTGTCTGGATGAAACTAACTCAACTGTAAGAAAAGTGCACTGTGGCCACCGCTGTCCTGCTTTGGTCTATAGGACATTAATAATTCAATTTCTCTAGTAATCTCCCTATCGATGTAAAAAGAAAAACAACCTGTCAGGTAAGTACCTAGAAGAAAAGACGAATCAATCTAGATAGCTCAACTTAGCTCTGAATCTAATTTCTTTTGCAAAACACAGCTTTATTATTTTATGAAGGTGCTGTAAATATTTCTCAAAAGCTCAAAGGACATATTTCCAGCTTTAAGGACACCCAAACTTAACTGTGAGGAATCAGAGGGCTTGGATTACAATTTTCTGCTTCTGCAAAAATGAACTTATGTCCTTTAAGAAATAACAGCTAGAATTTTCTCCTCTACGAATTTTAATTCATTTCACCTTAATTTTGGTAACCATGCTCCACTAATCTGTTTTCCACACTAAGATCAGATCACATGCAGCCAGCAGGGCAGAGCTATTCACCCAGCTGGTACTGGAATGTTTTGCAGTTAAATTCATGTGTCATCATCTCATGGCTTAATGCATCAGTTTCCTTCTTCCGCTTAGAAACAAGTGAGTGAAAGGTTTCCACCAGATCCACTGAGAAACTTTTCATGAGAACTGTCAGTAAGATGTTGAGACAGAATT
The DNA here is from genome assembly GCA_004363575.1 of Solenodon paradoxus. NCBI lineage: Eukaryota > Metazoa > Chordata > Mammalia > Eulipotyphla > Solenodontidae > Solenodon > Solenodon paradoxus. The sequence goes on from RJWH01000010.1 coordinate 3,042,938, forward strand.
AGAAACATTTAAAAAAAAAAGCAAAACAACCAAAACTGTTCTGGACTTTTACTGTTCCATTTTTATAGTGATGCCCTGAACATTTGAAAAGGAGAATCCTTCATTCCTGTAGTCCACTTTCACTGAAGAACAAAGACAGAATTTTCTCTTTACTGTATCACTGGGATTGCTCTCTGTTTTCACTTGGGTGGATAATATAAAAAATTTTCTTTTATTTCCTCTGACATAGATAACACATACTTATGTCATATTCTGAGCCCTATCAGCTTGTGATACTTTAAAGTCCTTAATTTTCTAGCATTCAACTGCATGGGCTTTCTGATGTTTCTGAGTCTTAATTTTGCTGCGAATCCAGGAAAAAGTTGGCTGGCATCTGGAGCATGCATGTGAATAAAAACAAACAAACAAACAAACTTTCTAGTTCTGTTATCAAAAAGCAGGCATAACGATCTAAAAATACCTAGCCAAATCTCTGTCCTGGCTTCCTCCCAAATAAAATTGTGATAAATAACTAGATTTTTAAGAATAAAAATGTTTGGAAGATTAATTTGAGAGGGTTCAGACAGGAAAATGGAGAGGGCAATTATAATGAGCAACAACTCTTAAGTGTCTCAAAGAACTGGAAGAAATAAGATAAAAGCATTTACTGCATAAAGAAAGAAAATTTCTAATGATTTTATAGTCATCATATAATTTACTACATACATTCGGCTAGCCGGATTTGGCCCTGGATGAAAGTTCTGTTTAAAAAGAGTGAAAATGGAACTGGTTTGGTTTTATGTATATGATATATACATATATTAGGTGTAGGTCAGATAAACCATAGGTGTTTTACAAGGGCATTTCATATGCAAGTCAAACAGCAAGAATACAACATACATTTGGAATTTATACGTTTGGAATTTATAGTTCCTTTTGGACATTTCCATCTGCCAGAGCAGTTGGTCAACTTTGTATACTGATGAATCACCTGGGAACTTTAGAAAAACTGTGGCTGGGACACCATACCCAGAGAGTCTGCTTTACTGGTCTGGATGATGGCCTGGTCATCTGAATTTTTAAAAGTCACCAGGTGATTCTAACATGCAACTATATTTGAGAACTACTGAACTGGAGTCTTCCTCTAAAGAAAGAAGAGAATTTAGAAAGGTGGGCATTTTCATAAAGAAAATTCACAGTTGTAATAGCTTTGAAAAAAAAAAAAAGATGATATAACTGGCAAAAGTAAAGTATTCCAAAAAGATGAGTTTGGAGAAAAATTTCAAGTAACCATTAGTGAGAAATATTCTTAAATTGCTAAAGGGAATTTTAGCCAGTGCCAAGTGACAGGGTGTTTCTACCAAACATCTACTTTCTGTTGTGATTAGGTCTGTAGCAAACACACTTCAAAAAGCAATTCGGTTTCATGATTATACTTTCCTACTGGAGGGGAAACAGCCGGGAACAGACTATCAGCCCAACAGAAGCGAGAAGTATCTGTCTTGTTTACCACTGGAATCTAGCTGACAGAAGACACTTAGTAAGGACTTAAGAAAGACACCCTCACTTCTCTATGGTCAAACTGTTCATGGGCTGCTAATCAATTCCCCAAGGACTGTGAAGGTCTCTGCTCCCAAGGCTAATTAGATCTGAGGAGGATGTAAGGGGAAGCTGAACTGATATCCTATCATAATCCTATCCTATTTTTTAAAAAAAGAAGCTAAATTTCCCTGCATTGTGATAAGATATGAAACAACTGCTCATTGACTTAAAGGTCAATCAATCTTTTTCTAGTAAAAAAGAAAAACCAATTCATTTGCTGTTAGAAATACTAAATAGACTTTATCATCTAACCTTCTAGTGAGATTTCTGCTTTTGCCCTTTGCATGAAACCATCTAAATTTAGATCAGCAATGTGCCAAGTAAGAAATCTTTTTCCTTGCCAACTGTAAAGAATGACTCTGATATGCTGCCCATCTAGTAACAGAAACCTGAGGAATTGTTAGAGATTAATTTTGGCACCATGATTTCTGAGTACACTCAAGCAGCAATTCTTCTAACTTGCAAATCTCAAATTTTTCCCCTTTACCAGGGAACTGGAATCTTGCCTTTGCAGGGTCTGCTAAAGAGGCACCTACTGAATCGAACTGGTAGTAAAGACAGCTTGGGAACAGCAGCCAGTTCTGCTCCCAACACACAGATGAACTCTAGGAAGCCACCTAACACTGGCCAGAAGCCACCTAACACTGGCCAGAAGTTTGGAGTGACGATAATGGCACAGAAATAGGGGACATCAGAGACTTAGCACATTTAGGATTTGTTCCTTATGTCTAGAAACAGAGGAACCTCTGAGTTTGAGGAGAAAGTCCTGTAGGAGACCATTTATTATTTATTTAGTAGGAGGCCTAGGATGGGGTCCCGAGTCCATTTACTTAGCAGCCATCTAAGCATGGCCTTTGGAGCCTCACTTCCTCATCTGTAAAGTAGGAATAATGATGCCAGCTGTTTATGAAGTTGTTGTGAAAATTAGATCAGACAATATCCAACATTACAAGGCTTGCAAACAGTCAAGCCCTCAATAAATATTTATCACTGACTATTAAATTTGGAAAACAATCAGTAGGGAGAAGGTGCTGTCTCAAGAATGAATGTTATAAGGAAAAGGTCTTTGGCAAAAAGAGAATAGTCTTAAGTTTCCTCTGTGATTCCATGAGACTGGTAATTTGGGACACATACATGGCTCAGGTGGTTATTCTGGGCAGTGCCTGGTTATTTAAAGGAACCCGCACACAATTATCTGTGGGGAGAATTAAGAAAGGAGGAGACTGGTCTACTCATTTCCTCAAAGGGGATGTCCTTAAAACAGCTTCCAAATGTTCAAGTTAGCAAGGGAGCAAACAGTGAATTCTAACAGAAGTATTACACATTCAATTATTTAATTTGTAGTAAGTAAGGAGTCTTTTTTAAAAGTTCATTATGAACTTCAGCAGAAATTATTTGTCTTTGCACCAGAACTCATGATGTAAGATCCCAGCTGGAAGAGAATTTAAAAACTGTCTAACCCAGACCCCCTCTCTCTGAGTCCCACACATATGAAGTGAACAGCATTGTCCAGGCCATCCCAGCATCCAGCTGTCCCAGTCCTGGTTTTTTCGTAGTACTCTCCTGTTTCATTTTCCAAACAACCTACCAATGAACCAATGATCACAGCACAATGTCCCTGTATCTTGTTGGAAAGTTCACAGTAAGAATTTTGAATGTGCAATTTCAAAAATTAAGTACAATTACAAGAAATCCTTTTTACACATCACTTTCTCCAAAATGTGGGTTCTCAGTACCTAAATCCACCAGCCTTCTACCAGCTCCCGCCCCAGCCCCGCAACCCCCATCACATAGATACATACTGAAATTTTGTTAACTCTGCAGAGGTTATTTATAGATTTGATGTTAGAGTAATTATATTAAATGTCTATAGAATAATTTCCAACTGTTCCACATTAATACAAATAATACAAAAAAATAGAAAAGAAAGCTTACCTCAAAAATTTCAAAGCCATAAATGTCCAAAACACCCATGACCTTCTTTCTGACTTTAGTTTGTGCCTTTAAAAAAGTTTCAAATTGATGGGTCAATTTAGACTTGAAAAATAACACTAAAAGCATACCAAGGAACAGAGACATATATTACAAATCAACTATGTCATAATGAGGAGAATTAGAATTAGATTTTTACTTTTTTTAACATGTAAGATAGGATAACAGCCTGGAATCTTCCAGAAATTTTAATAATAGATGGCATTTAAAGAAGGCATTCATGATGCTTAGTAGACAGATAAAATTGTAAAAGATTGCTGAATCTTCAGGAGGTAGGATTTTTCAAAATCATCTAGTTCAAGCCTCTCTTGCTACTGAAAAACATTATTTAGCTCAAGAAGTCAAATAAAGTCAAGTCTGTATGTCTAGTTAGTAGATGAGTGACCATCAGTACCTGGGACAGTGAATCTCAGAGTAACTCTGCAAAGACTCTTCACTGGTGAGATAATTTATAATACAAAGGGCAAAATAAAACAGACACCATCTCTAACAAATTTCAAACCTATATAAGGAAAACTCCTTTTAAGAAATATTTTTGTAAGCAATAATTATCTGCTTACAAAATTAAACTGTCTTTAACTCATTGTTTATACTCAGAATACCATATATTAAAACTGATCTATTTGGTTAGAGAGATTCAATACCTTAATGCTTTCATTGATTCGATTCACCAACCAGGAAAACAACCTGCTGTAGAGGTTTTTAGCCAGAGCATCACGGGCATAATAAGCCTATGAAAAAGAAAAAGAAAAACTCAAATGAACTCACAACGATCACTCTGAATAAAATATTCTAAATTTCTTTTCAGAGCTTATTTTTATTACACTCTGGTTGAACAGTCAAAGCATGAAGCAAATAAGGCAAACTGTTTATATCCCGTTATTATATATATTTTCTTGCATCCCAGGAAACTAATTCTAAATACTGTAAAAGCTTTTTCCACTAAGATATTCATCTGAATGTTAGAGCACAGAAAAAAAGAAGAACCAATTTAGAAGTACAAGAGATAGTAAAATAAATATACACCCATAGAAAGAGACTCTACAGAGACTGATCATTATAAAAAGTAAGGAAATAGAAAAGGCTTACATTATGCTCTATGAAAATATAAAATATTTAATTCAATGACAACCATTTTTTAAATTCCTACACATAAGGAAGGAAATATGTCAAAATGGTTTCATTCGACCTTTGAATATTTAAAACTTCTTCAATAATGAGCATTCTAAAAATACGTTGTCGGACAATATATTTTTTCATGAAAATATAACTTAGTTGAGAGCCATTCCCAGAGCTACTTCACAAGAGGCAGAAGACAGTGTCTCTTGACTTGCGGTATAAGCCGAAGGACAGAGAAAGTTAAGTTTGACCTCAAGACCTAACAGACCTCACCTGTACTGGGGGCCAAGGGTACGCATGCAGCAAGTATTAATGAGACATGTGACACCACACACAGGGCCATGCCAGGCCTGCAGATGGCCTCGGGGGGAGATAAACTAGATTTTGTTGCTGTTTTTAACACATTGGTCACATGTGTGTATTTGATAGCTTACAAACAGAAAGTTGAGTATTACTGCTAAAGTAAACATGACCTTTCTATTTTATAAAAAACACTGTTACATTACGTGGAAATTCTCTTTCCATATTTTTTCCTAAATGAAGTGTAACGTTAGCAACATACTCATCTCCTTGGCAACATATTACAGCCTCAAAGTGAGTATCTTGTCCCTTCATCTGACTACATCAGTGCTAATCTCAAATCTTTCTTCTGAGTCTCAGGCAGCTATTCCAACTAAGTTTAGAAAATCCACCTAAAAGTTGGCAAGAAAAAAAACAAAACAAAAACAAGGCCTGACTGTACAATGTTGTGCTATGTTCTTTAAAGAGGGGCAGGAGTGGCGTAATGATTCCCTATCTCCAATACCCTTTCTTCTAGATGTTGCTTTCTTAATATAGGTCATTTAAGTACTTAAGAAAATGTCTGGCACATAGTATGTCTATAGATATATTTATACTTTTATTTTTTGAAGCATCCTTCTCCTCTACTGCCTCACAAATCTATACAAATCTTGCTCAATCCTTTACCTTTTCTTCTTACAAATTCAAGTTATCTAAAAACACCAGATAATCTCAAAACCCTGCATGTTTGTAAAGAGACTACTTTCATCACATCATGTAGTTTTACTGTTGGCTACTATCTGCTGCCATATGCAATGAACTAACAGTAACAACTTATCCTGATAGACTGTTTTATATTTTGTAAAGTGTATTCACAGCCACTATTAATCTTCTTTGCTTCCTTCAAACAAATATTTATTTCAGGAGCCTCAAACTCAAATGTTTCCAGGGATGGTATGGCAAAAATGAACGGAAAATAGTGGGATCGGCAGCAGCTGGAAGGCACATTCCAGGGTAAAGGCACTCACGTTCAAAATTTAAAAAGTAAGCAAACAAATCCAACAAGCAAACAAAACACCTCTTTAATCAAATAGAATGCCAATACATCTGACTTCTTGAATCTGGTTCAGGGCACCTAATCTCTATAACGATATCCTTCAAAGGGAAGGAATGTTTATTCGTATTTAAAGATCATCTCTAAGGTATATAAAAACCAGGGAAGACACCAAGTGCACTGATTCATTATCTCAGATTCTAAGTACAGTACAAAAAGATTCTGCACTTTTTTTTTTAAAGGAAATGTACAGGCAGCAATGAAGTCAAGTAGGCAAGCAGGCAACCAGTGAGAGGAGGAAGCAGCAGCATTATTTTATTTAATTTCTGTTTAGTTGTTTACACTGGCTGTTTTCCTCCTGGATCTGGAACTCCAACCTAGGGGTATGTGTTCTGCACTTCTTCAGAGGCAACTGACATAACCATTACTCTACCAGGGCTGACTAAGACTTTGTAGCTGCATGAAGCTCAGAGACAACAATTCCCAAGTGGAATTCACTTCAAGTATATCATTATCAGGCAGGGCCCCGGACAGTACAAGCCAGGCAAGTTGCAAACACAGAGATACACGGACAGGGCCCACCCTCCAGGAGCTTACAGTAGAGACTGGGAGATCAAACCAACATGAGTAAAACAAGCAGAGGGCAGTGCCAAACTGCAGGAAAACAAGGAGTTCAGGAAAAGGAAAACTGGGGGCCTGTGACACCCAGGCAGCCTCCATGGAGGAGATGCAATTACATGAGCCATTTAGATGGGCAAAATGTATGAACAGTTAACATGTGGTGTGGGGGTTACATGGGAACAAAGGCACCGGGCAAAAGTAAATATGGCATTTAGAGAACTAGCAGGGAGATAAACTGTGTTGGGTCAAATTACAAAGGGCTATGAAGTCAGGAAGAGTGTTTATTTGGTAGAAACTGAATGCTATCTGTCTTGAGTTTTCATTATTTCAGTATTAATCTTATCTGGGAAAAGATCTAACATGCCTTGGGGAAAATGAGGCATGGAGCATTAAAGATTATAATGGGGCCCAAGAGTTGAAGCTATGAGGAAAAGTTAATAAACCAAATCGCTTCTCACAGGTATCAAAACCTTTTAAAAGCAGTAAGATCAGTAGAAATAAATACCAACTCTGTATTTAAAAAATACAACGTGATTGAGGAGCTGAATAATGAGGATCTCAAGCACAAGTTTTTTATGCCAAAGGTTAAAGGCATGTGGAAACTTTTACCCAGTGATGCAAAGTGACTCGAGCTTATAAAGAGGCACCTGGGTCTGGTTTCTGTAGATGATTAAAAAGCAAAAGCAAAACACTAAAGTGTGTGTGTGTGTGTGTGTGTGTGTGTGTAAGGGCTTCTTAAACAACAGATGTTCTTCTACTGAAAACATTTATATTTAGTGACGTACAGTGGTTCTCAAAATGCAATGCCCGATCAAGGGCAGTAGAATTATCAGTGAACTTCTTAGAAATGAAAATTCTTCGGTTCTATCATAGACCTACTAAATCACTCTAGGGCATCCCACAAACCACTTTTAACAAGCTTAAGAACTATTCTATACTCCATTCTCTGACTCTAACCTGAACCTTTCCAGGCATACTGTTTGGAATCCTCTTCAATATCTACATTTATAGCCAAGCTTGATCAATCCTTTTCCTGACATGAACTCCAGGCCTAGCTACCTCAACGCTTTTTGTTTTTAAATCCCCTTTTATCCATTCTTTACACATCTAACTCTCTGAAGGCTGGCTCAGAAACCATTCTCCATGAAGTATTCCTTCATCCCTATGAACCTACTATTGGTCAATATGGGGCTCTGTGCTGAGCAGGCTCTCTGAACAAATTCTTCTTGATTAAGTAAATCACACATACTTTGACTTTAAATTAATAAGGTTGCCTTGGACATACATGATAGCAGAAGCAGTAATTTAGGAAGAACAATACACAGTAGTTTTAACTAGAAAAGCACTGTTAAAAACAAAATTTACATATGTAAAAAGTTGCAGTATCTTCCATAATTAAAAGAGCTTATCTAAATTAAGAAATCAGTGTTGCAAGAAAGCTAAACATATGTAGGCATCTGGGTTAGCAGGAAAAAGAAGCTCAGAATAGCAGAAGACTAAATCCACTCTATTGTTTTACAGATGCTCAAGGCTGCTTCCAAGGAGGATGAGAATACAATCAGACAAAGTAGGTCTAAGTGGGAAAAGATCTAAATTAGTCATTTAATTCTAGCCCAGGTCACTACTGACTAGTGTGAAAAGTCTAAGTCATAGAACAAAGAGTTTATACTGATAGATGCTCCAGAAGCTGCCTATTTCTTCATATATTCATGCAAACTTGAATCCACTCATCCAGCTACTGAGCTTGCACCAAGGAAAGAACACTCAACTCAGATCTGTCTCACAGAAAGACTTAATTGGCCTTTGTGTCAAGGATGAAGGGGGTACAATAAAGAAAGGCAGGGAGGCCAATTTGGCCAATTGAACATGAGTTGGCTTTTCTTACTGCCTTCTTCAATTTAGTAACCAGCAGCTCCATTTTTCTAGGAGCTTGGACAACAAATGTTGAGTCACTCTTGACTCCTCGTTCTCTCATACCATAATATAAACCGACATCAAATGCTGTTACGTCAACCTTCCATATATGCTCGGAATTGGCCATTTCTCACTCCATCGCTGCCACCTGGTTCAAGCCACCATCTCACACAACTTTTCATAGCACCCTGTGCCATGCAATGGATGTTTGTCCCCTCCCCTGGCCCCAAATCTATATGTTGAAGCCCTAACCCCCAGTGGGCTGATATATGGAAGTGGGACCTTTAGGTGTGGTTTATATGTGGTCACCATAGTAGCACATCCATGACACTACCGGTGTTCTTATAAGGGAGAGAAGACAGCAGGGCACACATTCACCACGTCCACTCCCTCCATCTCTGACATGTGAGGGTACAGCAAGAAGACCACCACCTGACCAGGAACCTGTCCACCTGGCACCCTGATCCCTGATCTCAGATTCCCAGCCTCTAGAATTAAAAAATATTTGTTTAAGTCACTGGAGTATGGTATTCTGTTATACAACAGCTCAAATGACTAAGACATCTACTTTTACTCCTCACAATCTGCCCTCAATATTGCAACCAGAATGACCGTTTGAGTCAGGCACTCCTGCTCAAAACTCACCAGTCATTTCCCACCCCTCTTGGATCCTCCTTCCTGACTCTTAAGCACCATTGCTCTCTCATCTGCTTTACAGTTTCTTTCTGCCTGCTGCATTTACTACCTGCCAGCCTGCTATATAAGTGCATTTATTTATTAGATTTATGGTCAACGGTCTAGCAACCCCTGCCAAAATATTAAGCTCCCTGAGGGCAGGGATCTTATCTGTTCATTTACCACTGTGCCCCCTGAGCCGGCAATGATGCCTAGAACACAGTAGCATGACAGTTAACACCCTACAAGTAAAATGTGTGTTTCCGTTTATATACAAAATATCAGACTTTTAACAAAACTTACCCTAGATAGCATGTTTCACCCACCTGCGCCACATTTAGTGTCGTTGAAACTTTTTCCTGCTTGGCCTCAACTGTTCGGAAACTGAATGCTCGTTCTAGAACTGACTGATCAATGCTGGTCAACTCACAAATTTCTTTTAACTCTGTTAGGGAGAATACACACAAATTGATTGCTTATGTACTACAAATAATCATTTTCAAGACTAAGAGAGTTCTTCCTAAATTGCATTCTAATTGAATAGTATAAAATATGTAAGCCAAGAGACTTCAAACCTAGCTGCAATTGTTTCTGCTCCTCTACACAAGAACTTTTATCAAGACAACGAAAAGCTGAAGTTTTACTTTTGAAATGAAAAACGGGGCAGAAGTTCAAAGCAAGCTTGCTAAACAAAGTTGATCTGCCACAGACTTACCATTTTTATCTTTGATTTTGCTTTCATCCAAGCCATTCACTCGAGATTCGGGCTTGAACTCAATGTTCCCCAGTTTCAACACTGCTGCCACCACCTCCAAGACAGACTCGGCTTCATGATCCATGAAACCCACAATCTGCATGGCGTTCTGAGGGTGAAAAAAGCACCAGTTTTCTTTCTATGGCTCTTATAACAGATTTGCTTCTGAAAAACACACCAACCCCCCCCAAAAAAAAACCTATGAAAAACAATGCATTTCAGAATAAACTTTCCAAAAGGCAGGACTATTCATAGGCCTGATGTAGTTCCAGGGTGGGGCTCCATTTGTCAGTGGCTTCAAACTATGACTCAGGAGCCCTAGGGTACCTGGAGTGCCATGGAAGTGGGGTGTGCAAAGGGAATACAGAAACAGAAAGGTGAGAGCAGAGCCTGGGGCTGCCACCCCCACTTCAACCATAGCAGCTGTGTGTGTGTGTGTGTGTGTGTGTGTGTGTGTGTGTGTGTGTGTGTGTGTGTGTGTGATATAATATTTGGGTTCAAAAACTTTCATAGTCCTAAAAAA
>RJWH01000011.1:1200000-1555371 GCA_004363575.1 Solenodon paradoxus
AGTCATGCATCTTTAAGATGATAAAAGGTAAAGACTTCTGGCAAATTTAGTGTGAGGATTGGCAGAAAGGTAAGGAATTCTGTATGAGACAAGATGAACACTGGAGGATCCAGGGAAATAGTGAAAACAGTTTTCCTGTTTCTCTAAGTCAATATTTTAGACAATCACAATTCACCTACTTCACCCACTTCAAAAGCAAAAATTAACCAATGAACAATGTCCTGAATTCATGAATATTGCTTCCTGTAGATTATATCATGGAAATGTACCATAGGTAAAGGCAAGAGTGATCTTCCACTAAACCAAGTCAGCTTCAGCTTTTACTTCGCAACATGATAAACACCTAAGTAAAAGAAACTTTTAACCAAGGTCTGAAATAAACTCCAACTATCTTCTAAAATAAGTACTACAAATGCAAGACTTAAGTTCAAAAAAATGAACAATCACCTCTTTTCTTGGTGTTGTATTGATATAGAAACTCTAAAGCTTATTTTAAGAAAAAAGTTCTGTGATTTTTCTTTTACTTAAGAAAATTTCAGGCTGTTATAAATATGGAAAAAAAATTAGACTGTTGAAGTTGTGTAGAACCTACTTCGGCAATGTTCCCAAGTTTTCCACTCTGATGCTCCCACTGAAAACTCTAGGGTAGAGGGATCTACTCAGTCATAGAGACTAACCAAAGAACACACTCAACGAAGTCTTGTTCAACAAGTTATGATATTTGATTTGAACTAAAAGAAGTATAAGATAGAATTCCTTCTTCATCTAAGTAGGAAATTATCATGTACTTAGTTTCTGTTGTGCATATGAATATGTATATTTTTGTCATTGTTTCCAGTGTCATGATAGAACTCCTTAGATATAATTGGGAAGGATTCACATTGGCTAGTATATTATTGATGTGGTTTTCAATGCTGTGATTAGATATTAATGTAGAGGGTCTATATTTGGGGGCTCATTCATGGTTGAATCATGGGTTACTATGTTAAGTATTTTGGGGAGATGTTCTTAAAATTGTATTAAAGGAAATTGTTCATATGTATGGTTATGTGTATTGAGTAAGCAAAGAGTAATGTGTGACTTTTTTTCTAGTTATAAATACTTCAATTTCTATAAAAATAATTTACTTCCCCTACCACATAAAACTGATAACATAACTAATTTTTGGAAGAAATATACCCTAGCAAAATAACTGATTAAAGAACTGATTTTTTTTGAACCATGGCAATCGGCATTCATCCATGGAAATTTCCACAGATCTTAGAGAAAATATTCTCCTTCCTTACTAGCAAACTTTCTAAGATAGCAACTCAAGAACTACCTGAAAACACTGAAAGTTCAGAAAAGTTATGAACATCAAGAATTAAGACAAAAAAAAGATACATAAAATATCATGGGTGTCAAGTCCCTGAGAGATTTGGGGCTGACCCATTTCCTGAAGCAGTGCCTTTCATTCTCTGAGTTATCTGGTGTTGTTCAAATAAAATGTGTGATTTTTATAAAAGAATTTTCTTAGCACTGTTAAATTGAGTTTTTATCATTTGCAACTAAAAGAATCCTGAATGACACTGTTAACTTTCAACTCTGACATTCTTAGATTCTAAGATGTTGTTATTAAACTTAGTCACAATTATTTCAGCATTCAATAAATATTAAAAGGTTACTTATCAAAAGTAGTCTTTCCGTGATTTAATTTGTCATTGGTCTTTCAGATTGCACTATATTTAATGATTCAATCACAACAATCACCTGAAATAGCTATATGTAAAAATGAAAGAGATGAAAACATATGATTAAGAATGATTTCTGGCTTTTATTCATCTTTTTTAATCCACTTAAAATATTCATGAGATTAGCTTCTTTGAAATAATACAGTTGAATATAATATTAATTTCACTAATCTTTGAGTGGAAAGATCACATCTGAATTTTTTTAACATTCCGTCATATGAAAGATACCTGATTAGCATTTCTAGAACTCATACATGATTTTAACTCTGATACTTGCTTTCTTGTCATCTTCAGCTTTTGATCTTTCCTCTCTTGAGTTTCAGTTTTCTCATCTATAAGCATATGTGTAGCATATTGAAATATATATTCATGTATTCAACTAATGTTTTCAATTTCAGAATGCAATCGACAAAGTCAAGCAAAGATTCATGTATAGAACTGCCCCCCACATTATTAAGCTGCAGGATCTGCCCATCAGAAATCCCATCCCCAGGGTCAAAAGTTACCAAGAAACAGTGTCTCTGTGATTATAGCATCCTTGGAGGAAGAAAGTATCCTAAAAGGTAGGAACCTTCAAAGTATACCAGCTAACATCACTCTGTGGTTGGAAGTTGAACTGTGACCTTCTTGTTGAGCATGAGTAAACAACAATCCTCAGATGGTCTTTACCACTCAGACTTCTGATGCTGGGGAAAGGCTCTGAATTCTGAATCCTCCACGCAAATTCCAAATGCATAGGCTATACTAACTCCAACAAATATGACCAGTAGTGATATCACACAACTAAAGTAAACACAGTGTTTAACAATAATCCAGGCTGATTTGGTGCATTTTCAAACATAAGGCCATTACTTCAGGGAAACTTAATTCAAGGTATAAAAACCAGAATGTCAAACAGAGCAAAGACACAGAGAAATACATGTGAAATGATGCATCCAATTAAAACCTCTGGGGAAAGTATTTATACAACAGACAGTGCAAACTGCCTGAGGATAAATTTAGGGCAACAGTGATATATTACTCATAGAAATCAAGAAAACAATAGAGAAAGAAAGAGAAAAACAGCATAGAGAGAAAATATGAAGCAGCTAAAAATAGATGCCAAACAAATAAAGATCACAGTAGCTGAATTAAAGAAGTCAATACAGTGATTCAGAATAGGATGGATGAAGCTTCTAATAGAATCAGTAAGCTAGAAAACCAGGCAGAAGAAAGCACTCAAGCAAATCATCAAATAGAAAAAAAAGAATGAAAAAAAACAACTTATAACACTTATGCGACACATCAAAAGTAACAATATTTGCATCATGAGGATCCCAGAAGAAAAGAGAGAAATGGGGGCAGAAACTATCCAGAAAGAAATAGTATTTGAGAACACCACTAATCTGAGGAATGAAGCAGTCCTTCAGACCCAGGAAACAAATAATTCTAAACAAATGAAACCCAAATATACCTACAATAATACACATCATCACAAAAATATCAAAACAAAAGATAAAGAATTTTTAAAATAGCTAAAGAAATCAAGTGACATATAAAGGAGCACCCATAAGATTGTCAGGAAAATTTATAGGCCAAAGAAAAAGATGATATATTCAAAGTGCTGAAATAAAAAAATTTCCAACTAAGGTTACTTCATCCTGTGAGATTATCATTTAGAACTGAACGATAAAATGTTTTTAGATAAACAATAATTAAAGGAATTTATCACCACAAAACCAGCTCTACAAAAAACAATAAATGAAGCTCTATAAAGAGTAAAGGAAACTCACTTAAAAATCAGTAAGAAAATGAAGTATAAAAAGTGGGGAGAGATAGGAAAATAAAAATGTGAATGGTTAGAATGAGCTCAGGACTAATTTGTTTTCAAATAAAAACAGGAAGTAAACAGAATTCTTAAAACAATCCCCAGAATACATCAAAACATATCTCCAGTAAAAATAAAAACACAAAAAAATGGAAACCCGTCAAAACAAAACTGTGTTCAACCCACCTAAGAAAATAAAGATAACAAAAGCAAAACAGTAACAATATCAGAAAACAGCTAACAAAATGATGTTACACAGTTACATTATCAATAATTGCCCAAAATTTTAATGAACTGAACTCACCAATAATATGACACAAGGTGACTAAATGGATAAAACAGCATAACCCAAACATTTGTTGCCTTTAGGAAGATTTCTGTTTTCTAAAGACAATAGACATAGGCTCAAAGCCAGTGGTTGGAAGATAATTCTACAGTCAAATTACAACCAAAACAGCATAAACAGCTATACGTACATTAAATAAATAGAAAAAGGTTAATAAAAGACAGAGATTAACGTTATATAATGATTAAGGGGTCAATCCAGCAAGAAGTCCTAATGATTATTAGCACATATGTACCAAATGAAAAGCATAAAAACATATTAAGCAAGTACTATCAGAGCTAATGAGAAATCAACAGAAATACAATAATAGTAAGAGATTTCAATATCTCGCTTACCTTAATAAAAGATGAACCACTGAGAAATAGAATAGGCAAACAGCTTTAAAGAACCAATTGGAATAGATTGGTCTAATAAACATATAACAAACACTTCATCTAATGACTACAAAATTCACATTCTTCTTAAGTGCATATGGAACATTCTAAGGATAGTCCATATGCTTGGATACAGAATAGTTCTTAAGAAATTTACAAAGAATGAAATCATACCAAGCATATTCTCTGACCATAACATCTTAAAACTAGAAATCAACCACTAAAAGAAAGCTGCCAGACCCCCCAAATTAATTGGAGACTAGAAAATATGCTTCTGAATGACAAGGGTAGAAGAGGAAATCAAATAAGAATTTAAAAATATTTCGAGTTAAAGGAGAATGAAGGCATGAGTTAAGAGACTCTATGGGACATAGTAAAAACATCTTAAAAGGGAAAATCGTTGCAATTTAGGCCTATTTCAAAAACAAAAATAAGCAAGTAGAAATAGGTCTTAGAAATAGTAGAACGTATTCACAGTGAAAGAAAACATCATTAAAATAAAAAGCAACCTAATAACCTGTAGAAGATATCTATATTCCATATTTCTGACAAGATTTTAATATCCACAATAGGCAAAGAACTCATAAAACTCAGTTACAGAAAACAAGCAATTCAATCAAAAATAGGAGAACTGCAGAGACATTTTTCCAAAGAAGACATACAGATGACCAACAGACACATGAAAAGATATTCCTACTTGCTGGCTGTTAGGGAAACGCTATTAGGAATATCACTTTACATCTGAGATATTGGCTCTTATCCAAAAATCTGGAAACAAAATGGTGACAAGCATGTGGAGTTAAGGAAACACTTTTACACTATTGGTGGGAGTACAAAGTAGCACAATCCCTATGGGAAACAGTAAAGACATTCCTCAAAAAGTTGACTATGGAAATCCCATATAATCCTGCAATCCCATTTCTGGGTCATTGCCCATAATATACAAAAGCACTGACTCCCAGAGATTTATGCTAAGTGAAATAAATCAAGAGCAGCCAGATATCAGATGACCCTACTCTAGGTGTAATGTGAATACATGAAGCAAAGGAACAGAGAAAACAAAACAGTTCTTGGGTGTTGACAATAAAACTAGTTTACCAGTAGGGAAGGGGATGGGGAGATGGGGACAAGTGGTGGAGAGGTCCAATGGACAATGGTGAAAACTCTGTAATTTGTTAGTGGGCAAGGCGTGCTGACATTTATTTGAGGAGTGGGGAACTTGAACATCTTGGGAACCTGAACAAATTAGTTTAATTTGTAAAACAAAGTTACCTCCACAAAATGCTATTTAAAAAAATAATAACAACCCTTTGGTTACACAAACATAAAGAGATCTGTAGGAGAAGAAAAATCCCACAAGAGAATTTAGAAATGTCCACAGAAATCAGAAAATTCAAGATAGTAGCTTGCCATAGAAATCAAAGGAAGAAGTTTCATTATAGACAGTGATTTAGTGTCAAAATCTGTTAGCTGTCAAGTAATGAAGCCATAACAGGAAATGGACATTGGATTTGGAAAGGGATTCTTGGAAATTAGACAATACTCTTAAATAATAATGAGTGTCAATTATATTCTTAAGGAAGGAATAAAATGGAGAAGAATCACATATAAAAGGAGTTAGTAGATAATGAATATGTACTTGAAATTTTTCTTATAAAACAGATAAATAGGAATGTGTGCATGTGTGTGTGTGTGTGTGTGTGTGTGTGATCAAATTTGGAACAAAATATTTGAGATGGTAAAATAAGACTAATTCAGTGCATGAAAATCTATGCTCCTAACTAGATTACAAGGAAATTTTCTCTAACCTTAGCACAAATAGATGGAGGTAGCCGAGGTAGATTGAGTCCTACTGTGAAACATCCTTAAATAAACCAAACAATTGGAAAACATGTATTGAATAATATAAATGAATACTTTTACTCATGGTTTGTAAATATTCAGAAAATATTCAGCAAATATCTTCTGGATACAACACTAAGTCCACACAATAACAAATCACTAATAGGCACGTTTTATGTGCTTATTGTTGTCTCTCCATGGAGTTTGCTCTAAATTAGCTCTGGATACCATATGCTACTATTTTTCTTTGTAGATACAGACAATATTCTCTGGAAAACTATGACTTGAAAATATTAAGTTTATCAAAATAACTGGGGGCAGCATTTTTCTTTAGTCTAATTAAATAAATGCTGCATGAGTCCACCATTATGTTCCTAGAATACTGAAAGAAGTCTTGCCTTCATAAGATGAGCTCTTAAAATTTTGGAAAAAGCTATCATTGACAGAAATAATATTCTGTTTATCAAATAGGTAATATATAGAACCATAAATCAAAATCATTTATACATAAAATGTAGAGGATTTTGTTCGTAAACAATTATCCCAAGAGAAAATTCTTATGAGAAATTTTTGAGAATGTTAAAATATTTCCATAGGAAAGTTGTTTTATGTGGAAATTAGGCTAACATTTGCCTTTCAAAAATTCTATTAATCACTGTCTTGGTAGAAAAAACGTATTTACTGACTTGACCAAACGTTAATTCAAACATTATTTAATAAAATATAAATTAATATAAGTTCAGATAGCTTTTATACACATTTGATGACTTCACTGCTTTTAGCTGATTTAATGAAAGGAGATAATTTATAGACACATAAAATATTAATTCTCTTAGTTGTGGTAAAAATAAGTAGTGATCACTGAATCTTACAAAATGATTTCTGTTTCCTTAGATAAAGAAACCTCCCCAAATTTGCAATGTGGTGTCCCAATGACTAGTGTGAAAGAAATAACTTAAGTCAAGAATAATTCAATAACTACATCTGGAACATAGTGAGATAAGATTATTGAAAATATGGAGTACTGTTTATCTCTCTGATACTTCCTGTAGATGCTCTCTCTTTTTACAAGCACTATTTGCAAAGTTACAGAAAAGTCTAATTTTTTTACAGAAACTTTAATACAAGTAAATCTTATAGGGACCTTAGTTGTCAAAGAAACTATATTATATTAGAAAATTCTCAACTTAATTAATGACAATTTAGTAGGTATGTGTATTATATCCCCATATTTTTGGCTGAAATTGTCTAGTATTAGTAATATCAGTTTATTTCTAGCATTAGTAGTTCATCTTTTTATATTTGACAGGATTTACCAGTAAAGGCATCTGAACATGTATTTTTATTTGTGTAGAGAACAATTTTGCTAAATTCATTTCTCAACTTGCTGTTTTTCATACTTTCGTTTTTCTTAAATAATTTTTGGCAAGACATGCTTATTTCAAAGTAAGTCTATTCAATGCAAGTTATCTAATTAGTTGGAATTCATTTGTTCATATTACTTTTTATATCAACTCAGTGATTCAGATTTTTATATTTGTCTTTTATATTCTTTTCTTTTATTCATTGTCAATGAAGGTAAAATTTTCAATTTTTTTCATATTTTCTACAAACTTGTTTAATTGATATTTGATACTTCTCTCTTTTCCATTTTTTTTTATTTTCTCTCTAAATTTTATTATTTTTTCTGCTTAATTATTGCTTAATTTTCTCTCATTTTTCTTGTTTTTAGATTGAAGTTTAAATGATTGTTATAAACCATTTTTTAAAGAAAGATTCAGGCAGAAATAGAGACAAGGAGAGGCAAGGAAGAGGCATTATTTTTAAATATTGATTGACATTTAAAACTTCATTTTTCATTTTGTTACTTTACATTTTAATGTTTATCAGTTCATGTCTACTCAGTTTAAAATGTTTTGTCTTTGTGAGTTATTCTTTCAAATTAACAAAAAAATGTCTTTGTTAAATCGTAAGTAAATAAGTGATATTTGAACTATGGTAACTTACTTTGAGAATATCTGAATCTCTTCCATTTTCCATTCACATTTAACTTAGGCTAATACAATATTTTGTTACAATTGCATATTTTATTTCCACCAAAATAATACATAATAATAGATCTGTAATTTTTCATGTATGTGTGTATGTATATGGGTGATATATATATATATTACACCTCAAAACCTAAGCTTTTCTTTAAAAAAGATTCATTCTTCCAAAAGTGTCAAGCAGTGTTTTAAATGATTACTATATAGTGTCTTTAATTACATCAACCCCTAGATGTAAGCTCTATGATTAGTTTTATTTCACAGATGGAAGAACTAAAGTATTGAATGATTATTTAACATGAAAACTCATGCATTTTGTAAGTTGAAATACCGGGTTTATAATAAATCTGCACTGTATTTCTAATCATTTTGATATTAAAACATGTGTCATTACTCTATATAATCAATCAGATTTTTAAAGGAAAATAAATTAAATTGTTTCTTTAGATTAAGACCTTGGTGGTTTAGGTTGAAATGCTGCATCACTTACTAAAGAAAAAGAAAACAGAACAAAACACATTTCTATGTTTAATATACTGACCAGCAATACCAGGCTTCAAATATGAATTCATGGCATGAACTCTTCATTTATGACTGAAATTTATGCAGAACTGCTCTGCCAGAACATTTTATAAAATGACGTCATGGTATAGAAAATAAATGAGTATATTTTATTCTCCGTAGAATAATGAAAACACTAAAAATAAGGGAAGGAGAAACATATGTAATGGTACAAACCAAATGAAGTTTATTTTAAATATTAGATTGCGAATTTAAATCAATGTGTATTAGTGATTCACGGAATAATGTTAAATGCATATGAAAGTAAGCCTATATATCATGTTAATTTCTAAATCCAATAGTGTGACATATTTTTCCATTTGTTAAATTCCAATTTTATGAATCAGAAGATTTTTTTTATTAATTTTCTTTTAGTCTTTTAAGTCAAGGTAGGCAGGACAAAAAATGTAATAATTATGTAAAATACATAAAATAACAACTTTCAAAACCATCTTGTATATATATCTTTTGTAAATATTTTTCCCACTCAATTTTTGCTTATGATTTTTGTTTCATTTCTTTTGCAGAGTGAAAGTTTTAGTTTCAATTAAGATAAGGTTTCAATTTTTTCTTTTATACATCATGACTGATATTTTATATAAAATAACTTGAATACCTAAGATCAGTTTGACAATCTCATGTTTTCCTGCAGTTTTATAGTTTCATGTTTTATATTTTCATTTTGAGTTAATATGTCTTATGATTTTACACTATGTCTCTAGTTGTTCCAGAGCCATCTGTGGAACATAGTCTTTGTTCCAATGTTCCTTTGCCAAAAATCAGTTGATATCTACATGGGTTTATTACTTGGTTCTCTAATCTGTTCCAATGATTTACTTATCTGTTCTTTCACCAATACCACACTGTTTTTTGTTATTTGTGTAACAATAGAGTAAATATTGTTGAATGTCAGCATGTGACTTTGGTGTTTTTTTCTCCAGTTGTGTAGATTATTTCGGATCTTTTGCCTCTCCATATACATTTTATAATTGTTAGTTTTTCAATATCTACAACATACGTGCAAGCACGTATGCGCACACACACACACACACACACACACACACACACACACACACACACACACACATACAAAACCAAAAACAACTTGCTGGAATTTTGTTTGGAATTGTTATGAATTTATAGGTCAGTTTGAGAAGAACTGACATCTTTGTTAGATTGAGTCTTCTTATCTATGATTGTAGATCAGCTCTATTTATCTAGTCTTTCATACCTTTAATTAATCAGATTTGTGTATATTTCTTCATATGATCTTATATTTATTTTAGTAAATTTATACCTAAAAGTTTACCTGTGTTTTTGTCTGATCACTTAATCAGTGGTATATTTTATTGAAATTTAAATTAAACGTGTCAATTATTTGCATATAGGAAAAAATACCTTATAATTGACTATTAACCCTGTAACTTGCCACCTTGCTATTCGTTTATCACTATGTGTTCCACGAGATTTTGTTGATGCTTATACTTTCTACACAATCATGTCATTCATGAACAAAGATAATTTTATTTATTCATTCTATGTTAGTATACGTTTTATCATTTTTACTTGTATTATTTGCGAGGACTTCCAGTGTGAGATTTAAAAGTAACTGGAGGGAATATGTACACCTTGTTTCTTATCTCAGTGAGAAATTTTGAGTGTGTCAGCATTAAGCATAATGTTAACTGCAGGTTTTGCATATATTCTTTAATTCTTACTTTATTAAGTGTTGCTAATCACAAATGGATTTGTGCTTTGTCAAATGAGTTTTTCTGCATCTATTGATATGAACATGCAATTTTTTAAAATTCTATTTATGTGAAGGACTATACTGATTGATTTTCAAATGTTGAAATAGCATTATATACCTGGGATAAATCCAGCTTGGTTATGATACAAAATTGTTTTATAAAGTGTGGGATTCATGTTGCTGAGATTTTATTGAGTTTTTATTTGTTTTTTGCACTTATGTTTACAAAAATGTAGGTCTATAGTTTTTTTATTGTTTTTTTGTTTTTTGTATGGTACTGTTTGGTTTGGGTATTAGAATAATGTTGCCTCACAAGATGAGTTAAGATGTATTCTCATTGCTTCGATCTTCTAGAAGAAATAGAGAACTGGAATAAAATCTTACTTAGTTAGTAGAATTCACGAGTTTGGCCATAGAGCTTAGTGCCTTCTAGTGGGATAGATTATTAAGTATTGGATTAATTTCTTCAATAATTATAGGCCTCTTCAGATTGTCTATTTCTTCCTCTTCGAGTTTTGGTAAATTGTATCTTTTGAGGAAACGTTCCTAAGCTATCAAATTTGTGGGCATAGAGTAGTTCTAATATATCTTTTCTTATCATTTTAATGTCCTTGGGAGCTGTAGTGATATTTCCTTTTCATTTCTGACTTTGTGAATTTGTGTCGTTTGTCCTTTTTTTCTTCTTTGATCTTTCTATGGACATATATATTATATTGATCATTTCTTTTTTCTGCATTTATTTGCTATTTTCAATTTTACTAACTTCTCCAATTCTAATTTCATTTCTTATGTTTAATTTGTATTTATTTGTAGGATATACATTTACATGATTGATTTTAGTTCTTTCATCTTTTCTAATATATGAACTCATACTATAATTTTCACTTGAAGACTATTTTGTTGTATTCTACAAATTTAGGCAGGTTTGTTTTGATCATTCCATAGTTCAAAATATTTTGAAGTCTCTGGACAATTTTTTAATTTTCAGGTGTTATTTAGAAATATGTTTTTTAGTGTGTATAATGGTTAATATGACTGGTCACGAAGTCTTCACACTAAAATTATTTCTGGATCTGTTTATGGCGATATTTCCATTTGAAATTAGGATATGAAATGGTAGACTCAACAAAGGAGATTATCCTCACCAATGTAAGTACTCAAAACCGGTCCATTGAGAGTCTGGATAAAGCAAAAAATCAGAAAAGAAAAATGTAACACTTCACAAATGCTTGATTGATCAAACTTAGTCATACCATTTCATCTTCTCCAATCTGCTATGAAAATCACACCAGTCATTCACCTGGTGATCAAGCCATCAGACTTAGACTTAATTACTTCGCTTTCTTAGTACTGCAGATTTCTTTGTATACTGTTTTTAATTTTAAATGATTAAGTACAGTTTTTTTCACAGTTGGAAATATTATAAGATTGCAGGTATAGCTAATTATAAGAATTTTATGAGTTCATTTTGGGAGGGGGTTTGTTTTTTCTATTTTTTTTTTAATTTTAGGTTCCCCATTTCTTAGATACATTTCAACACACCATGCCCTCCACCAAGTGTTCTTTCTCATTGTCCAGTGAGCTCCACCACCATTTGCACCTGCCCACCACATTCCCTTTTGGTAACCTAGTTCTGTTGCAAATGTTTCATGGCTGGTTATGTTTCATCTATTCCTTTGTTTTGTCTATTCACATTCCAATGATAAGTGAGGTCATCTGGTATCTATATTTTTTCTTTTGAATTGTTTCACTTAGCATTATCGCCTCTAGTTCCATCCATGTTGATTCAAATGACATGGTTTCAGCTATTCCAAGGGCTGTGCAATATTTCATTGTATATATGTACCACATCTTTAACCATTCATCTGATGTGGGGCACTTAGGCAATTTCCAGTTCTTAGCTATTGTGACATGGGCATGCATGTATCTCTGTGAATGGGTGCTTTTGTATCTTTTGGGTAAATACCCAGAAGTGGAATGACAGGATCATATGGGATTTCTATCTTCAGTTTTTTGAGGAATCTCCAAACTGGTCTCCATAGGAGTTGTATCAATTTGCACTCCCACCAACAGTGCAAAAGTGTTCCCTTTTCTACACATCCTCACTAGCTTTTGTTGTTTCCAGACTTTTGGATAATAATCAGTCTTTCAGGTGTAAGAGGATAGCTCATTGTTGTTTTAATTTGCTTTTCCCTGATAGCCTGTGAATAGGAACATAATTTCATATGCCTGTTGGTCATCTGTATATCCTCTTCAGAAAAGTGTCTCTCCAATTCCTCCCCCCAATTTTTTTTTATTGTAGTGCCTGTTCTTCTGTTGTTGACTTTATGTGTTCTTTGCATATTTTAGACATTAAACTTTTGTCAGAAATACCTAATGTAAATAACTTCTCCTAGTCAATAGGTTTCCTTTTGATTTTGGTGATGTTTTCCTTTGTTGTGAAGAAGCTCCTTAGTTTGATGTAGTCCCAGGTATTTTTTTTTTCTTTTTATTTCCCTTGATGGTGGAGTTGAGTCTCCAAAGGTTTCTCTACGACTGATGTCATGGAAAGTCTTTCCTATGTTGTCTTCTAAGAGCTTTCTGGTTTCTGGTTTTATGTCCAAGTCTCTAATTCATTTTGAGGTTTTGTTTTTTTTTTAATAAATGGTGTTAGAGAGTGATCTATCTTCATTCTTTTACATGAAGCTGTCCAGTTTTTCCAACACCATTTGTTGAAGAGACTTTCCTTTCTGCATCAAATGATTTGACTCCTTTGTTGTACATTAACTGACTATGAGTGGGTCAGTTTCACTTTTAGTCCACTAATCTGTGCCTATGCCATTATTCCAGAACCTTACCATTTTGATCACTATGGCTTATATATAGTTCAAAGTCTGGACGTCTAATCCCTCCAGATTTGTTCTTAATGATTACTTTGGCTATTTGGAGTCTTTTAATGATACTGATTCTTCCCAGCCATGAGCGGGGGATGTCTTTCCATTTCATTGTCTCCTCCTCTTCATATATGACTACAAATCATATATTGTAGTTTTCATTGTAGAGATCTTTTACTCCCTGTGTTAGGTATATGCCCAGGTATTTCATTCATTTCATTTCTATATTAAATGGTGTGATTTTCTTAATTTGGTTTTCTTCTAGTGTGTTGTTCACATATAAGAATGTAACAGATTTTTGTGTGTTGATTTTGTAGCCTGTCATTTTGCTGGATTCATTGATGAGTTCTAGAAGTTTTTTGATAGAATTTTTGGGATTTTCAATATATATAATCATGTCATCTGCAAATAATGAGAGTTTTACTTCCTCCTTTCCAATTTGTATTCCTTTTATTTTCTATTCTTGACTAATTGCTCTGGCTAAGACCAACAGTACAATACTAAATAGCAGTGGTGAGAATGGACAACCTTGCCTTGTTCCTGATCTAAGAGGAAATGCTTTCAACATTCTGCCATTAACTATGATGTTGGCTGTGGGTTTTTCATACACGGCCTTTGTTATGTTGAAGTATGAACCTTCTATTTCCATTTTATGGAGTGTTTTTATCTTAAATGTGTGTTGGATCTTGTCAAAAATTTTATCTGCTTCTATTTATATGATCATGTGGTTTTTCTCTTTGCTTTTCTTGATATGGTGTATGACATTAATAGATTTATGTATGTCGAACCGTCCTTGCATCTCTGTGATGAATTTCATTGATTATGATGGATGATCTTTTTGATACATTGTTGAATTTGGTTTGCTAATATATTTCTGAGAATTTTTGTACCTATGTTCATAAAAGATACTGGTTTGTAATTTTTTTCTTGAAGACATCTCTGTCAGCTTTTGGTATTAGTGTAATGTTAGCCTTATAAAAAGTATTAAGGAGAGTTCCCTGTTCTTCAATATTTTGGAAGAGCTTGAGAAGAACAGGTGGTAATTCTTTTCTGAAGATTTGGTAGAACTCACTGGAGAAGCCATCTGGTCCTGGGCTTTTATTTTGGGGGAGATCCTTGACTACTTCTTCAATGTCTTTGCTTGTGATTGTTCTGTTCAGGTTTTTCATTCTTACAGGTACAGTCTTGATAGATGATATTTTTCTAAAAATCTATGCATGTCCTCAAGGTTGTCCATTTTGGTGGCATAGAGCCGTTTTTTGTAGTCCCTTATGATGTTTTGAATTTCCATGGCATCTATTGTAACTTCTCCCCTTTCACTTATTATTCTCATTATGAGAGCTTTCACCCTTTTTTTCTTATGACTCTTGCCAATTGCTTGTCAATTTTTTCTATTTTTTTCAAAAAAAGCCAACTTTTAGTTTCAATGATCTTCTGGATTGCCTTTTTGTTTTCTATTGTATTTCTGCTCAAATTTTGATTATTTCCTTTCTTTTGCTGATTTTTGTTTATAATTTCTCTTCTTTCTCTAGTTGTTTTAAATGTAGAGTTAAGCTATTTATTTGCAGTTTTTCTTGTTTCTTGACATGAGCCTGGATTATGATGAATTTTCCTGTTAGTACTGCTGTTGATGCATCCCAGATTCTGGTAGCTCATGTCCTCATTCTCATTTGTCTCTAAGTATTTTTTAATCTCCTTTTTGATTTCTTCTTTCACCCAAGAGTCATTCAGGAACATATTGTTGAGTTTCCAATTGGTTTGGAGTATTCCAGCTTTCTTTTTGTGGTTGATTTCCATTTTTAGGTCATTGTGGTCAGAGAAGATGCTTGGTATGACTTCAATCTTTGTAAATTTTTTGAGAGATGTTTTGTGTCCCAGCATATGATCTATCCTTGAGAATGTTCCATGAGCACTTGAGAAGAAAGCGAAATCTGTAGTCATTGGGTGAAGTGATTGGTACATATCTGTTAGAACTATCAGGTCCAGATGGTCATTTAAAGTGGCTGTTTCCCTGTTAATTTTCTGCCTGGTTGATCTGTCCATCACTGTAAGTGGGGTGTTGAAGTCCCCCACTATTATTGTACTGTTCTCGATGTCTCTCTTCAAATCTAATAATTCTTGATGTATTTTGATGTTCCTTAATTTGGTGCATATATGTTAATAAGCATTATGTCTTCCTGCTGGATTGATCCTTTAGTCATTATATAGTGTCCATCTCTGTCTTTCATTATACTTTTTAGATGGTTGTCTGTTTTATCTGATATGAGCATAGCTGCTCTTTTGTCAATGTCATTCGACTGTAGGATTGTTTTCCAGCCATTGACTTTGAGTCTTTGTTTATCTTTTGGAAGAAGGTGGGTTTCCTCAATGCAGCAAAAGTTTGGGTTATGCTTTTGAATCCATTCGGCCACTTCGTGACATTTGACTGGTGAGTTCAGTCCATTGACATTTAGGGTGATTTGATTTATAGCTGCTTAGTATCAGTTTATAATTCGTCTTTTGTATGTTGCTCCAGATGATAACTTTGTTCTCTTTCTCTGTTTAGGTTAGATGGGTGCAGTTTTGTTTTGATTGATTTCGCCTTTTGTTTTCTTCCTTGCTTTCTCCCTAGGGAAGTATTTTGAGGTTACTCTGAAATCAACATTCACAGTTCTATGTTTACTATTCAATTTTATTTGAAAACATATGTCTTCCACTCATTCTATCCATATTTTTGTTCTCTTCTCTTCCTCCCCACTTTCAATATTTGCTATTATACTGTTTTTCTGTGTGATTTGTTTATGCTTAATAGAGCATCCTATATTTATTGCAAAGCTGGTTTTGTGGTGATGAATGCCTTAAATTTTTTCTTGTCAGAAAAGATTTTTATCATTCCTTCAATTCTAAATGATAATCTTGCCAGATATAGTATTCCAGATTGAAAATTCCTTACTTTCAGCACTTTGCATATATTATGCCATTCCATTCTGACCTGTAGAGTTTCATTTAAAAAGTTTGCTGACAATCTTATGGGGACTCTCTGTATGTGACACGTGTTTCTCTGAGTGCTTTTGATAGTCTTTCCTTATGTTATATTTTTGACATTTTGATGATGCTGTGTATAGGTGTATTTCTGCTTGGGTTTCTTTTTTTAGGAACTCTTTGAGCTTCCTGGATCTGGAAGATTGTTTCAGTCTTCAAATTGAGGAAGTTCTCATCTGTTATTTCTTCAAATATGGTTTCTGACCCTTTTTCTTTCTCTTCCTCTGGGACCCCTATGATGCTAATGTTGCTACTTTTGATATCTTAGAGGTCTCAAATACTGTCTTTGATTCTAATGTTGTTCCTTTTGATGATATCCCAGAGGTCTCAAATACTGTCTTTGATTCTTTTGTTTTTATAATCCTATTTCTGGTTTGCTTGATTGAGTCCCTCTCTCCAGTCTCCCAGATCAGTGATTGTATTGGGAGCAACATTCATCCTATTGCTGAGTTCCTCTATTGAGTTCTTTAATTCAGCCACCCTCTCTAACCTTTTGCTGTCTTATTTTAATTTTTTTCTTTGTTTCCTGACATTCTCGTTTTTTGCCTCTACTGATTTTTGGATTCCCATGAGTACATTAATCATTGTTGCCCTAAATTCTACATCAGATAATTTACACATGTCAGCTGTATTCAGGTTTCCCCCTGGGTTTTTTATTGGATCCATCATTTTTATGTATATTTCTCTGCTCCTTTGCTCTATTTGGCATTCTGTTTATATATCTGAGGGTTCAGCTGTCCCTGGTGTTGCATAGCTTTGACTTGCCCAGTATTGGCAATGAGACTACAGTTTTGCCTCTACCCACAAGGTGTCACTAGCGGGTAGCACTGAGGTTTGGGACTGAGTTCTCACTGTTATCCTGGAGGCAGGAATTCCAGAGGGTGAGATTTCCAGAGGGTGGGATTCCTTTGGGTGGGATTTCCTGTGGGTGATTATGTGGTGGGTGGGATTTTTGCTCAGTGGACCCCAGGCTCTAGTAGAATGTTTGTGGGAGGGATTTGAGCTTGGACTTTCTTTGACTGATTTCTGGTTATTTCTGGCCCTGTGCAATGTTACCACTGGGACTTCAGCTCAGCTCCAACTGCACTGGCTCTCCTTTCACGCCCTCCCATGTCAGCCTTTCTTGGCTCCAAGTCTCAGTCCCACTGGGCCTACCTCTCTCTCTCGCTGCCTCCACAGCTTGTCCCCAAATCCCTAGCCTCCGACCCACTGTACAGCCACAGACTCCCGAGCTCCATCCCAAGTCCAAATCAGTGA
Source organism: Solenodon paradoxus (assembly GCA_004363575.1). Taxonomy (NCBI): domain Eukaryota; kingdom Metazoa; phylum Chordata; class Mammalia; order Eulipotyphla; family Solenodontidae; genus Solenodon; species Solenodon paradoxus. Next base: position 1,217,610 of record RJWH01000011.1, read on the forward strand.
CTTATTTGAGAACCACATGGGTGCCCTCATCTACAATTAGTCATCAGCTGTTCTGTCTCCAGCTAAAGCGCTAGTTGTTTCTTGGTGTTTTTCTTGGGAAAACAGGTGATATTTTGGGAGGGGGTTGTCTGTGGGAGTGACCGGAAAGTGCATCCTATTGAGTCACCATCCAGAAGTCAATCCCTTTGTATACTGTAATTTTTAAATGTTAAATGGCCAAACTTCTCAGACTTCATGATTACTTGAGTCAAGTCCTAATAATAATAAATTTATCCTACTAGTCTGTTTCTTTGGAGAACCCTGACTCCAAGCATTTTGGGATTTTCTACCTGTTATTAATTTCTATTTAAATAGCATTATTTTTTGAGAGCAGTTATTGTATGATTACTATTCTTTTAATTTAAATCATTCTACAATGCAGATGAAGTCTCTCTTTTTCAGTAGGTCATGTGTACTTAAGAAAAATGTTTATTTTTCTATTAACAGTTGAAATGGTTGATAGATACCAATTAAATTCAGTTGATTGATGGTAAGCCAAATGATGCCTTGATTTATTTTCTGCCTATGGGACCTGTCCATTTCTTACAGAGTAGTGTTGAAGTTTCCAACTCTAGTTACGGTTTTATTGGTTTCTTGTAGCTGTATCAGTTTTATCTAACATATTTGCATGCTATACATTAAATACTATTTTATCTTCTTGGAGTATTGACCCCTTTATCATCATATAATTCCCCTCCTTTTTGCTGATAATTTTCTTTGCTTTTAAGTATGTTATGCTCGAAGTCAACATATTATCTCTTTCTCTTGATTAATGTTACCATGATATATCCATTTACATCCTTAAATATCTAATCTGTATTTATCTATGTTTTAAATGTGGATCTTTTATAGACAGCAAATAGTCGGTCATGGTTTTTCACAATCTAAAATTTTCTGTTAATTCTTAAATTTAGGTCACAGATATTCAAAGTAATTGCTGATATAACTGAATGAATGAATACTGCATTTGTTTCAGTTTTCTATTTGTAGCCATCTCTATGTGTCTTTCACTGTATGATTTTTTGTGGTATTAATTGAGCATTTTAAGTCAAGCCTTATTATACAATAGAGAAATATTTCATGTAACTTCTCCTGTCTCTACCAGAAGTAGAAGGAATTTTCCTCTAATATTTTCTGTGGAAAAAAAATAGAATGCTTGGAATTAAACTCACAAAAATATGGGAAACATAAAGTCTTCTCGGAATTTTTAACTTTCATATATTGATCATAGTGAATCTCCAATAATTTGTCAATACCATTTAGTTTCAACTATCAACATTATTCCCACAGAGATTTCAGCTAGTAGTTTTTCTTAGAGAAATGTAGTATTCCATTGTGTATATATATCACATATATTTTTTACCCATTCATCTGATAGTAGGCATTTAGGTAGTTTCAAATTATTGATTATTATAAATAATGCTGTAATAAACATGTAGGCTTTATATATTTTTGAATTACTGTTTTCGTGTTATTTGGGTAAAAATATCCCGAAGGATGAAATTCTCTGGAATTTTTATTCTCAATATTTGAGGTATCGCTACAGTGTCAATAAAAGTTGTGCCAATTTACATTCCTTCATATTTTCTCTAGCTTTCTTGTAATTTTTTTGCTCCTCCATTGTCTCCTGATTTCAGTGACTTTCACTAAAACTATTGTTTTAATTCTTCATCAGTCAGTTTACTTAATTTTGTTTTATTCAGATTTTCCCTTAGGGTATTGTTTAGTTCCATTATTTCACATATATTTGTTTGTTTGTTTTTGCTCAGTTTGATGTTTTATGTTTATTTCTAGACTTCCATGATGCAAAGATTGCACGTTAAGTTATCAAGTCACAGAATAAGCCTGGGAATTGTTTCACAGTGTGGGGCTCTCTGCTAGTTGTGTTATCATAATACTCAGTAGAATTATTGAATATCTAGAGAAGTCTCTGTTTTGAGGTCTGAGAGTCCATCCTGTGGGGCTGAAGTTGGTGTAGGGATGAAGAGTTTTCCTGAATAATCACAAGCATGCACTACTAGGCACAAGGAGAACCAGTGTGAGCCCAGTCTGTAATCTGACCACAGTCACAATAGAGGCTACTGGAGAGAAGGTCAAAAACTGGTTAAAACAACACACACCTGTGAAAATTCCTTAGTCTTCAAAAAAAGGAGCTATCCCATTTAGAATTAGCAAAAAAAATCTTGGGGTCTAGAGTTGTAGCTCTAAGAACTATCAAGTAGATAGCAATGCTATCTAACAGTAACCCCAGCCTGACAAAAACTACTATTTCAATTGACTCCCTAAAAATCATGCCCAATAGAGTGAGAATGGAATTTTCTTTGACAAGAATCACTCACATTTTGTGGGCAGACATTTCCAACTTGACTGGATGTCTCATGCAGTCCACTGAAACACAAAAATCTGGCACCAGTATGCTAATGACAGAAGAGGTTTTAATTTTTCTGTGAGGACTTTCTACAATGTTATCCTACAGTGGCCCACACCAAGTAGTATCTTGGTTCACAGAGAGGCTATACCTCTTTCTAACCCATGATGAGATTTTTGAAATTTAAGCATTGAATTACATATAATGTTAATGTGATCACATTAATGCATTTTCAGATATTAATAATTATAGAATTTATGAATGAGTACCCCTTGTGATTGTGAATTTTTATTAATATTCTGCTGAATTCTTACATTTATGCTACATTTAGTGATATTTATAATTGGCTGTTTTTCTTATCAAATTTCATATTAATAAATAATCTAATAAATTTAAGTATAATTTGAACAAAAATGAATTTTGAAACTTAATTTTTGCTTTTACTATAGTCTAAAAATGTAAGCAACACTTGAAATCAACAACTATTTAAAATTTTGCACAAATTTTGCTTTTTCTATTGAATTTATCTTATCTAAACTGTTGGAGACAATTTAGAATTAGTTACACTTTCCAAATTATATTTTATTTAAATTTCCAAATTTGTCACAATGAATATTGCATTTGTTGCATGAGATTTGTTATATTTTTTTTAAATTTCTGTTTTGATAACATAGTATTATTTACTTGAAGCAAATATAGTTTAGCTTAAAAATTAAATCAGACTCAATAAAATGGTTAAAAATATAATTTGATCTAATTTTTTTAAAGGAAAAATGAAGGCAGGAATGAAGACAAGCAGAGGCATACAGGTAGAAAGAGAGGAAAAGCAACATTATTTTACTTAGTTGTTTATCTTGGTTGTACTTACTGTCTTTGGGGTGCAAATCTAGTACCTTGGGATATATGTGGACTGCACCCAAACCCTACTCCACCGGAATGAGCCTCATATTTTTTAAATTATCAACTTTTCATATTTTAAATTTTAGGGACATTGTATAAATGTTCTATAGATTTAAAGTGTGCATTATTATAACCACCATCTGAATATAATACATCAAGTTTACTACCAGCAGTTCAATTCTTGTGGAAGAATTTGATTGACTAGTTTGAAATTTCCAGGGACTGAGAGGAAACTAAAACCAGTCTCTTGAGGTTAAGAAATGAAATATTTGTCAGCAACACTACAAATGTATAATTAAACCATGGAAGACATAGAGAAACTCTACTGCATAATGATACGTTAAGGAAAACAATTTAGAAAGGCTAAATAATGCATGATTCCAAATATATGACATTCTAGAAATGGAAAAGCTTTAAATCATATTAAAATAATTTTGCCAGAGGGTTGAAAGAGGGATTTAGGGGTAAGTAGATGGAACACAATGGTTTTTAGGAAGGTGAGATTTTTCTGGTTGACACTGTAATTAATAGTGGATATTTGACATCATGCATTTAGAAAAACCTATAAAATTATACAACACAAAGACTTATCGAAAATGTACAACTCTAATATAAGATATCATTATTATGGGAAATGCAAAGGTGGAAGTTATAGCATTTTGAAGCTCTATGTATCAGGTGCACAATTTATCTACTAATAAAAATCTTATAAAATTACATCTATTAGTTTTAAAAATGGCATGCTCAAATAATCTGTGTTAAAAGAAATAGAAGACAACACAAAGAAATGACAATGATTGGTTCATGCTTGGAAGAATTAGTAAGTTAGTATTAGTTAAAGTAGGATTAGTATTAGTTAGAATGCTGTATTACCTCAAGCAATACACAGATTTAATGCTGTCTCCTCAAAATTCCAAAGACATTCATCACATAAAGAAAATAAAATATCAATGGAATTTATTTGGAGTTACAAGAGATTCAGGATAAAAAAAGAATCCTGAGGAAAAATAACAAAAATGGAAGTGTCACAGTCTGACTTCAAACTTGACACATAGCAGCAATAATCAAGTCAGCATGATATTGGAATAAAAATAGAAATACACACCAATGGAACACTACCAAGAGTCCAAAAATAAGCTCACGCATATTTGAACAATTAATTTTAAAGGAGTCAATAGTTTACACTGAGGCAAGAACAGTTTCTTCAATAAATGGTGTTAGGAAAGCAGAACAGCCACTTGCAAGAGGTTAAAAATAGATCACTACACAGCACCACACACAAAAATAAATTCAAGGTGGATTAAAGAATTAAATGTAAGACTGGAAACCATAAAATACATAGAAGAAAACATAGGCAAACTTACAAGATATTGAATTAAGAGATGACTTTGGAAATTTGGCACCATTAACAAGAGAAATAAAATCCAAAATAAGCAAGTGGGATTGCATAAAACTAAAAAAAGTTTCTGTGCAGCAACAGAAATTCTCACCAAAACAAAAAGGTATCCTACTGAATGGGAGAAAATATTTGAACATTATGCATCTAACAAGGGATTATTATTCAAAATATATAAAGAAATCATAAAACCCAACATCAAAAATCTAATGACCAATTTTTAAAAAGTCAGATGATCTTAATAAACACCTCTCTAAGAAAAACTTACAAATAGCCAATAAATACATGAAAAGATGTTTTACTTCTCTTGTCATTAAGAATAATGTGATATCATCTCATACCTATGAGAATGGCTACTATTCAGAAAAATGGAAAAAGTGCTAGAGAGGATGTGGAGAAAAGAGTATTCTTATGTACTGTTGGTACGAGTGTAAAATAATGCAACAACTATAAGAAAGAGGATGGAGATTACTCAAAAAAATAAAAATGGAAATTCTATAAGATCCAGTTATTCATCTACTGGGTATTTACCCTAAAAATACAACATTTTTTGCAGAGATATATGTATGCATCCTCATGTTTATGAGTGTTGTGTACACTAGCCAGGAACTGGAAACAACCTGAATATCTATTTATAGATGAGTGAATGAAGATATGATATATAGACATAATGAAGTGCTATGCAGCTATCACAAATGGTGAAATATTATCATTCATGGCAACATGGATGGACCAAAAGGAGATTGTCCATAGTAACGTAAATCAGAAGGAGAAACAGACATTTTGTAATATTAGTCATTTATGTTGTATGGAATTAGCAACAAATGAATGAACTAAATCTAATAAAATAGATTCTATAAAATGAACTAAATAGAACAACAGTAGACTTTTTGCCAAAAAAATCAGTTGGTGCCATTAAGAGATGGGGTAGAAGAAGAGGCCTAACAGGATAAAGGAAATTAATGTATACTAAAGGAAAAAATGAAATAGTGGCAAACTTCCTGTATTATATGCAGATATAAATTTACTATCTTGTATTCCTTAAATCTATTTAACATTATAATACAACATTCTTTCAATAAAATCAATTAAAATAAAAATAATATTAAAATACCACTGCTACTATAGAAGTAAATTAAGCATATTTTGATTTAAGATTAAAATCTGTGGAAGAATTTCCAATGTTATATAGATTCCTACAAGCATATTTCAGTTCCTTTGTTTGTAAGATACACATTGTTCAGGACATAAACAATTTCTTACAGAGAGGTCACTAGACCATCAGCACCATATATAACAAGTAAAGGAATTACAACTTGAGTCTTGACTTTAGAATTTTAGTTTAGGAGTTAGATCAATTTAGCAATTATTTAAATCATATTACAAAATATGATTTGGTTTGGGGGCAATGTTAAGCATCATTAGCTTAATATTCTTAATATAGGAATAATCTTTCCACTGTGATTTTGTCTAGTGTATAAAAATCATATATAAGCATTTCAGTATTCTTTTTGTCTCATATATCTGATAACTATTTTTACACATAATCTTGAGATGCTTTACAAGTATCTGTCTTTATAGTGATCTCTGCTTTATAGGGATCTCTTAGAACCTTGATATTTTTCTCCAGCAAACAAAAAACACAATTTCTGTCTTTCTCTACTTTAGAATTGTAGAGCGAGTAGAGGTACATGACAGATATTAGCTGTACAGACCTTTCTAAAATTTGTCAAATCTGACATAAGCATGACAGAAGGAAATGTAGCAGGGTGACGATGAATCGTTTGTTATAACATTTCTATCTCTTTGGAAAAAATAGTACTTCTCTCTAGTTTATAGTTCGCTGGATGAGAAAAGACTGAGCTTTCAGTTCAAAAAGAGCAGAGCTATTATCCATTGCCTCTACTGATAGTTTCAATGGCAATTTTAAAGAATATCTACCAATTTTCTGCCGCTATATATTTTGTAAGGAAAACGGTATGATTTATAATATGATTATATGTTTGCCATTTTATAGTGATAAAAATCTTTTAGCCATGTGTTATAGTGTAAACTCAGATAAGAATTTTTTAGTGGAAAGGAATTTTAGGTTAAAAAAGATTTTAGAGATTAGTAATAAACTCATCTCTATTTCAAATGATTTCCCTAAAATTTTACAATGTATTAGTGACAAGGTATAAAAGAAATTTTGATCTTCTGACTCTAATTTGCTACTTAATTATCCTGAAATCTACTAATTTATTTTCTACATCTTTCAAAATATTTTGCAAAAACATCATAAATTTCTAAAATAAGTTAACAGTAAGAAATTTTAACTGTAAGATAAATGACATGTAGAAAAATCTATCTTATGAAACTTTCTCTAAAAGGCACATTTTAAAACAAAAGGTGCAGACAGCAATGAAAGAGAGTAGGCAGGTAGTAAGAGAAAGGAGGAAGAAGCATCTTATTTTATTTTTATTTAGTTATTCATATTGGTTGTTCCCTCTGACCTGGGTCCTTCGGATGTATGTGTATGTGTATATTCACTCCTCCAAAGGTAGCTGGCCTAACTGTTATTCCTCTAGGGTGTGCCTCTAAAATATATTTTATATCTTACATTAACCACAGTGAATGTCAGAAGGTAGCATTAAGTATTACAATACAAATATTATTATAAAATGGCATAAAACAGAATCTTCTCATTTATCAGAAACTACATTGGAAAAGAAAATGCCCAAATATAATTCCCCTTGTATAGTTAATAAATAAAGAAGAATTACATGGGAATAAGCTGAGTGATCTATAAGACATCTAATTTCTCATCATTACATTTTAATGCACCTATGAGGCCACATATAAACAGAAAATACCCCAAATGTTAAAGCTGCAAGAAATATTTTACTTACTCAAATGTGTTATTTCATGTGTTTTCTGAAGGAAAATTTGAGAAATACTGAAATCATGTGGTAAGTGTATGTATATATATATATATATATATGTGTGTGTATGTACATATGTGTGTATATATGTTTATATATATTACCCTACATATCAAAAGTTAAGTCTATTCAATGGACTTCTACTAAAGTTTCTAGTTCATTTTCATCAACTACTAAAAAACCTAAAAGAAAATCATAATTTCTATTTTTTTTCATTATGGAAGTTTGGCTGACTAATTCTTGCTGAGTGTCCAGAACTTTCATCCTTGTTTCCGTTCAGAAGTTATTTCCTTTCTTTCTTCCTTCCTTTCTTCCTTCCTTCCTTTTCTTTCTTTCTTTCTTTCTTTCTTTTCCTCTTTTTTTTTTTCATCCTTTCCTGGACTTAAACTCAATTTTTAGTAGTTTAATTAATCAAGTAATTTATGAACAAGACTTTTGTTTCTATTAATATGTATATAGTAGCTCACTGTCTCCAAAACCAAGTTTGCAACGAGTTCAAAAGTTCTACACTTTTTTACATTTTTCCTAGTTTGTGTTTTTAGCAGAATCATGATTGGGAACATTTGAGAGTTTTGCAGTACTTTTTATTCTAAAACAATTTCTGCTTCCTGAGAATAATAAGAGAAGAACAGAACACTGCCAACAAGAAGGGATTTGAGAAACAGAGATATGAAAATAACAATTAGAGAAATATTAAAAAAAGAAAGCAGGAACATTTTCTATAGCATGTTTTACACATGCTTTCTGTTTTTATAGCTTATTTGTTATAAAGTTGTAGTCAATTTTAGGCAGACTTCTTGGTTTCTACTGTTTTCAGTTATTGAGAAAAAGTCAAAAGATATCAGGGATAGGGAGGGGATGTGGGAGTGAGGAGAGAGATTTATGTTTATTATGTTTTTGTTTGAAATGTTTCACTTTGGGGAGAAAAGTTATCAATAAATCGTTTTCTGAAAGACTAACATTATTTTCCATTCTAGCTTTTAGAACATTAATAGATGTTTTTATTTATGTATTTGGTATGCTGCAGTGTAAGAACTATTTGCTGACTGTCTAGTTCATAGTGAACATATCATAAATATTTCTATATGAGAGAACAAGTAGGTTACTGACAACAGTTAAAATTTTTTGTTTGGTGTTCAAGATACTACTTTAATCACCTGCTATGTTTTATTACATGTCATCTTCAGTATAACTTTCTGAATTAATTGTTAGTATTCTAGTTTTACAGAAACAATAGCAAAAATATAGGGGGAAATGTCTGAAACATGAAAACTCAAAATAAATACCTGAGAACCAGTGCATAGCAAAAGCTAAAAACAAGGTATTTTGAAGTAGAGAAAGAGAAACTATCTCCCAGGACTTCAAGGAATCCATTGTTTAACCACCTAGTGAGCAATGTTTTGTTTATTTTCTTAACAGGCTATTTTGCAAAAGGAACTATGGCAAAAGATTCTCATCAGCACCTCAAAGGCTTGACCCCAGAAACAGAGGGATTCTGAATCCAGAATTCATGCATGCTCAGCAGAATAAGAAGTCATCTTGCAGTGAACTTTGGTTCATCAATATACTAATTCCCCATTCTGGGGAGACAAAAGTACCTTGCAAGGTACAAAAACTGCCTTGTGCAACAAAGGATTCAGCCTGCATATGTCCTAACTGGTACTGAGAAGGTTCCAACTCTTTTCAGGAAAAAACACAGACTTGTGTCCTCATATTTCCCTGAAATCTCTTAAATAAGGGATGCCAATATTTTTGTCGAGAAGGTTGCTTTGGAACATGGGTTTCCGCTTCTCCATTGCTTTGCAAAGCAATAAACATCTTGCTCTGCTTTACTGATTCTGGTCACAGTCACAAGGCAATCAACCTCTCATAAATAGGACAAATAATAAAACTTTCAATCTATTCATAGTCAAAGAGTTTAAAAAATATATTTTAAGCATCCAAAAGTCTCAAGACTTTTTTGAACAAAAACATCCTCTCTAGCACATGAACTTTGTGAGCTCATCATAAAGAGTGTCAGGTTCTGTAGAGTTTACAGAAGGTAAAATTAATAACCATCAATGATAAAAAGGGACACAAAGAGTCTCTCTACTGCTTCCTAAAATTACAGATGAAGAACCTGAAACCAGAGAGTTTGCTCAAGTTCAAAGAGTTTGATCAAATATTTCCCAGTCCAGGTTCATGGTTTTTACACTTCGTCACCTCGAGAGTAAAAATTGCTTGCACTGTTGGTAACTTGTTGGTGGGCATGGTGCATTATCACTTTTGATGAATGTCGAACCTGCGCATCTAAGCTTACCAATGTAGTACATGGCTTCAGGAAAAACCCAGAGTCCAGGTTTTCTAACACATAAGATTATCGCAAGTAGAAGGTTTATTGCACCAAGTAAAAGAGAAAGTACACATCTGAAAGTGATGATATGTGGGCCACATTCAAATGAACACTAACTCTTGTCCCACCTAGGGTGCACACATTTATCAGGGGTCTTTTCTGTAGTTTCCCTTTCTTCACCCAATGGGTATTTTTGGTGGAAATTTCCAGAAAATATATATATCTTTCATATGTATATATATGAACCTAGGTATGTATGAAAATTAATTTATTATCTTAGCTTGACTGGCATAAGTGATGCCAAAATAACTTGGTAAAACATTTATGTCTGGGTATGCTTAAAAGAGTGTTCTGGAAGACATTCACATTTTAACTAATCTACTTAGAAAAAAAGTCATTCTCAGCAATATGGAGGGTGCTTTACAACCCCTGTGGGACTAAATAAGTCAAAAAGGCGGAAATGGTGAGTTATATCTCTCTATTTGATCTGGGACATATATCATTTCTTACTCATAGATTTTGGTACTCCTGAAATTTAAACTTGGCCTGGGTATTATACCGTTAACTTCCCTGGTGCAAAAGTCTTAGAGGGTCTATTGTAGAATTATATTAACTCTTCTCAAAAGAGACCAAAAAAGTTTTAGGCTAACTATATTTAAAATCTTCAAAGGGAATTTGAAATATTTTGTACAGATGTGAAATAAATATCTGGATTGTCTTTCATTAAAAATCTAGGTAATATGAAAATATGCTAATCAAAAGAGCAAAATATAGAATGAATTGTTCAACTTAAAAGTAAATTGTTAAGCTGAAAGATAAGAAGGCCGAAAAAAATTACAGAGAAAAAGACTGAAATGATGTATAAAGAACTACTAAGTGAAGTACTGACTATCAAGTTCAAAAAGATTGAATCTTGACTCTCTTTTAATAACTGTATCAATTTTGCAGGTAATTTAGCCTTCCTATTTCCTTCTTATTTTAAGAACACTGATAAAATAGTAACAACAATAACATCAGTGATAATAGATACATAATGGACTAATAATCAGCTATTAAAAATTATGAATTCCTAAGATTCCTCTAAAAACAATCTCCAAGATGGCAGGCTCTAAGATTTCAAATATACTCACTATCCACTGAGATAATAAAACTACACTCGGTTAACAACTACGGTCTTTACAAAAAATGAGAACAAGTGCTGTGGCCCACATAGCTGATTGAAAGGGTTCCTTAGAGGAGGCTACAGGAGCCTAAAGAAAGACAGACAACATACATCTAGAAAAGCAGGGGCCAGGTGGGACACTGCTCTCTATTTGAGGAGCAGCAACATTGACCTAGACTCCTTAATTTATTTTATAGGGCTGGGTTATAATTGGATAATAAGAAATGCAAAGCAAAGAAAGACTGTAAATATTAGCTACTATGGGGAACATTTGAATATTTAAAGGTGGGGTAACTAGAAGGATGAGAGACTTTCTGTCTTGGGATATCTTTACAAGATAGGCATAAATCAGTTTGCTCCCTTTAAACAAGCATCTATACAAGGAGAGGGAACACATGTCATTGTAAGAATAAAAGATGACATGACTCAGTGTAAAAGTCATTCAGTGACAAAACTGAGAATGTGTCAAGAGGGACAAGTGATACAGACCATCTAGAGGTTGCTTCCACAGCAGGTGCCCTAATTCTTGGAACTGACCCATGAGCACATAAAAACTGACATGGAAAATGGAGGGTTTTTTTTTGCTTTTTTTTTTTTTTTTCTATAGAACAATAGGATACTAAAGAGCATAGAGAGCACTGGGAGCCAATAGATCAAGTGTGCACAGACCTGATCATAAGATGTTCGTTTGTTAAACCAAAGCTTCAGTGTGGGGAATAAAAAAAGAAAAAGTCTCCTTGTGAACAGAAAGGCTCCTGAGCGTGCTCTTCAGGTGGTAGTTTGTGTGGCACTGGCACACAGTAGCAATATACTTAACGGTGAAATGCCTCACTTTGCACAATTAGCACACTTGCTAGAGGACTGAAAAACTTTCATGAGGGGAGTTAGCTTTGTCATGAAAGATTTTGAGGACTCTGAGAAACACAGCTTTCCCTCTTATAAGTGACCTCTGTTGAGATCATGGTCAGCTTGTGGCCTGGAGTCACATATTCAGTCTTTCTTTTAGTGCTTTTCTATTCATGGCTATGAACCTAGGGAGAAACTACTTTGCAGCCTCTGCCTCAACTCTAATCCGACAGTTGCGCTTTCAGGCCTTAACATAGTGCTGGCTCTAGATCTCCAACCATTTGACTAATGCAGTGGTCAAAAGCAATAGAAATCCCAGTATTTCAGGCTAACACACTAAGTTTATACTCTACATCCTGATACCCTAAACAAAGTTGTTGCATTCTGGCAAGAAAGGAAGTTCATTTAGCCAAACTCATAGAAATAAACACAGAATATCAAAGAGAAAAGAGACGGGAAAATAAATCCCAAAGAATAGACTAATACAAAACTCCAGAAAAAATATTAATGCAACAAAATTAAGTAAGCTAACAATAAAATTAAAAAAAACAATTTTAGTGATGTTCACTAAAATTAGGAGAAAAATGGATGTACAAAAAGAGAAATGCAACAAAGATAGAGAAAATTTAAGTTATATCCAAACAGATTTTATAGAGCAAAAGAACACAATAGCTGCAATAAACACAATGAAGGGTTATGGCAGTAGACTAAAATAAACTTCCAATTGAATTAGTAGGCTAGAAGATAGGTCCATTCAATGAATCCAAGCAAACAAGTAAAGAAAAACAGAATTAAAGAAACAGGCAATATATGAGACTTATGGAATAATATCAAGCGAAACAATATCTCTATGGCTCCAGAAGGATAAAACAGAAAGGATCAGAAATATTATTTGAAGAAATAATGTCTCATAATTTCTCTAATCTCAGGTAGGAAATAAACATCCAGATCCAGGAAGAACAAAATTTTGCAAATAAAAGAAATCCAAAAGACACATGCCAATATTACAGGCAAAAATGTAAGTGGCATAACATACTCAAAGTGCTGAAAAAACAATCTCCAATCAAAATAACTCTACCCTGCAAGGTTATCACAAAGTTGAAGGAATGATAATGAGCTTTAAGACAACAAAAGTTAAAAAAATATATTACAATTAAACAAGAGTACCAAAAATATTAAAATTATTTCTGCAAAATGGAAAAAAAAAAACTACTTAGAAGCAGCAAGAAATCAAAAAATATAAAGCTTTGGGAAGTATAGTGTAAAACTGTGAACTGCTAGAATGAGCTTGAGATTAACTTGCTTTTATGTTAATACATGTCAAAATATTAGAAACATGTAAATCCTAATGTAACTCAAAACATAAATCCATAGAAAACACAAATGAAATGAAAAAAAGATAACCAATTACAATATAAAAAATGTTTTCAAATCATAAGAAAAGAAAATAAGAGAATTGTACAGTGACAGTTTACAATGCCAAGAAAACAAGTAGAAAATGGTAATAAGCAGTTACATATCAATAACTACCCTAAATGTCAAGGGATTGAGTTTATCAATAAAAATGCATAGAGTGGCTTGATGGATTAAAACTGAACCCTGCTGCATTTAGAAGAGCAATCTAAGTTGTAAAGACAAAATGAGGCTCAAAGTTAAAGGTAGGAGAAAATCTTAAGCTAAAATGATAGCCTCAAAAAGTCAGAATCATTCCTATTTATAATAGATAAAATGGACTTGCAAATAAAGAAAAAGTAACATGAAGTATTAAACAGGGACAGATATTAATACTGATTAATCGATGAATGGGTCAATGCAGCAAGAAGATATTAAACTCGATATTTATATATATATGTACATATATGCACCAAATGAGGGAGCATCAAATTACATAAGGCAATTATTAACAGAACTATAGAGAGACATTGATAGCAATAAACAATAGTACGAGACAGGAATACCCCACTTATAATAATGGAAAGATTGAGCAGGCAGAAAATTAATAAGAAAACAAAAACCTTAAGAGACAAATTAAGCCAGGGTTTAATAAACATTTAGAGAACACTTCACTCAAAACCAGCAGAATTCACATTTTTCTTGAGTACTCATAAAACATTTTCAAGGATATACTGGAGGGAAAAAAAGTGTAAAGAAATTTATGAATATTGAAATCATACTAAGTATCTTTTTGGTTATTATGGCATATTCCTAGGAATCACCACAAAAAGAAAGCAAAAACATTCCAAAGCATGTGGAGGCTACACATTATGATTATGATGACTATTAGGTATACAAAGAAATCACAGGCTAAAGAAACAAAACAAAGATGAAAGAACACACAACCTTTCAGAACTTATGGGATGCAGCAAAAACAATATTAAAAAAAAGTTTGTAGAAATACAGGCCTACCAGAAGAAAAAAGAAAAAAATCTCAAATAACAAGCAAGCCCTATACCTAAACAACAATGAAGTCACAAGACAATAGAAGAAAGGAACCAAGAAATTTGAGCAGAAATAAATAAAATAAACATCAAAAGACAATTCAAAAGATTAGTAAAACCATAATCTGGTTCTTCAAAAAGATGCACAAAATAGAAAAATCTTTGATTAAGCTCACTAAGAAAAAAAAAGGTAAGAAAATGCTAATAACTAGAATCAGAATTAAAAAGAGAAGTTACAAAAGATATTTCCCAAATACAAAGCATCATAAGAGACTACTATTAACAGCTGTATGTCAATAATTTGGACAACCTGAAGGACACGATCAGATTTTGAGAAATATATAGCCTATCAAGACAGAATAAGAAAGACACAGAAAACTGGAATAGAGCAATCACAAGCAAGAAGATTTAGGAGTTAATTTCAAATCTAATCCACAATAAAAAACTAGGACCAAACAGTTTCACTAGTTTTACCAAACCTTCAAAGAAGAATAAATACCTATTCTTGACAAATATTGAAAAAAATTGAAGAACAGGGAGCATAGCCAAGCACTTTACATAAAGCAAACAACATTACCCTGATATCAAAAAACAAAGACATTGAAAAAATAAACAGTACAGACCAACAACATCTGACAAATATTGATTAAAATAATCCTTTAAAAATATAAGGAAATCAAATTGACAAATTACTTTCTTTAGAAAAGGAAATATGTGCTTCTATATCATAAGCCACATCTGAACAAAAGTCCTAAGAGGTAAAATTAACTAGAGAAGGTTAATTAATATACTCATACTGCCTTTAATTCCAAGCAACTTATTTTTGGTAACTGACACTAGTTTTTGAAATGTCTTGACCATACTTTTTCTATTTTATCTTAAAATTGTTGTTTAATTTCTCAAACTTTAAATTTATAGAGATTAATGAAAATTTTGGCTCATTTTCACAACTGTTCCAGGTATAAGGATCCGATTATCCACATTCTCTACTATTTCTTTCGTATTTTTTAATATATTTGCTTTGTTGTAATATTAGAATTAGGTTTTTAAAAAGTCTTTTATACATTTGGATTTTGTAATGTGTTCTTATAATTTAGACTCAAACTGAAATAAAATACCTAGAACTTTAACATACTTTCAACTTCCTGTATTTATATTTACTGTTTTATACTCCAAATTGTCACAGAAGTTTTTTGATAAGTTTCCCCAACAGCATGTAAGTATAGAGATAACAATCTGATAAAAATATTAATTTGAAGTTTTCAAAACAGTCATGAACAAATGTGTTTATTTTGTTTCATTTTAATTATGTATATTTCTTATTTTATCTTAATTCAGATGTTTTTACATATAATTTTATGTTGTCATGAAATCATAAGACTTACATTTTTATTCAGTTTTTGGTATCTATTTACAGAGTAGCTTCTAAGCATCAGGTTGATTTCATTTCTAGATTTGAAAAAATGCCTTATAAAATATAAAAATAATATGATTAATTGAGTCATACCATTTTAGAGATTAGCAAACATATGAAAATACATACATAATTCAGTTTTTTCAAACATTAAGGCAAGGTTATCTTCTTAAACATGTTTGTGAAACTAAAATTCATCTACGAGGCATTGTAACATATGAATACTTTAACGATAAATGATTAAATTAAATATTTATACTATGGAAATTTCTATAGTTGCCTGTATAAAGTATAACACACTCCTTTCCTCCTTCTAAAGTAACATTTCAGCAAAAAGTACAAATTTGAGAGTGAAAATGGGATTAAGGAAATGCTTTCTAGTTCTGTGACTATACCTATGCACACACAATTACATTTAGATGACAAAGATAAAAAGATAAAGCATTAGTTTTCTAGACACTACTTTGCAGATATCCAACTCTCATTATCAAATCATGAGCAGTAGCACAGCTGTTCATGTCAACATTAAAATGATTAGGTTCAAATGAGTTTTGTATGTGTGAAAAGTAAGACATTTTTCTTTCATCTCTGCCAAGTGTTTTTACCAATCTACTCTCGTTTTGTTTAAAGTGTGTCCAGATAAAACCAGAAGATGTAAATAATGAATTTAACTTTTAGCTGTTTGTCAGCATGAAATGATTTAAAAACGTCAAAAACTTCAATTTATTTTCATATTTGTAGTACATTTAAGTATATAATATGACAAATACTTTAATATAGATTATATATTTTAGTCACCATTACATTGCTACATGTTAAATACAAGTTTATGTATATATGTACACATGTTTAAACATATCTTACTTATTTCTGCATAATACAAGCATTTGTATATGCCTAAACAGTGACTACATGTTGTTATATTCTTGATTCAAAGCTATATTACGTAAAAGTTTTTTCTTGGTATGCTTTTCCTTTTGCAGACATGTCAATATTATTTTTCTCATATCATGTTAGTTTTTACTCTTTCCATACATGAACGGTGAGCTGGGAAGTTTTGCACCTCTAATTTTAAGTACAATTCTACATTTTTAATTTGCCTTACGTCATTGTCACTCCCTGGTAGATATGAATGACAAGTGCAAAACCCACCTTTCCAAGTTTTGTATAAAGTAAGGAAAAAACAGACAATTTTATAAATGCTTTTTCTTGTTTTCTATGATAAATGGAGAGCATACAGTTGTGCAGTCAAGTAAAAATCTGTACTTGGAATGGCACAGATGCATCAAGGAGAATTCAGCAAACACTAAGAAACTGCTCAGGGTACCTGAAAAGTTTATGAATAAGAATTAATATCCACTACGGTGCCCACCTTTAAGTCACATTAATTGTAAACTTGCTGAACGCTACTGAGAAAGCAAACATTATTTCAAGTTCCAGCTTGAAAGGTAGAACATGAATAACCACTTATTGCTAGCTTTAATCCATGCAATTAAAAAGGTCAAAAGTGTTAACGTTGATAAAGGTCTTTTTAGAAAGAGAAGTAGTAGATGAGACCTTAATTATTAATCATCATCAAGGAAAATTCTGCAGCAATTATCACTCCACCATAAAAGTATCACAGGGGACTCCCAATATCACGAGCACATTTTCAAAGGCAAACAAACTAAAATTTTACATTATTAAAAACCTGGGTATACAGGTGTATTGCATACATCTAATACAATAATCATGCTAAGATTTACAAAACTGCTTGTTCCATTATTTCAAAAATAGCATATTATTAAAAAACTGACATTTAAATAAAATATGTAGCTTAGTTATAGCACTGAACCAATATCAATTTCTTGATTTTGATAAATATGCCAAGTTATATAAAATAACATCAGAGAGATTTGGTTGAGGGGTGTAAAAAATATTTCTGTGTCATCTTTGTAAATATTTTGTAGATATAAAATTGTATTAAATATTTAAGTTAAAGAAGAATAACCTGGATATTATAATACTGTATACATATATGTGCATATATGTAGTTATCTATACATATTTAAGTGAAAAAGGTGAAGAAAAACTAATTCTAAAATTTTTCTATACTCTACAAATCCATACTTTAATATTTTGCTGACTTAACTGATATTCATAAAATATGATTTAGTTTTAAAATTATATATTCATTCTTCATTAATTGCCAAAAGTAGTACACAAGAAAATCATATTACATTGAAAACCAATTGGAAACCTGATTTTCTCATATTAGAAGAATTCATAAGCAGTGATTTCAGGGAGGAAATAATAGTTAATGGTATATTAAATAAGGAACTTTTAGTTAAATCTTAACATAATTAGTGACCATGTCCTGCTTCTGGGAATCCCATTATGCCTATAGCTTATTTCCAGAAGTGGCTTTTCCCCCTTTTCTCTTTCTCACATGTTAGGAACAACAGATAAACAAAACCTTTCTTGAAAGTTGAAAAATATAGAAATCAACAAATAACTAAATTAAAAAACAATTTACCTGTTTCCAATGCAGGGACAAGGACTTATGTCATACATTTCAAGGGCACAGACAGTTCCTGAAATTATCAGGTGAAAGCTACCCTTGACAGATTAATGTCAAAAAAACTCTTCCAATTTTTTTTTCACTTAACCCTCTCCCCAGTAATCAAGACAAAGCAGATATTTTCCAAACCCACATCTCACAAATGCCAACGATTGTTTAGTTTTACATCCATCACCATCATTGTCAAAGTCATTTTTAAAAATGACTTTAACTGAAAAAAATTTTTTTCGTTTCTTGAGATAATAAATCAAGAAGGAGTCACCTGCATCCTTCGGGCATGGGAGCAGAAAAGGGACTCTGTTAAGGTCCCCTGGACCCTACCCATCTCCTTTCGGACAAGAAGTGTCCTTACTGGTCATCCTCTAGAGCTATGTAATTCAAACCCTCCAGTCACTTGAATGGTGTATTTTATCCAATATGTTGATTGATACTTGTAACAGAGCTTATGGGTATTAGCATTATAGAGGTTTAAGGTATACATCATTGTAAATCAACATCTCCACATAATACATTGTTTACCACCAACACTCAAATTCTATCCTTCACATAATTGACCCCTTTTACCTAATTTGCCCACCTTTTATTATTCCCTTTCAGTAACCACCAGTTGTATTTAATAGAATAGTCTACTGTTATAGATTTGGTTCATTTGCTTGTTTGGTTCCTCTACATACTAATTTTGAGTGAAACATATGCTGTTTGTCATTGTCCTTCTGATTTACCTCACTAAGCTAATTCTATCTAGATCCATTCATGTTCTGAGAAGTGGTAGGATTACATATTTATAGCAGAATAATATTCCATTGTGTATATGTACCAAATCTTCTTTTTCTCCTCATATGTTGTTAGGTTGTTTTCAGCTTTCAGCTATTGTAAATAATGCTGCAATGAACATGGGGATTCATATACATCTTTCAATTAGTGTTACAGTCTTTTATGGATAATTACCTGGAAGTGGGATAGTAGGATCATACAGAATTTTTTTTCAATTTTTTGAGGAATCTCCATGTTGCTTTGATAATGTTTACACCAATTTACATTCCCACCAGGATTCCCTTTCCTCTGAAACTTCACCAACATTTTGTTGTTTCCAGTTTTTTGGATATTTGCCATTCTCACAGGTGTGAAGAAATTTTTTTTTGTTGTTATTTTGTTTTGTATTTTACTAGCAGCAAGAGATGTGGAAAATTTTTCATGTTCCTGTTGACCATTTATATATCTTCTTTGATGAAATGTCTATTCAGATGTTGTGATCATTTTTGCTTGGATTGTTTTACTGTTTTATGAGACTTTTCAAATTTTAAATTCTTATTGGATGTGTAATGAGCAGATATCTTCTTGCATTTATTACATTTTCGTTTTTGTAAGTTTCTTTCACTTGTGCGGAAGCTTTCAGTTTGATATAGTTCATTTCTTTATATTGACTTTTCATTCTCTGAACAATAGAGCCAATTTCCCAAAGAAAATCCTTAGGCCACTGTCAAGCATTTTTGCCTGTTTTCTTCTATCTCCGGGATCAGATTTTATATCCAAGTCTTTAATTCATTTTGAAATAAATTCTTGTATATAACATTTGGTAGTGATTCTAGTTTCATCCTTTCTTCTATAATTGCCCAGTGTTCCCAGTATAGTTTAAGATAATCTCTTTTCCCCATTCCATGCTTTGGTTCTTTTGTCATAAATTAGTTGTCCATATATGTGTGACTTTATTTCTCAGCTTCAGTGTGTTCCATTTAAATGTATAGATACCTGTTTTTATTTCAGTTCTCTACTGATTTGACTGCTATTGCTTTGTAGTACTGTGGAGGGGCCTGCCTACCACCTCCAGCAACTATAAAGAAAAGCTATGACATCCCCTGTAACCTGAGCTTTCCTGCCACAGACAAAAAATTTCCTGCGCTTGAAACCCCTTCCCCTAATTCATATCCCTCTCTTCCCGCGCTGCTTTAGCCTATATAAGCATGTTCTAACCAGAACTCGGGGCTCAGCTCTTTGGAGAAGAAATCCCAGCTGAGACCACGCGTGTAATAAATCTGCCTAAAATACTTCCAAAGTGTGCTCGTTTGGTTTCTCCCCAAAACTGCAGTAGTATCCTTTGAAGTCAGGGTGCATGACTCCTCCATTTTTGTTCTTTATAAACTTTATTCATTTTGAATTAAAAATATCTATTATCTCTTTCAGTTTAATATTCATAAATACATTTAGAGAGTATGAATCAAGAGTAATTGTCATTTTTGGAAAACATTAAGTAGAAAGTTGTAAAGATAAAAATTTAGCCAATGAATTCTTACATGAGAAAAATACAAAAATATGAATAGATTATAGTTGAAAATAATTATTAGGTTATTATTTGATTATTATTAATTATTTGATTATTAAATAAATATTTTTATAACATCATTGCTATTCCTTTTGATTAGTCAAATGCAGCCAGGCAATTTCATTGTATGTAAACATAACCTCAAGAAATATTATAAAATATGTTTAGATAATGGAAAGATTAATTGAGTATAAAGTTAGTTGGTATAAATCCTCTTAACTTAAACTCTTTCTTAGAGTAGTCAAAAGGTATATAATTACATGCTAATTTGTGTATGACATAAAGCAATATATCAATTCTTGATTTTTGTCATACCTAATTGTAAGGAGAGTCACATATTTAAATAACTTCCAGGTTTAATGCATTCTATTTATCTATGACTTTTTGTTCCTGCACATGTTTAAGAGTGTTAAACAACTGTTTATGTACTGTATATTCTACCATTTCTACATAGCTGCATTGCACTTTTCTCACTATCTCCTATAGAGAGCAATAATCTTTTTTTCAACAAAATTCTGCAAGATATTGGTGAATGTATAGATATTTGGAATACTTGAAAAAATGTATCCTTCTAAAGACGAGGTATGTTTATCCAGACATTCCTCACACTCACTGCTACATATTATCCCTCTTGTATTTTACTGAAAAAAGGTAATAGCCGAAGGGCCCACATGATTTAAGAGATTATGTCCATAATATCCTGCAAGCATATTCCACATATATACCAAGGACTTGGTATTAAGACCTGGGCTAGGGGAAAGAACCAGTTTGGGCAATTAGCTAAATAAATGAATAAATAAATAAATGCTTCTTCCTTGTCTTTCTTGCTACCTACCTATCTAATCCCCTTCATTTCTGCCTGTACCTTTCATGAAAGAAAAAAAAAATCAAAAGATAATTGCAGTATAACAAGAAATAAATAGCATGAAATTTCACAAGTATGATTATCTAAATTACAATTTATACGAAAGCTGTTGGGATATCTTTCATGCTAACAAAATCTGAGAAACAAATAAAATTCTATCACTTGTCTTTTTCATCTATCCAGTGATTTTCAAATATTCCAATTATCTAAATTAAATCTTAACTTTTCTAATAAACCTCAGCAGCTCTTTAATTTTTCTTTAACATGGTAGCCTCCATTTCCTCTACTGTCTTTATTGTGGCAGCCTGTTATGTTTCTTGTATCAATATTTGTATGTTGTCATTATTTTTGTTGGCATGTAATCTTTATCTAAACATTATTAAGATCACAATAGCCCAAAATACATTTGTGTGGCAGAATAAAAATATTAGTCAAGGCATATGAAACTGACGCATTTTAAACTTTCACAATGTTACATGTCAACTATATATCAATAATCTGGAAATATTTTTAAATTCATGGTAAATCTGAGCAAAGTTAAATACCAAAACAAATGTCTGGGAAAATTGTAAGTAGTTATGTATTTGGACTGACCCATATCCATTTTGCTATCCAGTAAATCAAGGAACTGACTAGCTAAATATTACACTCTGCAGTAGCAGGGGAAACAAATCAGAGCAACATCCTCAGTGTCAAGCGAGACCATTTTGTTTCTGGTTCCTAGAATAGGCTGAAAGATTTGACCTCTATTGCAATTCCTTGACAAGTACAAGAACAACAAATAGACTATGGGCACCATGTGATATATCACAAATATGAAAAAACTCTAAGATCTTATTCTATGTTAACTACTTTCTAGGCATTACAGTCTTGCTGTGTTCTGTAAGTTAAAAGAAGTAAATATGGACAATATTTGAGGGTGCATTTTGAATTCTATAACCAAGGTAAATGAATGTTTACTTTAATAGCACTTGTATCATGAGGACATTTCCTAATTGACTATGCCAAGAATGGATATTAAATTTGAGTGTTGACTTTATGGATTTCCAGAATCTATGCTCAAATGAGAAAATTCTAGAATATATTTCGTTCTTGGCAGTTATTATTTTAGGCTCATAAACCTTCATCCAGTCTTTTTTTCCCATAGATTTTGAATTTTGTATACAAAATTCTTTCTGAGTTTCAGTGACTGTTTCTGGTGCACATTTTCCAACTACGATGCATTAATCTTGAGCAAGCTTCTTTGACCAAGTAGTGTTTTATGACTCCATGTAATTTCTCAGTACCAAACTGGAGGGAAATAAAATGAGTTAAATCATCAATTTGTACTTTCTTTTGAAAATACATATGAAATTACAATCTATACCTAACATAATTCAAATTTCATTAGAAGCTAAACTCTAAAGACAGCTATAATAATTACAACTTTATAAAAATATATATAATGTATATAGATATATATCTAATCTCAGAAGATTCCTTTTAATGAGAAGTCTGAATATAAAACAATAAAGGCTTTTCTAAAATAACAGTGGATTTTAAACTTAAAACAATGTCATACTTTCATAAAAATGAGTGTTTTGTACATATCTATATTAATAAAAATGTCAGTAAAACATGCTGACCTTGATTCATATTGTCTTAGCTTTCATTTTAATGCATTACTATTTGTGATTATTATTAGAGATAAATATTTGTGGTTTCCAGTGGGTGAGGAAAGGATAGAAAGTGGATGAAATATTCTTTAAAGGGTTGTTTTGAAACCAGAGGTGGTGTTTGCATTGTGAATGTGACTACACTGAATACCCCCTCACTAAAATATATAGTTATACCTGACACTTAAATTTCACAATTTTTACATAAAAACATAATTTATCTTGATAATTTTTCAATTTTAAAATATATCTATTTTTAACTTGGAAACAGGCTATGGGCTGGATTTGATCTCAAGGCTCTATTTTTCTAACTCCTTGTTTAGAGACAAAATGTTTCTACTTTCCTAGAAATAAACTCTTGTCCTCAGGTAAGTGACTGATTCCTCTGTTTCCTATTTATGGAGTTTATCATGTTGAGAAAAACAGGCATGTAAATATAACTTCCATTGAGTCTGTCCACCCACCAATCAAGTAGTAAGATTTCTTCTCAAGTGTTATGTAACTTGCATAGTCACTTTAAAAGTAAGAAAAACAATGTATTTGTCAATATTAAAGTTTAAATAATTTAAATTATTTCTTAATTACATGTTGAATTTTTTTAATTTTATCAATTCACTTGTGATATGTAATTGAACATTTTTCTACAAGTGAATTACATGACAAAGTGAAAATAGTCCAAGTCATTCAAAACTAACATCTTTCTATACCTCCTGCCCCAAAATAATTATTTTTTTAGATTTTATGTGAATATTGACAATCATCACATGTAATAATATAGGTACTTAAGATAAGACTGTATACATTACATTACCGCTTGGTTTTTACATGTACTTTTTTCTCTACTTCCCCTTGATACACATTTCACAGTGCATATTTATGAGTACATAGGATGGGCGATGGTTTCAATCAATACACATAATGCTAATGACTGCAAAGTGTTTGATACAAACTAGACACCTATTCATCTTAAGGTCTCATTAAACACTACTATATATGTATATAACCTTTCATTAAGGTACATTTGAATGGTACATACTACATTTACTAATATATACAACTGGTTATTTCAACACTTTTATCAAAAACAATATAAGAATGTAATAAATATGTAAGATATAATTGCCTTCTAGAAAAGGATTTACTAGCTCTAAGGATAGGCAGATTTTATAGTAACCCCACTAACCAGCTTTTTATATGATATTATTTTGACAATGCATTAAAAGTTTCTCAGTGTCCCTTAACACACAAGGTGATTCCTTTCATAGCATCTCAGTCTTCTATTTGGAGGCCTGGCGTTGAGAAGGTAGGCATAATAAAAAAATCATTGATTATTATGCTTTATACTTTTTGGAGATTACATGCATTTGCATAGAAGCAGTCATATAAAAATGCTAAATCAAACAAAATAGTATTTGAAAGTAAACTTGAGTTCATGATTTAGCATTGTTTCTGTAAAAGAAGCTTAAAATTCAATTACAGAAGAGAATATTTAACAGGTTTCTGGCAGAGGCCTCTGACGGATGGTTCTTTGTGAAAAATACCTAGTTTGTTTCAGGCTGATATATTTCTTTACCAGAGTTTTAAAAATCACAATGGTAATGAGATTTAAACCACAGCTAGAGAATCTAGATTCAAAGCCAGTAGTAATTATGTATGATTGAAAAAAACAACCAAATGCAACCAATTCAAAAGCAGCAGATTTAGAAAAGTATAGATGTGTGGCTATGACGTGTCTCCACCTACTAGCTTTCCATAGCCTGCTTATAAATGGTGATTTTTTTTCTGCTTGTTTTTGTTTTTGGTAGAGGGAGGGTGGTTCAACTTGTTCTAGGACATTTCAAAAAATCTGTCAATATGTTAGGAATGGACATAACATTGTTTATTATATTTGGAAACAACTAGAAATGTGTTTCTAACTATAACACAACCACGATGACAGTTATTTAAGAATTAGGTTGCATTTGATGATATTACATTTCATGTCAGAATCTCTTTTTATTAAAGTTAAAATATATAGTTACATTGTAATTTTTGAAGTAATATTATATCATTATATTTTATGTTTCAGGTGTGTATAATTATGTATCAAAATCTCTATATATTACAACAAGATTAGCAATGGAAGAACATTCTCTCACCATATAAACTCTAAAGCTTTCTTTAAAGTGTATATTTCCAGATGAAATCTGAGTAGCAAGTAAAAGCATTTGAACGTAACATTCTCACTGTAAAGTGAAAAAATATATGTTCACTTAGTTTAGACCTAAATAAAAATGTTAAGAAATAGTTCAAACACAAGAAGTTATAAATAAAACTTCAAGGACATTTTATGTAACACATCCTTTCTGTTTAATAAAGCTTACTTATCTATAATCCAGTCTTTGTTGTATTCTGTAATGGAGCATTCATAATTTGGCAGAGGCCATTAACACATCCCCTCAGATTAAAAGGTATGCACAATGATTCAAAAAGCTTACTGGACTGTGTGCTGATTGTGAATTTTGTTATAACAAATCAAGCATACTTCAGCTTATTCATGACTCAGTATGAATAACTTAACCTTTTAGCACAATGCTCCATAGTTTGGGGATTCACATTGAAAAATAAAGCCTAATACCTAGTTATAGTTGTTAAATATATTGGAACACTTTGTTAAGGATTATTTAAATACAAAGCAATAGATTCTGGATTTTGTTCTACATAAATGATAAGTTGGTCTTACAGTTATAGATATTATATCATATATATTATATTTATACATGTGAGGTTTCTGAAATGTGAACATTTATTTGGCCATTTGAAAATTTTGTTATCAAGGTATAAGGTCTGAATTTTAGTGTGGAGCTGTCCATTTTATAAGATTTTGATTTATAGTAAATACCAGATTGTTTTATAATTGATACTAATGTTCAGAATGATTTTTATTATGTAAGTACTACTTCACTAAGTGCTTTACTAAAGTTTCAAGAAATTGTGAGAAAAATAAACAAGAGTAATCTTACCATCCTAAGGTGACTACTGCCATTGTTTATGAAAATGCAGATAAATTTTGTTTCCTCTCTTAATACTGAACATTAAATAATAAATTTAACTATTTGATATACATTACTAATTTGACCTAATATTGCATACTTCTATTCCTATCAATAACCACAGAAAAATTCCATGAATTAATAAAGTCTGTTTGAATGTGATACCACTAACCTAAAAATGCTAAGGGAAAAAAGAGGAAATTATTAATTTAATCAAATCCTAAAGAATTAGGTGTGGACTTTGTCTTGAAGGGATAACTGTACCTAGGTATATAAGGGCTTTCCAGAATTTTCTATCCAATTCTTATAATACTCTGAAGCTCATATTTATTTTTCACTGGAATTTATGTATGAAGAGATTACCATTCCAATAGCAATGTTACAGACCTACCATGACATGTCTCTTCTATCAAGTATGATTTAAACAGAATAGATAAGTCTCCCACAAGAAGTTTGTCTTGCTTCCATATAAAGTGCTGTGATTAAGTAACAATTGTTAACTGTTATCTTTAGTCACCATCACAGTTTCTTACAATTTCGAAAAGTTTGCTAATAATCCTTTTTTTATTATCATGTACCACTAGCCTAAATTCCTGATGTTCTCATAGTTGACTTTATAAATATATATAAATTAAGTTGCTCTTCTTAAAATCTTCTAATGGTTTTCCATTAAAATAAAAATAAATATGAATCCTTATCATATTATGCATGCCGATAAATGATCTGTTCCTCTCTGTACCTCTGACCCTGTGTTCTCAACATTCTACCTTATCCTCTCTCATTTGACTCATCTAAACCTGTTCATTCTGTAAATACATTAGACTAATTTTGGGGACTATGAATTATTAAATTATGGTCTGTATACCCCTGGAGTCAACAAGGCACTTTGAAGAGATTAAAAATTATTTATTCAAATATATTTTAATTATATTACTAAAACTTACATGTCTTTTAGGTGTCATTCTCTTGCTGCTTCTGAGAACTTTCCACAGTATAGTTTTCAAGGGGCTACATAAATCACAAACCTGAACAGATTAAAGGGAAATGAAAATACAAGAATCCAAATGCCTTCTACTAAGGCATAAGTTACATAATTTTGTAAAGTATATTACATTGACCTTCATTTTTGTTTTGACATATTATTAAGTTAAAACATTATTTAAGTTGGCATGCAAGAACTTATTAATTACTTAAATACATCTTAGGTAGCACATTTTACATTATTATTTTAATTTCTACTAAGGCAAACAGTAATAGACATAACTGCCAAAGAAAAAGTTATCTGAAATTCAATTAATTATAAAATTTTAAATATAAAGCAGATCTTAAACTAAAAAGTTAGACACCATAGAATCATATTTTGTTAGTTTGCTTCCCTTTCTCTTATGACATCAACCTCAGAGCTGTTCTGGGGAAATTGACATCTCTGGCAAAGGAAACTAAAATAAAATTAAATAATTGGTACTTTATCAAATTTAAAGTGTCTATATACCATTAAAAAAAAAACACTAAAAGAAACAGGCAACCTACTGAATGGGAGAAGATATACGTTAGATACAAGTTTTCTTTTAAGATATATAAAGTGCTTATAAACCTCAAGACAAAAACAAATCACTCACTCAAAAAATGAACAGGAGAGCTGACTAGACATGTTTTTAGAGAATACAAATCAAATATATAACTACATATATATGAAAAAATGTTCTGCATTGCTCACCAATAGAGAATGCAAATAAAAGCCACAATGATATTCAACATATACTTGTGAAAATAAGACTATATTTTAAAAGCAACAATTGTAGAGGATGTGGAGAAAAGAGAAAGCCACCTACAATTGGTGAGAATGTACAATTTGCTAGAAAACAACGAGATTCCTCAAAAAAAAAGATTATACCATTTGATACAATAATCTCACTTCCAAATCTTTACCCAAAGAATACAAAAATATTGACATAAAATATAAATATATATGCAGTCTTGTGTTCATAGAAGCACAATTCATAATAGCTAAGACATGGGTATCAGCTTAAATATCCGTAAACAGATAACTGGAAAAATAAGCTTTGGAATATATATACTCAATGAATTTCTGTGCAACTGTTATAAAAGATGAAACTGTGCCTTTCCAGCAACCTGGATAGAGCTGGAGTTGACTATGCTATGTGATGTAAGCCAGAAAGCAGAGGAGAAGTACCAACTGTTTCACTCATATGTGGAATACAAAGAGCAAAAGAAAAGGCAAATTTCAATGAAATTTACAGAACAAAAGACAGAGACTACCAGGTTGTGGGAAGGGAGAAGAAGCTAAGGACGTCAGAAGTTAACAGGTTAGTATTAAAAGAGAGAGCACTCTAGTGGTGAGTGTAATGTGAAATGATGTGTGTATTCAGTATTATAGAAAGCTTACAGAAATAGAAACAATAACAAAACAAATAATGCTATTCCTTCAGATTTTCAGGTGGTCTTTTAATCATCTTCTACCCCTGTCTCTTCCTCAATATTCACATTACTACTCCGATTTCTATTCTCGGGAGACTCCAGACCAAACTAACCAAACCAGTCCTTTCTATGCTCACAAAAATCTTCTATAGTAATGCTCTACTATTAGCACTTAACAATGTTTGAAGTTTTACCATGTCAGCTGTTTTTATCTCTGTTTGAGCCCCTCTATTTGAATGGAAAGCTCTTTCATTTATTGTCTGTTTTGTTATTGTTGACCACTGAACTAACAAAATGGAGCAGATTTGCATGTCAGATTTAATATATTAAGATAATCTTAGCACCAAGGGTGTAAGAAATCAACTTTCATCGGAAATCAAAGAGGGATATGAGATTTTGATGGTGGACACTGGTTCTCCATTCCTGCCTGAGAAACACATCCTCCAACCTAGGACAATGGATGAGTTTTCTAAATGAAGTACATGGGATATTTCTCACAGGAAGTATCACAAATGGCACCACTATATACACAAAGTATTGTGTAACTAACATGACATTTTCTAGGACTCTGTGTCTGAGGAATTTGTAGATTCTAGATTTGTTTACCATAAGCAACCTATCAAAGGACATACTGTTAAAAGCTTTCCATGTAATTATTCTTTTTATAGGAAATAATGCAAATCTACTTGTCTTATAATTCTTTTCTTCCTTCTTTTTTAATTTTTTATTTATTTTTCTGCTCATTTGTTTAGGTGTTTTCCCTGCTCTGAATCTCTAATCCAGGTGCTTGGACTTTTATATGATCCATGACTCAGCCACTGACTTATCACCAGAGCCACCAGGGAGTACCTTTCCTTCCTTTCTTCCTTCTTTTTTTCTCTTTCTCACTTTATCTTTTTATTTATATCTCTAAGGATAGTCCTCTCTTAATGAGAGAAAATAAACAAGTGAGCTACTTTAGTACTTTCCTTCCAATCACTAAATACCCAGCTAATAGAATAGTACCTAGATTATAGTGCTAATTAATATGTGTTATCTGGGTGACTGGAAACTATAACTTCAAAATTCTTTAAATACTTCACTGTATAATATAACACAACATTGCCTTTGTAAAAGACAACTTGAGATTCCATGTATAACATTGTGGTAACATTCTTATACTACCTTCTTGGTGTAAATGCCTAGTTCTTTCTTTAAACGTTCAGTAGTAGAATTCTGGGTCTAAATATATGTATATATCACATTTTAAGGCATGTAAAATGCCATTGTAAAATTTTCTACCAAGTCATATTCTCATATATGTTTTGCAATATCAGATTTTAACTAATGCTAATCTTATAAGTCAACATAAAGCAATGCATATTTCTTTATTAAAAAAAGATGTATTATACATGATTAAAGTCAATTTCGTTTATATAAATTAACTCAACATTTTGGCTATTTCTATGTTTTTCTCCATATATTTCTATTTTTCCATTTCCAAAATTATATATATAATATAACATATATACACATCTCTATACACAAATATATATATATATGCAATCTTACACAGAGAAACATATTACATGTAATTACATATTTAAGACAAGAACTAAACATACAATCAATCTATACAAGTGTACAAATTAGTTAACATACAATGTTTATACTACAGTGATCAACCTTTTATGAACTATTGAATGTGAACGGCATGATTAAATATGACTTATTTTTGATATGCATTTTAGTCATAGAGCAGCTATGTGATTCTAATGTCTTGATTATAAATTTAGTTCTGGCATCTCCAATCATAATGTTATAGAAAAATGTCAATATTAAAGCAAAATATCTGACTACTTTATCGAAGTTCTAAGAATGCTATTTTCTGAAAATTGTTAGAAATTATTTGCTTTTGTTCTTCTTAAAACAAAAGTCAAATAAAATTATTCAGGGGACAAACAGATAATTTCAGTGTCTAAAAATAAATGTATCTTAAGTGTGATACCAAAGGAGGCCAACGTAAGTATGAAAACTAAAAGGTAAATTCACTTTGTATAACTAATTTTTTTATAAAAAACTGTTTATTAACAAACTCAAAAACATTTTAAACATTTCTCAGCATTTACAGAGACTTCTGAGAATTCTGCTTAGCAAAAACTATCTTTCTATTTAAGTTTTACATATTAAATTCCTACTCATCTTACATATATGTATATATATGCATAGATATATAATATCTTGCTATCAAACTCAAAACTATAGATGATATTTATCTTAAATTTCTACATATGATAGAATTTTGAATGTGATAGAAGCAAAAAAAATCGTTATGTGCAGTCAAAAATTTGAATATAAGGCAAAAATGTACCCAATACTTGATTTTAATGAAGTACACTTATTTATTTGTCCAATATCTTCCTTCCCACCTAGAGTGAGTGATGAAACCATCTAGAAAGAATGAGTATTGTTACAATGATTACTTTCTATTTTTTCTCTAGGATATCTTTCTCCCTATGTTGGGTTTTCTTTGCAACTGTCTTGTTTGATATGTCATTTTTTATATCCATATATTGTATTATGTTTTATTGATGTCCTTCAAGGATGTTATTCAGAAACAATTTATGAGTTATTAGTCTGGAAGTGCATGAAGAAATGTACTCTCTAGAGATCAAAACACTTTTGTAATTTATAAATCTCAGTTAAGAGGAATTTAAATTTTTCTTAGACATATCTCAAAGACATTTTCTCTTTCCCAGGAATTAAAAAAACCTTGTTATAAATGTTAGGTGTCTGTTAATTAATATTGGAAACTAATTTATTAAAAAGTTTGAGTTCCTTGTATTTTTTCCTGAAGATCCTTAATAATTATTTATTTCTAATTACCTGAAAATGACTCAGTTTATTATGATCTATTATCAAATATTGGTATTTTCATTTATCTTTGACTATAATAATAATAATTTCTAGAAGAAACAGAATACCATTGAGTTTTATTTTTGGGATTGCCTTTCTCTTATTAAATATGTTATCAAATTAAATGATAAAAACTTACATTTCATCACTTACATTAATTACAAACTGAGAATATGCACAAGCACAAGAAAAACACAATAGTATCCCCATAATTAAATAAACGAATAAAGTAAAGTAATAATCTTAAAACAAATTTGATTAAGTAATACTTACAGGATTAAATGCACCAATTTGTTAAGTAAAAGCTAGACATTCTATTTTACTTATTAACACCTAATCATTTCTTTATTCTTTTCCGTGTTGTTTTTTCTTTTTCTTTTTTTTTTTTTTTCTGCTTTACGCAGTGCAAAATTTAAGTCTGTATTTCTGGAAAAAGAACAAAATATGCACATACTAATTGATCTTTAAAACATTACATATTTAACTTTTTTTAATTGTTATTTCTGAACCAGAAAATTTCTAAAAGGGAAGAATTGAGAAGACACTTTCAGATTCATTCAAAAATAATGGAATAGATCTAGTAAACCGGAAGGCTGAGAATTATTTTTACCGACATGGGAAAAAGGGCTGCACCTGCCCATCTTAGCCTATTTTCAATTCTCTGCTTATACAGCCTTTCTGACATTTTCAACCATGGTATGAATGAGGCGTAGACTTAATATTAAATGATAAGGTCATCACTCATGATGTCCAGGAGGGCAGCCAGTCTAGTCCTAAATTCTGAATTGACTATGTGGAAAGAAATGAGTATTAAACATGAAAAACTGCAAACTTTATGTTCAATGACAATAATATAAAGACAAGATAACTTGTATAGTTTAAAAAACTTAATCTAATACAGAACTTATTGTGATAATCACAATAAATTAATTATGAAGGGTAAATTTTTTATCTACACAAACAACAAAATACATGTTCGGGATAAAATTACATGCATAAATGAATAAAAACTTGATGACTACTTAAGCAAGACAAGAAAGAGGCTGCCCCAATTGATAATCATTACAGTTTAAATGTTGCATCTAACATAAAATGGTAAAGTAGTTCTGTCTCTCTCTCTCTCTCTCTCTCTCTCTCTCTCTCTCTCTCTCTCTCTCTCTCTGTCTCTGTCTCTCTCTTTCTCTCTGTCTCTGTCTCTCTCTTTCTCTCTGTATATATATATATATACACTCATACATATATATCTTATATGTATCATCTATATACATGATATGCATATCTATGATATACATACAAGTCATATATATAATACACACACAGTCATTCTGATTTCAGAAGGGAAGAGTGAGAGACAGAGAGAGATTTCCAGAGGTAGTAAATCTGACAGTAGGCACCTTCTGCAATTTTGTCTAGCGATGTGATTCAGTAAACCTTTGAATCTATTGTTTGTTAAATTCTATAACATATTAAAATAACCTAATTTTGACCAGTCCTTATTCTCTTTAAGTCTACTAACTGTTGTTGTTCATTAATTATCTCTTTGAGGCATTGCTGAAAAAAAACGCATCATTATGTTCAGTGAATTCACATGCATTGTGAAATTTTGAGTCCTTATTCTCACCATTTCTTTTTAAAACTGCAATTATTTAATTTTTAGTTCTCTACATCTTGATATTAATAATATAAATTTGAAACCTATGTCCAATGATTCTTAGTCAGTTTTAGTTCTTACTAGAAGCTGTTCTATTCCCCTCATTTATACCATAGATTTATGTAAATTTTGATTTAGGGGAATGCCCAGATGCAATTAAAGCTATTTACTTTACTAGACACTAGATAAATAATTTATCATAAACTTAATCCTAAAATTTTAAAAGGAAGGGCAGTCACATATCAGTCACAATTATACTACTGTTACATGCAGAATAGCATCACAATCTTTAGGTCATTTATTAATTCAGGTCTGATACTTTTTTCTCAGACAAATATTAAAATTTTCTTCAGTTTGCATCAAGTAATTCACTAGCTTACATAAGAGGAAGAGAAAGTGTATTAAAATTGCAAGATTAAGTATGTAATTCAAAAATGAATGCACAGACCTCTTCATAAATGTTGGTTTGAGTGTGAGAAGAGAAAGCACTTCACTCACTATTTCCCAGAGGGTTAGAAATGACTAAATAAACCAAAAAATATATATAACCAAATAAATTGGATATTTATCAACAGAATATGTCATAAACTGTCCTGTATTTCAAAATAATAATGACCACACATGGTTTATGACAACTAAATATTAATTTAATATCCATATAGAAAAAATAAGTAAAATCTATGGTCTTTTTATTTTAAAGACTATATTTTTAAAGCAATTTAGTTTCAGAGCAAAAATTAAGAAGGTACAGATATTCACCCATTTATTCGCTGACACATACATAGCTTCACCCATTATAAATAACCCTGACCAGATGGTACACTGACATCATAATTACCCAGAATCCATATTAAAAGTTGAATCTGGTATTGAACATTATTTTGATTTAAACAGTTGTATAATGATATGTATTCATCAGAATAGTGTCACAATCCAAAAATATCTTCTGCACTCCACCTTTATACCCCTCCTGAAATTGGCAACCACTGATCTTATACTATCTTCATATAATTCTGCCTGTCCCAGATTCTCATAAGTTAGAAACATACAGAATACAGCCTTTTTCTATTGACTTATTTCATTTATCTATATATTAATTTTAAACTTATTTTTAACACTGAATACTGTACTTCTTTAGGTGATGAAATTGATAGAATAAATTAATGGATTTTCAAATGTTAAACCATTCTTGCATTCCTGGGATAAATCCCACTTGATGGTAGTGTTTAATTATTTTAATAGATAGATCATGGACTTGCTACTACACTGTTGAGGTTTTTCCCATCTATGTTTATGGTAAATAATTTTCAACTACTTCTCTTTTTAGTAATGTCTATCTAATTTTGGTGTAAGAGTAATGATGGTCTCAAGAAAGGTTTACTGACAAATTCCTTCAATTATATTTTGTGTGATTATTTCTCCATCACAAGAGAAATAATTTCTCAAGGTGTAGAATTCTTGATTTTTTCTTCCATTTTAATACCTTGATATTTCACTTTGCCCTTTTGCTTATGTATTTTCCGAGGAGAAATTAGATACAATTTTTCTCTTTTCTTCTTTATAGGTGAACTATTTTCTTTTCCTGTGGATCTTTTATCAACCCAGATTTAAAAAAATAATCTTTCATGATTTCTTGCTTATTTTTTATTTTGGCAGTTTGAAAATGATGTATCTAGATGTAGTGTTTTTGTTATGTTTCCTACTTGATCTCTGAGCTTCCTGGATCTGTGGTTTGGTGATTGACATGAATTTTGAAAATTCTCAGTCATTATTTTTTCAAAAATTTCTGCTCCTTTCACTTTTCTTTTCCATTGGGTACTGATATTACATTTATATTATACCTTTTGTACTTGTCCCAAGACCTTCAAAATTTTGTTCTTATTTTTTTTGTCTTTGTTCTCTGTGATTTTTTTGACATCCTCAAGCACAGAGACTTTTTCTTTTAGCAGTATTTCCATTACATTGCTTTTTAACCTCTAATGTGCCTATTTTCTTCTTTCTAGTATTTCCATCTTTCTTCTTACATTGCCCATCTGTTCTTACATGTTGCTTATTTATCCATTAAAGCCCTTATCATATCATTCATCATTGTTTGAAATGCATGTTTTGCTATTTCTAACACCCAGTCATATCTGTTTCTGATGTTTGCTCTCCTCAAATTTTATTTTTTGCTTCTTAGGAAAGCCGTTTTTTTCTTCATAGGCAGACATATCCTGGGTAAAAAGAACTGCTCTAAAAGGCTGGTGCTGAGGTGTGAAGGGAGGGAAGATGTTCTGCAGTCCCATGATTAGGTTTCAATCTTTTCGTTTTTCAAACGGCCTTTAGGTTGTGAACTTCACAATATGTTTTTATGTTTTTCTTCCCCTTTAAGTCTGAAATGATGGTGAGACTATGCTGGAGTTGGGTATTTCTCTTTACCCACATGAAAGGCTACAGACCAGTGGAACTGGGTTTTCCCTTCACCCGGGTCAGTTAGGCTCTGATAACACATCAGTTGGTTACACTCTGATAAATTTGTTTTTCCTGAGAGCAGTCCTTAAAAGGTATAGTGTTTTGATGTGTTTCAAAATGTTTCCTTTTTCCCTCTCCCTGCAAAAAGTAAGAGAGAATTGCTGTCTATATTTACTGTAGGACCCTGGATGAACAACTTGAGGCAAATCTCACAAAATTATAAAGGCCTCTCTAAGATTGGATCTCCTTAGAATTTTTTAACTCTCAGAGTTGTCCACACTGAGGCCCCAGCAATTTGTCAATTACAGATTAGGTTTTCCTGCTCTCTCACTGATTCCCATAGAGGTATCAGCTCCACATCTCTGTTCTAATAAGCTGTGCCTCCCTTTAACCTGATGACCTACCAAAATGGTTGGAGTGGTTTGTGTGTGTCCTGCCCTCTTATATATCTGAAAAGAATTACTGA
Organism: Solenodon paradoxus; assembly: GCA_004363575.1. NCBI lineage: Eukaryota > Metazoa > Chordata > Mammalia > Eulipotyphla > Solenodontidae > Solenodon > Solenodon paradoxus. The sequence continues at coordinate 1,253,760 of RJWH01000011.1, forward strand.
TTGTTCAGTCTGTTCAGCTTTTCACTTTTTAGGATGGCTGGATGAATTCAAAGCTCCTTAAATGACATGCTGAATCAGAATCTGGGATGAGTTTGCTTGTTCGCTTGTTTTAATAACAACTAATGGCACTCCATCTATGTCTCTATAATCTGATGAGAGTTTTGTGTCCACCCTCAGGTCATTCTTGTTCACTTTGACACTTAAATGAATTTCTTTGCCTTGTTAAGCACATTTTTCAATTTCTTCCTCATGCTTGATTGGTGGAATGTTTCAGTTCTGTCTTGATAACTCTAGCTGTTTGAAAATTGGTCACAAGAACTATCTCTGTTCCACCACTGACACAGATAGGTATCTTAGAATCTGTTGCCTTCCAAAGTTTTAGTTCATGTGTCTCTTTTTTTTTTTCTCATCTCAGCTTTTACCCTTTTCCCTTCACCTGGATTAGAATTTCTGGTGACTGTTAGATCTGGGTTATCAGGAATTTATCATAAGAAAACTTAGAATACTGCAAAGGTATCATACAGAAACAATAACAATTTCTCTGTGCCAGTCAATATGCATCCCATCATTTGTTTTTTCTCACCATGTCAATAAAGGAATAAAGTTAGAGCACCAGATTTAAGGAACTTGAATGACAATAGTGAAATAAAAATGTACAAATTAATGTAACAGAATGTTGTGTAAGACATGTGCCAACAGTGGACAAAGTGTTATTCAATCTAATTCAAAGAATACCGACATTAACAGACACTGTGCTGCGGGCTAGATGGAAAATGTTTTCTTAGCAGCTCTCTTTCTAATGAGAGAATCAGCAAAGTAAACAAACCATTATGATACACTCATAAAGTGCTGTGATAGAGAAATGTTGCAATAGTTCAAAAGAAAGGAGAGCATCACATACACAATACTTTGTTGTAGTGCATTTTTCATTTAAGATTTTGGAATAATAGGAAATAAACTTCTAAAGATCCTCAATAGGAAAAGTTGCATAGATATCAGGTTGAATCCAGAAAATAGCACATAATTTAATAAATTCTTTCTCTAAAACCTGATGCTAATGAGGAGTGCAAACTCAGGCCAAAATACTCTCCAGGACTTTAATCTTTTAAAATAGCCTCAATTCTCTCTAAAATTTCTTCAGTCAGCAAAATTTTATCAGCCAAAACACAGGAGTTTACATGTTTGCTAGATAGCTATTAAAAATGGACAAGCTATAATATTAACTAAAATCAAATACAAAATTTTAGGACCATAAACAATTAAAGCAGGGATGTGTGATAAAGTAAAGATAGATTGGTAGAGGGCTGGTGCATGTCACTTTAACCAGGTAGAAGTTCTTGATTTCAAATATCATTAGTATAACTTTGATAATTAATTTTTAACAGAATTCCATGAACATTTTTAACTTTATGCTTTATGATTTTTAAGCAATTTGTTTAACTTCATCAATATACTTTGGAGAAATGATCACTACAATTATTAAAGAGGAAGAAAGAGTAGAAAAGATAAGCAGAAGTTGGGTGCATGCTCTCGCCTCAAGCAGCTGAGACAGTGGTGTGCAAGCATGTAAAACCCAAGGATCTGGAATGTGATGCAGGTACCTGGCTGGCACTGATGAGTGCAGCATTTGTCCTGGACAGAATTTGAGGGGAGACACCTTGTCCCAACACCAAGTGGCAAGTTTACTAGAAAAGAACTAAAAAGAAGTGACACAAACAGCTTGAGGTTATAGGAGCACTAGAGAGAGTTGTTAAAATGGAGTCTCACATATGGGGGAAGTGACCTCCCTTTGTAAGTACTCTCCTGAGAATCAGAGTTAAAGGTAGTGGTTTACAACGGGGGGGTATCCTCAGTTCAGGTTGCTAAGGAAGGATTCCAGGTTTTCCAACCAGTCCCTTCTCTCCCATTGCTCATCAGACTGGACCTGAAACAAGGTGAAAAACCAAAATGAAAACCAATAATTAAAATGAAGGTGCTTCTTCCTTCCATCCTTACTTCTTTAAATGCTTCTTCAAATGCTTCTTTCCTTTCCTTTCTTTCTTTCGTGGAAAAACTAAAATAAATAGGAAGTTGGTCAAAACATACCTTGACCTATATCTCCTAATTTCAAGTTCAGCAAATTTTCCATAACATTTTATTCCTGACAAAATCTTGGTTGTAGATCCTGTGATTTTAATTTTGGAGCATGTATTACTTTATAATCTCTACATATTTTATAGAAAAACTTATCCATTTTTTCTCATTTTAACACCAAACTTTTCAAAATATTAGCTGTGATAGAATATTCAATATCTAAAATCCTAACGTGAATGAAAGTTCTAAAGCATTTAATGCACTCCCCAAAACTTCACATTAAATTTATGTGTAGTTTTCCTTCAATATGCCATGTACTCACTAGTTTAAGCATGTATGCTCATCACCATCTATCATAACCACATCCTCCAAATTATATTAAATATTAAAATTTCATTTGATTTTTTTAAACAAGTCACAGTTAAACTGATTAAGTAGCTATTACAAAAATATGTTAAATGACATCAATGTTTGTTTTCCCATTGCAGCAACTGGTAATTGTATTTGCAATATGAGATACATTTTTCAATGTGAGTGATATTGAACAAAAATTGACTCGAGAAGACAAAGATATTATGGTTTTCCAAAGAACCACATTATGTCAACAGATATACAGTGCATATTTACTGTTAAACGACTTGGAGATGAACAATTAGCAAAAAAAAATTCTCTAAAATGGCTACCAAGGGCAATAAGGAAAAGTTTCAGATATATAGTTTTAAAAATTACATCTAACTAGATCACTGCTTGAAAGAGACAGACACACACACACATACACACACAGAGATTGAGAGAGAAAGAGAGACCTAAGTTGTTGAATTTCTATAAAGTAGAAAAGAAAAGTTGAATATTTAAGTTCACTGTATAATTTCCACTTAGCCACAAATCCAAAATCTCAAAACTCTGCTTAGAAATACACAACACACACACACACACACACACACACACTTTAAGAAAAGCAAATCTCGACATTCCTGACATTCCATTTCCTAACTTACTGTCAGTGTCTTAGCTAATAAATGTTTTAAATCTGGATAAACTCAAAAGAAAAAATAAGTTTTGATGTTAATTGATACTAATCCACATTACCTTTACTCCTTCCTAATAAGATCATGTCCTCTGAAATTTCCACTGCTGTATAGCCACCTAGATGGTCCTCATTCACCTGCATTTTCCATTCTATAAGTGAGTGATTATTTCAGAGGCTAAAGTAATCTTCTAAAATTAGTTCCATAGGCTGTCCAGTTAAGTGATATCTGAACTAAATATAAACTTGACCTGAATTGATATAGGATAATTATTATATTTATTTATGCCTCTTAGTAAAAAATATTTATTCATGTGACACCAGAAATAGCAATGTATTTGCTTAATTTGTTAGTGCATAATGCTGTTCAAACTACATTGAATTGTTACTAAATATACAGAATATTGACTGTATTACATTCCTAAAATTCAAAAAAAAATTCTGAATTTCAAAATGTATCTGGAGCCATAGCTTTTCACAAAAGATTAGAAACATGAAGAACATGCAAAATGTTGCCAGGGGACTTGAGGCAAAGCATATGGACTGAAGTGCAAAATAGGAAAAGTAGGAAACCGTTTCTAAGAACAGGAAACATGATGATTATGTAGGTTAGATATGACAACCTGGGTAGGTTAGATATGGCATCTAAGTGTGTGTAGGATAAGCATTAGAGAAGATTTCCTTTATATTGATTCTTTACTGTGTTTATCAAAGGCTTAAATATCTTATAATTCAGTGTTTACAACTTTTGCTTTAAGGTTTCCTCTGAAGCCATGGTAAGTTGTTCCCTCCTTTCATAAGCTATGTTCCACACAGGTCTTCTAGTGTTTGAATATAATTTCATTTCCTTTTGAAGAAAGTGGTTATAAAAATTTTTCCATGGTGGGGTTAAATCCCAGTGACCCATAGCATTCCATAATGGCTACTTTCACTGCTGGTTGTTTTTTGTTTTTTACTTTTTTAACTTCTGCATTTCTCTACTGGTGTTTGCCAGTCCTTCCAATTAAACTATTTGACTTTTCTTCCTTCTCTCTGGGAGAACATGAACTTAAATCACAACTTCTATATTCTATTTTTATATCATTATTAACTAAGGGCTGGAGTCCTCTGATTAAATCCCAAATTGTCAGATTGATGTCATTGCTTCTGCTACTTATAATTCCTAATGTTCCTTGAATGCCTATCTGACTTTCTAAAATTTTGATTTTACATTTATTTCTATCAGTAAATTAATGCTTTCACAATACCAGGATAAGCCAATACTGTTCTTCAAGTTGTATGTTTGAAATTGCTATCTAGTTCCATAACCTAAATGAAAATAATGATACAGCAAATAAATTAAACCTTCACCCAGCAAATCCACTGGATCTAAATTCTCTGCGTTAGAACATCTCTTAGTTTCAACAGCCTAAATTCAAGCCTGAACAAAGATCAGCCTGCTATATTCCACTATAATTAAGTGGGCTGAATCCAACAATTTTCCAAAATAGTAAGATCTTATGAATTATAATAATTATCATCATCATCATCATAAAACATTGTGTCAGACTTATTAAGTGCCATGAACTAGGCTAAATACTTTACTATAGTGTATCATATCTGTGAAGGAGCTCTGTTTATCATCTTACTGAGACAGTGTAGTAAAGTGACATGCTCAAGGGCATAGAACTAGACAGAGCAATGAGTTATCCTCAAGATATCAGAATTCCGGCTTTAAACACCATCTTATATTTCTTTAAACTCATCCAAACTAAAGAATTCCTGTTTTTGAAAAGATATCTTAGTATGAATGATTTGATGTCTTTGAGTTGTGACCTCAGTGCCCTAAATGACTCCTTTTATCAGGTTTTACCAAGCTTCTCAGGACTGTTGCGTTATGAATTTGACCTCTTCCTACATCATTTTTGTCACAGTTGAAAAGTTATAATTGAGCAAGGGATAAAATTGTTACTTAAATTTCACTTTCAAACATTTACATTACAAGATTTATGAATGGTAGGTGTTAGAAACCGTCTTAAGCCATTTTAAAAAAAAATAGATAAATGCATTGTTATAATCAAGACTTGTTTTGTATCTCAAGATGTTGTATTACATATTTTTAATAGTTTAATCATTATAAGATGTTTATGTGATTATCTTAATATTATTTAAATCCTTAAATTGAGCTTTCTTTCTAAATAATCACCAATCAAAACACTGATGTTTAGCACATAGATTTATGAATATTGAAGCTATTGTGTACATATTTTAAATCAGACACTGTGCAATGTGTTTTGTGTATATAATTGTGATAAAGTCTCCTAACAACATTGAAGAATATGGATTATCTACAATTCTCAAGAAACTGAAAATGAGAAGACATTGATCAGCTGCTCAAGATCACAGCTTTTAAGTAAAATTGACTGGGAATTTACATTTCCCTTTCTCAATGTTCTTATTTGCAGTACTTTAACTTAAAAATTTTGATATAATGTCCATAACAAGAAATTTAAATTTTTAGCCATTTTAATACTATATTTCAGTGGCATTAAGTACATTCACATTGTTTTTCAGCCATCAACACCATTCATCTCTAGAACTCTTTTTCATCTTCCCAAACTGAAACTCTCTACCATTAAACAATAACTCTCCAGTTACCCTTCCCCAGTCCTTAACAACCACCGTTTTACTTTCTGTTTTTATGAATGTGACTCTTAACAGGGTTCATATAGTTCACAAGCAGAAACACATAGTATATAAGTTTGAAATCAGGGAGCATGAAACTTCGAAATTTGTTCTCTTCAGAGTTGTTTGGACTGTTCTTTGTCTCTTGAGATGCTGTAGGGATTTTAGTAGGTTTTCTTTTTTGGCAAAAGACATCATTGAGATTTTAATATAATTGCATTGACTGTATATTTCTTAGTACTATTTCTATTTAAATAATATTAAGTAGTCCAATCTATGAACACAGTTTCAAAAATTATATTTGTCATCTTTAACTTATTTTAGCAACATTTATCAGTTTTCAGATTACAAGTCTTTTGCTCTTTGGTTAATTTTTCCTCATTTTATTCTTTTAGATGTTGTGATTTAAATTGTTTATTTTTCTTTTTATAATGCTCATTTTAGCATTCAGTAACACAATCAATTTTTATGTGTTGATTCAGTATTCTACAAATTTTTAATTAGTTCTAATAAAATTTTACGGGAAGGTATTTCTTCGTAATACGCCATTTTTTGTTCTAACACACTCTTTATGCTATTAGTTTGACATCCATTTACTCTTTGTGACAAAGGCATAGTTCTCACTTTGTTTTATTTGTTTTATCTCTAAAGGAAGGGTTGTGAAAATAATTATAAAACAACACCAAGTTTGGCAAAAGTTGATGTTAATCCTCTATATACTTTGTTGCTTTGTTTCCTGAATATGTTTATTCAATGAAATATACTCTCTTTATATAGGTTTATCATGGGACAGTCATTTACTCATACTTATTAACTCAGCTTCAGTTTCCCCTCTGTTACTTGGATAAATTAAAGTTGTAAGGATTCAATAAAGTAAACTAAGCATATTAACATAGTGTCTGGATCATGCACCAGCAAATGTCAAAAAATATTTTCTCAGCATGCACTGGTAGCATAGGTGTTCAGTCAGCAACTGGGCTGTAGACCACTTTAAGCTCCAGGACCCAGGTTCATGTGATTTTAATTAAAAAACATTTATATAACTAAAATATAACACTTTTAACTTATAAATATTTTTCTGCTAACTCTTATAAATCTGCATATACATAGTTTGTAAAGTTGACCTCATAGCATCTGTAAAATTATGGTTTTCAATTTGAGATTATATTATATATTTTGCACGACTCTCTTTGATATAATCATCATTTTTAATTGTAACCTTTGAGTTGTTACATCAAGCATTTAACATTATGTAGACCTTTCCCAGAATGTTAAGCTAGCCTTGTTAAGCTGCTATCAACCACATTTTATATCAGGGTCATGAGTCATAATATATGGCATTCTTTCTATCCTCATTACATGGACATTGCAGCATTGTGCCAAATGAAATGATAACACTTTAAAGTTATCTATCTGATGTGACATAACAAATATATGTTCTCAAATATGCCTTGAAATTAGAGACCGCATCATTTATATTTTTTCCTGTGATTCATGTCCTACTACACATGATGAACATAATAGTCACTCCATTTGAATGTAGCAAATGCCAACACATTTCTAACTCTAAATTTCCCTTCAAAAAATTATAATCTAATTCCTTCATTAAAGAATGCATTGTCTATTTTTACATACTATCTACAAACTACTAATATGGTAATAATAGAACTCCCATATTAATCTATCTAAAGTATACAAGATGATTATTTTGTCAGTTGTACACTAGTAAAAAAAAGTAAAAGCAAATACTGTAAACTACCATAAGATGTTTATTGATATGTCATACCATAGAAAAATAGCTTAAGAAGAAATCATAAAGAAGCATAAGGCTTAACAGGAAAATAAAAGATGATCATTAGAAATCATCAAAATAGCCTTGACATTCACTCAGTATAAAAAAGTAGAAAATAGAATAAAGTCACTGTAATAGAAAAAGAGAGAGAGAGAGAGAAAGAGAGAGAATTATTCAATAATAGTATTCTTTTAGCAGCTCCCATCAAATACAGGATAGTTGATTACTTCCTTGTGGACAAAGAAGCCCTTCGTGATCTCACCATTGCTCCTTTTTATAATTTGTCTCTCACCTGTCCCCTCATCCTGCTGTGTGAACAATCTCCATGACAAAGCACATAAATCCCAAATCCAAATTTTATTGAAATACTTTATACTTTCAGAAGTCTACCAAAAATGTACTCTCAGATTTTCATGCTTTTATGAATGCATTTCTCTGCCTGAAATACCTTCCTTTTTCTTCTTCATTTGTTATTTTCTTGTCTCAATTCTACTTGTAGGTTCTTGACAGCAATAGCTGTAATTTATTTCTTTTTGTATCATCAGATCAGATCACACTGTAAGGTTTAAATAAATTAACTAAAATGCAAGCATCTATTAAAATAACTGAATAAGAAAAGTAAAAGTTATCAGTGAGAAAAAAGTGTTTTAATATATAAAAACAGGATCATTTCAATTTAAGAAGTAATGCAGCTGCAAGAGTGAGTTTTTGCTGAATTACTATTATTTATAAAATTACATTTCTAAAAGAAAAAAATAGAATGAAAATATACTAAAGAGAAAAAGCACTGAATCAGAAGTCAAGACTGGGGAAGTTCCATATCTATTATTTACCAATTCCCTGATTTGTAGAATCAGTATCATTCATACCAGCAAGAAAAGAAGAAAACAAAAAAAACCCCAAAACTTCTATGTGTTTACTATTTTTGAGTTTATATCATTTAAATTAAGATCATTATTTATATATGTAATACAAGTGGCAATGAGTTTCATAAACAATAATGCTGTTTATAAGTTAAAGTATTTGAAATTGTGTTTGATTATTTTCATGTACGTATTTCAATAATAAACTATGGCGGACCACACATTGTTGAAACGACAGCACAGGTAGTAGGAGTTTCGGAAATGTCTAAGGGATTAACTTTGACATGGTAAGTGCAAGATATCCACTCCACCATATGCACCTTTTGTGCTGTTTCAGATATCTAGTTTTCCACTCTTTATGGACTTAAAGAAAACTGATCTGTGGAGGCCCTTGAATTTGGTTGTTTCTGGTAATAGTTATAGATACAGGTAAGAAAAGGAAATATGTTACTTCCAAGCTGTAACTTTTAATTCCCAGTATGATGAACTCCTGAGTTCTATTTCTCATGCTAGGATAATTATGGGAGACCATGTGGAGATGGGGCAACATCATCTGACTCCCCACAGAATTAGTGAATAACTATACATCTTAACCCCTCAAGCCACACAAAGAATAAACTTTTAAATGTTGAAATTTTGAAGCTGTTTCATTCTCATATTTTTCTTTCCATTTCTGACTTACTTTATTTAGCATAATCCCCTCTATTCCATCCACACAATCAAAAATGACAAGATTTTTATCATTTTAAAGCTGATTATTATTTCTTTATCCATGCAATTCCATTCACCTTTCAGTGTCAACTTAGGTTGTTTACATGTCTTGGTGGTTGTAAATAGTGCTGTAATAAATATGCCTGTGTATATTTATTTTTCCATTAGTGTTTCCATATTCTTTAGATGGTTGCCTGGAAGTGCAATTGCTGAATAATAAGGTACTTCGTTCTGACTTTTTGAGGAACTTCTATAAACTTTCCAAAGTACACCAATTTATATTACCAACAACTGTAAAAATGTTTCCTGTTCTCCACACCACTTGTCACCACTTGTTTCTAGTTTCTTGTTGCTGCTGTTGTTTGTTTTTGGCTTTGTTTTGTGGTATAGGCTATTCTCACAGGTGTCACCTAATGTCTGATTGCTGTTTCATTTGCATTTACCTAAAAATAAGTGATGATGTGTATTATTCAGGTGCTTTTTGGTCATCTCTCTGTCCTTGGAAAATGTTCAGTTCTTTTCCTCAATTTTTTTTATCAGATTGTTATTGTTGAGTTGTATGTGCTCCTTATATATCTTAAATACTAACCCATTGTTGGATATATGTGGTGAAAATGTATTTTCCTATTTAATTGGCCATCATTTTGCTCTAATGGTAGTTTATATTGTTGTGAAAAAGCTGTTTAGTTGATGCAGTTCCATTTGTTTATTTTGGTTTTGTTTCCCTTGCCACTAAAGTCCTGTCTTGAAGTCTCTAAGTCTGATTCCAGGAGACGTAGTCACTATATTTTCTGCGTGTTTTATGATTTCATATTTAGCTTTCAAATCTTTAAGACATTTCATATTTATTTGTGTATGCGTTATTGGAAATTGGTCTAGTTTCATCCCTTTGCATGTGGCAATTTAATTTTTCCAACACAATTTATTGAAAAGATTTTCCTTTCTCCATTGTATACTCTTGGTTCCTTTGTCATAGATTAACTAATCATACATGTGCGATTTTATTTTGGGGGATTTCATTCTGTTCCACTGATCTGAGTGCTTGTTTTTATTCCAGTAGGATATTGTTTTGATTTGTTTCTGCTTTGTGGTATAGTTTGAAATCCATGGGTGTGATTTTTTCATCATAATTGCTTTTGTCTAATCAGGGTCTTTGTTGATTGCATACAAATCATTTTTATTCTATTTACTTTAAAACGATAGTGGAATTTTAAAAGGGATTGCTTAAATATATAGGAAACATCATTCTAACAATGTTAATTCTTCTCAACCATCAACATGGACTATGTCCCCTTTTTTTCGGTCTTTCATTTATTTAACAATGTCTTTCATTTTTAATGTACAAGTGTTTCAACTCCTTTGTTAAGTTTATTTCAATGCATTTAATTGTTTTTGTTTCAATTCAAAGCAGATTGTATTATTTATTCTTTATTTTGTTATCTGTATATATAAACAAAACATTTTTATATTTATTTTTGTTGTCTGCCACTTTACAATACTCATTTAAGAATTTCCATAGTTTTTGAAGAAATCCTTAGGTTAGTTTTTATATTATGTCATCTACAAATTGATAGTTTCACTTCTTTTCCAATTTGCATTTCTTTTATTTCTTCTTCTTGCATAATCGCTCTGGCTGGTTCTTCCAATGTGTTTGAACATCCTGATTTTGTTGCGAATCTTAGAGAAAAAGCTTTCATTTTCTCATAACTGAGGGTGATGTTAGCTGTGCATTTTAGTATATTGCTTTTGTTATGTTGAGGTACATTTTTTCTAATCTTATTTTATTTTGAGATATTATTATAAATAGGTGCTGGAAATTGTCAAATATTTTATCTATTGAAAGGATTTTTTTCAAACATTTCTGTTGAAATTGGATATTACATTAATTTATATGCATATGTTTGAACCATTCTTACATCCCTGAAATAAATTTTACTTGGTTCTGATGCATGACTCTTTGGATATGCTGTGTAAGTTAGTTTGCTAATAATATGTTGAACTTTTGTACACCTATGTTTATTAGAAGCATATATCTATAATTTTTATCATGTTTTGTGTGCTTTTGATGTATAAACTAATGTTTATATAAAGTACTCAAAAGTTTTCTTCAATATTTTGAAACATTTTGAGAATGATAGGTATTAATTATTCTCTGAAGTTTTGATAAACTAATAAAACTGTCAGGTCCTATACTGTTTTTTGTTTTGTTTTGTTTTGTTTTGCTTTTCAGGAGACTTTTGATGACTTCTTCAAAATCTTGCCTATAATACATCTGTTCAGGTTGTCTATTTCTTCCTGATTCAGTCTTGATATACTTTGATTCTAAGAATTTCTCCATATCTTCTAGGTTGTCAAACTTAATGGCATGTAGTTAATCATAATAGTTTCATATGATGCTTTGTATTTCTGAGATATCTGTTATAACTTCTGTTTCTCTTTTTTGGTTTCATTGATGTTATATATGTCTCATTTCTATTTATTTCTGCTCTATTTTTATTATTCACTTTCTTTGATTTGCTTTTGATTTTATTCTTTGTTTTTAGTTGTTGAGTGGAAAGTTTTCTAAATGTCTATTAATATCTTCTGATTTAATTTGTCATATGGGTGTACTATTTTTCTTTTAATTTTCTGCCTGGTAAATGTATCCATTGTTTTATGTGAGATGTTGAAATCTCCTACAATTATTATATTGCTAGTAACATCTCTATTTAGTCCTGCTAAGAATTTCTTCATGTATTTTGATGATCCCATATTTGGTGCACATACTTTAATAAATTATATGTCTTCTTCAATTAACCCCTCAATCATTCTATGATGTCCATTCCTGTTTTTTTTGTTTCTTTCTTTAGTTGTAAATTTATTTTTTTCTAATGCAAGTATTACTTTTTTAGATTGCCATTTGTAGAGTTATCTTTCAACAATTAGCTCTGATCCTTTATTTTTCTGTATATCTTAAGTAAGTGTCCTGTGTTCTGCAAAGAGTTCAATTTTGTTTCGTGACACATCTAGCCCCTCCAACTTTCATTTGGTAAGTCAAATTCATTAACATTTAGGGTAAATATAGGTAACTTTTTATTTCTATTTTGTTCATTGTTTCTAGGAATTGTTGAATACTGACTCTGTACATAGTTTTCTTCTGTTATTTTCTTGGGTTTTGAAATCTTTTTTCTATGTTGTATTTGGTTTATCTTTCTAGTTTCTTCTTTGTTTAATCTATAGATTTATGCTTTGAGATACCTGAGGTTTGCATATGAGTTTCTATTATTGTAAACTTTTTTAAGTGAAAGCAATTTAATCACAGTGAATTTAACAACCCATACTTTTACTGTCCTCTCATACTTTTTATTTTCAGGTGTTATTACTTTAAGTAAACTTATTTTTTTATTTTATAGAAATTTCTTAAGCATTTCTTGCAAGGCTGGTTTAGCGATGAACTACTTTAATTCTTGTTAATAGGTAAAGCTCTTTTAATAGGCAAAGTTTCTTCTGATAAACCCACAGTCTTAGAGAGGCTCCCTTGTATATGACTCACTTTTCTCCAACTGTCTTTTAAAATTCTCTCTTTATCTGTAACTTTTGTCATTTATTTTCAATGTTTCTTCATGTGTGTTTGGGTTTATTTTGTTTGGAACTTACTGAGGTTCTTGGATCTGGATGTCTATTTCTTTATCTAGGTCAGGGAAATTACCAACTATAATTTTTTTTACCTAAGGTTTCTGGTCATTTATTACTATTCTCTTATCCTTCTGGGGCCCATATTATGATAATGTCTTTTTTCTTAGAGTTATTTAATAAATCTCATATCCTATCTTTGTTTATTTTGATTAATCCTTCTCTTTGCTTATCTTCTTAGGTTTATACTATTGCCTTATCTTTATTTATAAATGATTCTATTGACTACTCCTCCCAATCTTCACTGAGCATCCCCTCACCACTATGTTCTTTAGTTCCACTGTTGTGCTTCTTAGCTCCATAAATTCTTTTGGAATTGTTTCATTTATTTATTTTTCTATTTTTGTTGCTATATTCCCCAGTTTGTTCATCATCAATCTCCTGATTTAAATGAGCATCATTAAATCTGTTTTTTTATTATTTTTTAAAGGAAAGTTTCAGGCAGGAGTGAAGAGAAGGCAGGTTGACAGGAGGAAAGAGGAGAAAGTCATTTGTTTATTTTTAATTTTATTTAGTTGTACACCCTGACCCAGAATGTGAACCCAGGTTCTTGGGATGTATGCCTATGCTTTGACTCAGGCAGTTGACTGAACCACTACAGGGTTCACCTGCTTTGAGATCTTCTCTAGGCAGTTCACTTAATTCTGTTTCCTTTAGATTTCTTTCTTGGGTTTTGTTTCGGTCCATTTTTTGGGAAATATTTATCTGTTTCTTAATTCTGTTTGGTACTCTGCATTTATTTCTATGGCTGAAGCTAAATGGTTTTCCTTTCCTACCCTGATGTAATTGTCTTGTGATAGGTCTCAGGTTTCAGAGTATATACCTAGAGTGTTGGACTTTCTATTACTATTTGAACTCAAGGTTGTGTACTATTCAGAATGATTGGCCCACCAGCCTCAGCAATGTATGGAGACTCAAGGGCCCAGAAACAAGAAAAAATTATTAATAGCGCTAATCAAAATTAAATTTTCCCCTTTCTGCAATATTAAAATATGTGATAATCAACTTATAACAATAAATGTATTTTATATTTTATGGGTTTCATAGAATTTGCTCCAATTGTTTTATTCCTGGAAAAAAAAACAAACAATAATTTCTAACAATTAGTTTTTCTATTCCTGAATTCATGGATTCTATGTGTCACGTTTTTGATGCTATAAAAAAGGATTTAGCATATTAAAGAATGGGAAATTATTTTCCTATTCTCTGAAATAAAATGTTATTAGAAAGTATTGTACTAGTAAGATGTAATAGAAAAAAATAAGGTCAAAGAGGCAGAAAAATAATTGTACATGTATTTCAGAAAAACACATTTTTAACAAAATATGGTTTTGATATTTATTATGCTTTTGCAATTATTTTGTGTTTCTCTCATTATAAACATTCTATTTTTTACCAAATTTTTATTCAAAATTTTAAAAAGTGCTAGTAAGTTTCTCTGGAAACAGACCCACACTTTCACGTTAATTCACATCTGTGATAGAAGAGCTTTAAGCAAAACTTATTCAGGATAATTTAAGGTTCAGATACTGTCTAATTTACTTATAACCCCTGGGCTACTTGCGAAAATTCAAAATGTTAATATTATATGTTTGCTGTTATTGGCTAAACTTGGCAATATGTTCATAAAGATGATATCAGAAAAGATTGATAATAATTAATAGAACAGAAAAAAGGCTCTGATTCATGAACTTATACATTTGGAAGTAGAAACTACTCACTAAACTCAAATTATTGAATGTGTCATTTAAAATTGAAGATAAATATATTTATATTTATCTGAAGCAGTTTTATTAATAATGGACAAAACTAAAAACAAATCTAATGTCTATAAACAGTAGATTAATAAAGACATTTTTGTATATCCTTAATATGGAATAGAAAAAATAATGTAAGCCAAAATATTTGTGCTAACTGTAAGAAATATAATTCTATTTATACAAAATTATAGACAGTTTATGATAATCTATCATCACAACAATAGATAACTTTGCTAGGTGGTAAGTGATAAAAAGGAGGACATATACAAAAGGATATGAGGAAACTTTCGTAAGGTTCTGAATGTATTCATTATCTTGAATGTGGTGATGATATTTCTACAGGTATATACACAGAAAAACACAGCAAATTATATACTTTAAATGTGCTTATTGACTCCCAATTTGGTTGTAAATTACAGGTCAATAAAAATACAAATTAATCAAATTCAAATGTGTAAATAATTGCTTTGAGTAACAAAATTTCGTTTAGACTTTGTTGTGGTACAAAGATGATATAAAAAATTATAGTCAATCACTGTTTAAAATTTTAAAAAGTTAGAGTAGGTGTTCAGATTGTTCTCATAACTGGAAAAGTATTTGTACCTATATGCCACAGATAACATAATGAGTGTATGGATTTTCCAACGATGTCTTAGCTGATGAAACTGTATAATTAGGAGAAATGTAAGAATGCAAAAATGGGGACACATGAAAGAAAGTAAACACTATATGTGCCTCCAAAAAATGTTTTTCAAAAAGCCAACAAAAAATTATTTTTGAAAAGAGCTTGGATAGATTTAGATTGTTGATTTTGAGTACACTAAATGAAGAGTTCACTAATATTTAGCTTAGTAACACTGTATAAAAAACATGAGAGCAAGAGGAAAATGAGCCTACATATTAGACTTAAAATGACTGGTTGCAACCCATGATATGTTCAACACCAAGATTTAACCACTTATATACAGTGTGGACTTTGGATGATTATGATGTGTCAACAAAGGTTCATTTATGTATTTCAGCAAATGAGTGCTCTGGTGGAGATGTGGATAACAGAAAGCTATGCATGTGTGAGGGATGGGGATATGCAGGAAATTGTAACTTTTCAATTTTATTGTGAAACTAAAACTTCTCTTCAAAAAGTTTTTTATTGAAAAAAAACAGACTAAAAAACAAATATAACCAATGACTTGAAAACTTTATAGACAAAGTTTTTAGCTGAGAAAAAAATCTTATGTCTTATCTTCCCACTTCACCGGCACTCATACACACACAATTGAAAGTATGCTCTTTGATGTTTATTTTTTTGTTTGATTTTTGAATTGAGGTAAAGTATGTTTATAAAATTATATGCTTTATATATGTTTATAACATTGTAATTCAACACCTGTATACACTACATTTGTATGCAGTTGAATCCCTTAACCCATTTCTCCCACCCCTCAAATTCCTTCCCGTTTGATAACCCCCAGTTTTCTGTATTCATTGGTTTGTTTTTTTGTGTGTTCATTTGTTGTGTTCGAACAAGTTTTAACTTTTAATAAAAATGACACAGCATAGTTTTTAAGAAATCAAATAGTACCAAAGAAGATATAACAAAAAACAGCAAAGCCTTTTCTATCCATTTCAACTCTCAGTGCCCCAATCCAGAGGCAAAAAAGCCTTTTGCAAGTTATACTTGTCTCTTTTTAGTAGTGTTTCCACTCTTCTCAATAATATGCTTTTATTATTATTTCTTGATGTGATATATGAATCATTTTCTGCTCTCTCCCTCTCCTTAGATGGTTGTATCACTATTACTAAATTAATCAAGCAAGCAGGCCACTAACCATAATGCTGAAGTGACCTACACCTACACGAGCAAGCTAAAACCTACCAAAAGCCATGAAAAGGCCTCCTCCATTTTACAACACTGAAACACAGGGACAACAAATCACAAAGTTCAGCTATGCCTTAAAGCTATAGTCAATCAATAATTTTCTTGCTTTACATATGCCTTTTCTCTATAACAGTCTCTCTCTGAGCTTCCGTTGATAGAATACTCTTCCAGTTTGAAAGTGATCAATTTGAAGACAATTTTGATAAAATAAACTCTTCAAGAATTTAATGACTGTTGATCTTTTAATGGTAGGTGATACGAATTGTTGTCCTTTTTCTATTGTGTTAAAAATTGCAAACATAATAACAACTAAAGCTAAAAATAGAATCAGACAATGGTATAAAATGAGTCTGTTGATTGACTCATCTTCATGACTTTGACAAGAGTAGATTGATGAGAAGCCATATCTCAGGAAATAGGACATCTTCACAAACTTTAAAAAAGAAATGGGAAAAGTAAGCTAGCTTTCCTTTGTAAACCAGTTTGTCAGCCTCACCCTACCCATCAATACAGCAGAAAAATTACCAAGTGATTCCCCAAATTAGGCTTTGAGATTAATGCAATTCTAGGATCTTAGACATGTAGTTCCTAGGAGCTCAGAAAAAAATATGAAAATAAAACAAGAGAACTACAGACTTCCTTCCCTTTGAACTGACATCAACCCCCTTTCTTTCCGAACTACATATTTTCCTACACATAAGCTAATGAAAAACAAAAGTGGCATTTTTTTCATTCCTGCACTTATGAGATATTCCTGAACTATGAAATATTCATACATGTTAATTGACATTAAATGACCTTTATTAATTATGAACTGGCATATTTAAGGAAATATTTATGTTAATACATAGAGAATATGTATTTTAACAGGATATTATACAATATCATCTAGACTTACAATTCAAACTCTGGAATAAGACCATCTTTTTCAATATCCAGATTCTATTATTTACTGTTTGCATAACTTTAATGAGTCACTTAGCCATGACTTCAGTGATCTTATGTATAACATGTATATGAGTATACTAACCAAATATTGCTGTTTTGAGCATGACATAAAATAACCAATTTTATGGGACTAGCTTAACATCTGGCACTTAGTTGGCACTCAAAAAGTTGCTATTAAATTTAGTACATGGGAAGTCAATTTTTGAAGTTGAAAGGATATTTTAAATGTTTCAGAAATGATAAAATATGAACTATCTTTGCCTTTGGCCTTCACACACACACACACACACACACACACACACACACACACACACACACACGCAAAAGGAGAAGGGCTAAAACTTTTTTTTAGGTGAATAGCACTATTGGATAGACGAATTTTTCATGAATTAAAAAATATGAACTATGATCTGAAATTTTCATTTTATATGAATTATTTTAAAACTATCAGGAAAATGGAATGTTAATTAAAAAGGTTTTCTTTAGAAAAATCTCTCCTTGGCCTAAAGCCGATAGATCAGGGAAAAAAGTGAAGAAGCATAGAAAAGAAGGTAGTCTGGTACTGATAAATTTCTAATGAACATAAGGGTTCAAGAGGTGAGGCTACAATAGAGCAGTATGCCATAAATAATTTTTTGCTCACATGAATCTGTAGCTATGTATATATTTTATGCTTTCTTCCAATGAAAACATTGGTAAGATACAGAGTGGAAAACTATCAGTTTATAATTCTACAATACATGGACTAATGATTAAAAATACAGGATATCTATCTATATAATTATTTTGCCAAGAATGCAGTAATAAGTGGTAGAGAAATATGATAATAGATGTGCATACAGATAGAGGATGAGGAGATGATATAAAATACATAGAGTTGCTAGCTTTGGTTATCTTGATTCAAGAAATAGAGTGTCTGGTAATTCAAAGGCACTTTCCCTTTTGTTAACTTGCTGTTTTAAGGTAGCAATAAGGTGACTCACAGAAGCTAAAGAAATCCTATGACAAAACTGAGCTGATAGGTGGAACTGGATTAGAAGATTAGAAGATTAAAGCTATCTGTGTGTGTGTGTGTGTGTGTGTGTGTGTGTGTGTGTATGTGTGTGTGAAAGAGAGAAAGGGAGACTATTAATTTCATGTGTATTTACATGTCCCTGTTCTTGCCTTCTTTCTTAAATAGAAAATGAATTATCTAGACTCATTGTCTATAATTTCTTCTCCCTCGAAGCTATTGAAATTCTTCCTATTAGGCCTTTGCTCTTGTCTTTCTACCTCAAAGTATTTTTTGTCTTTTTAGTTTATTTGTTTGTTTTTTACAAAGTTAGCAATGACTACTTTGTTCAATCCCACAGTTAAATTTCAGTTGACATTTTACTTAACTTTTAAGTAACATTTTACAAAATTGATTATTCTTCCATCAATAAAATGATTTTTCTGCTAAACTCCCATGATATCACATACTTTGGCTTTCCTATTCCTCACTAGTAATTTCTTGCTGCTTCTTCCTCCTTTCTTTCACTTTATTATATTAATATTGAAATATTCTGAGATCTTATTCTTTGTCTTTAGTATTGCACTCTACTTAGTCTCTTGATGATCTAATCCAGTCTATTTCTCCCAAATTCATATATTGCTAAAATACTCCCCTGAAATTCAAAAATAAAGCTATGTTCTGCTATTTAACATTTTAACTGGATACTTAGTAAGATCCTTAAAATTAGCATGTCCATAATGATTTTAATCTTCTTTTAATCTTCTCCCCGGAATTTGGAATTTACTATGCTTATATGCTTATATCTATCTCCATCTCAGATAATGAGAACTTTATCCTTTCAATTATGTAAGCTAACTGGCATAATCTCAAAAATAAATTCTTATTTTTCCATGCCCTTCATTAATTTGTCAGTATTCTGTCATTTTCATACTCAAATAGTTTTAGAATTGATAACATGTTTCAATAGCTTCACCTTTAGTGCTGTGTTTAAAGCCACAATTATAATCCATATCCCACATCCAGATTCAGATCTTTTCAATAGTCTCTTTACCCTGTTTTTGCAGTCTGTTGTTAAGGTATTAAACAAAATAATCCTGCTGGAGACTCATCATCATGTCACTCCTCACAGTATTACCAAACATCTTCCTATCTCACTCAGAGTTAAAAAAAAAAAAAAAAGCCAACAGTGTTCACAATAATCTACAAGGTATAGTATAACGGTTCATGGTACTTTGGCCTCATTTCCTTCTACTCTCTCCAGTTATGCTGTTTTCTCTACCTCTCCTTGAATTTAGTAACTACATATCTTAGGGACTTTGCATTTACTAATTTAACTGCCTGAAATACAAGTTCCCTTATCATTAACATTACTTTCAGATCCTTGGTTAAATATCCTTCTAAAGAGGACTTCTAAAATTTAAAGTTGCAAACTACCCACTTCCCAATACCTTCACTTTCTCTTCTAAATATTTTTTCTTCAAAGCACTAACACTGATAACACACTATATTTTACTTCTTTTTGTTTTTTTGTTATTGTTGTCTTTATCTCACTATTTAAAATAAATTCGGTGAAGGTAGGAATATTTATCTTTTTTTAATGATACATATCTAACCTAAAATAATCTGCCTCAAAGTGAAAGCTTAACATATAATTATTAAATGAACAAATATTAAACACTAAATTATTTGCACTGATAACAGCATTTTAGGAGTTCAGATGAGAAGACAGTGGGGATTGTAGAGATTTCTATATAGGTAGACTAGTAGTAGATTTAGACTTCAAATGAGATTAGTATGCATTGAGAAAAACAATAAGCAAACACAGCAGTATGTCAGGCTTGTGTTATAAGAGTGATTATAATTAATTACCTGGAATAGATGTGTGTTGGAGAAATTATAAAACTGTATTAGCTCCATCTGAAAGAATAGGACAAGTATCTCTCACCTAAAGAATTTTGACTTCATAATTTATTTCTTTTGATTAAAAAAAAAAGAATTATTTCCTTAATACTGAGAAAGACCAATGTGCAATGATTAATATAACTTCACTGCATAATTAATGAAGTATTTTTAAAAGTAAAAGACATAAAAATGAAGTAACAGCAACAGAAAACCTTAAGTGAATTTCTGACTAAAGTGGTGTCTAACAACAGCACTTAAAGTTGCTAGATGTGAATCTCTTCACTCCACGACTTATTCTGGCTGCCTAGAACTTTCATTGTCTATATGCAAATGTTTAAGAATTAATGCAACATAAAATTATCACTCAAGCAATGAATATTGGAAGTGGTGTATAAATACACCAGCTATTTGTCTCTTAGGTGCCATATAAAACCTTCCTATTTAATTTACAAATATCTGAATTTTCATTTCTCCCTTTACTAATTTATAAAATAATCATGGGTTGAATATGTCAGAAATATCCATAGTCAAATTCTTAATTTTTATACTATGAGGTGTGAGCAGGATATTTCTGCTTAGTTTGTGTTCTGAGTAATAACAACAAAAACAGATGTAATATTAGAAACTAACACTACTAAGAGTTTATGAAATTGATGAAGTTTTTAAATCTAAGACTACATTTAAATTTTAAGTATTTTGAACACTGCCTTTTGCAAATAAATTTGTTTTGTTGAACTCATGGTAAACTTGGTGCCATGAGTCTTATAAGAGATGCACGAGATCTAACTTTTGATACCAAATCTCAAGCTTGACCTCAGTTTCCTAATAAAATACTATTTAGTTATAACAAAGATAAAACCCTGCCATTTATAACACCATTGGTGGACCTAGATAATATTAAGTTTATTTAAATGCATCAGTTGGAGAAAAAAAAAATACCACATGATTTCACTCATATGTTGTACTTTAAAAAAAAGCAAAAGCGATGACAAATAAAACAGATACAAGAATTTAAACTCTCAGACCAAATTAGTGGTTACCAGAAGGGAAGGAGGAAAAGAAGTGGGTAAATTATGTGTAAAAGAGTAAAAAATAACATATAGATTATGTAATTTTTAGAGTAATACTATGCTATACTTCCAATAAAGCTTGAAATTTGCTCCTATTTGGCATGATGAAGTATAGTTTATATCTTAAAAGATTCTCTTTTTAAGCCCTCACATGCTGCTTGCTACTATTTTTTAAATAGGTTTAAAAAATTCTTCATCCAATACATGATTTCTTGAATTCCTAGCTCAGATATTTTTAATTAAAAATTTTTTTAAACCTAGTTTATGTAAGTAGAAAATTGCCTGGTATTTCTCAGTTCTCATTATATATTATAGTTTTAACATAAAATATATTAAATTGAGAAGAATATTCCACACCCAATTCCTTTTAAAAGGCTATTTTAAGTGGTTTACATCGTTATTTTATCACTGTATTTTTGTTTTAGAGCATTTCAGTTAGTTAGAATAAAAATACCAGTTTTATGGTTTATAGTCATAAAATTCAGTGGTGTTATGGTGTTTGTATTATGCTATATTTTCTCTAACACACATCATTTGTTATATTTCAAATGAATCTTGATGTAAAAAACAAGAACAATAAACATGATTATAATTAGAGAGAGTTTGTTAAATGTGTTTTAATAGACCCTATTGTGAGATGTATCTAGTGTACAAGCAGAAATCAAGATTAGCATACTAAAGTAGAAAAGGTAAACAAAACCCATGGTTAGTGAGTAGATATAGAGCTTGAAACTGTTAGGTCTAGCAAAACATCTAAAATACAATTTGGTACACACAAAAAATGTAATTGAACAATACTTGCACTGAAGCACAATAAGTGTGATATAAACAGCTTGTGAATCAATAAGCCATGAGGTGGCAGGCTGAGTTACTTATTGATTTATGATTCACTTAGCTTCAAGTTTACTCCATTTCTAATTCAATTGAAACTACCGTATTATTCTTTACTGGGAGAGTTGGATGGAGATTATATCTCTTTATGTAGGAGAAAAGATTGTCTGATTTAGTATCATTTTCTGGTTTTATGTGAGACTATGGCTACGAGTTTCTGCCAAATCTACAGACTATGATATGTCACAAGATTAAATATGTCTATTAACATGCTAAAATTTACATTCGGACAGTGTACACTTATGATGTATGAAAATCCTCCAATTTTATTAATGACAAATATTCATCTTGTAATGCATGTCCTATTGTAGGTTCTATCAAAAATCATTCTTTATTTTAATCTAAAAAAGTTGCACTTTTTTAAGTAAATTAGACATGTTATTGTTGCCAGTAAGTATCATTGTAGCTTCTACTTGAATTTTTAATGTTTATATTACTACTGTTGAGCATCTTCATAGATAAATATTAAGAACTTGCTCTTCTTTGACTCATCTAAAGTAGATCAATAAGAAAAAAAATCAAATTTCTCTTACAGCAACATAATCAGGCAGTAATATTGCACCTGAATGAGGACATTTTGGAAGTATGTATCTCTGAGAGGGGGTGCAGTATATAGAAAGTATAGCCATCCAATAATCATCACTTGTCACTTTAAATATTGTTTAAATTGCAATGTCTTAATACCATCTAGGTCCACATAAATCTATCAGTATAAAAAAGAATTAAACTGAAAAAGGAGAAACTTGCTGAGGTGTTCAAGACTTATCTATATAAGTTGAAAATTCAAGGAAAATACACTGTGTTAATATTAAGCAACATCTACATGGAAGAGTTTACTGAAGAATTCTAGAGCTACAGTTAGTGGAAATTCATTGACTTTTTTCACAAATAAAATACTAAGTACTTAATGGTATATCTAAAAACCTAATGGTATCTCTTTGCTTCTTTTACCTGTAAGATTGCTCTTCTAATGACTTCTATGTCAGTTTTTAACCCCAAATGGGAATAAAGTTAAACCTGCAGACATAGATGTATTTCCAAAATGAAATTCTTGATAACAACCACAATAATATACTCAAAACAGCAAAAGTTTATCTCATTTTAAATTAAGCAAACTTGTGATAGAAAAAGGTATATCTTAATGGAAGATATTTCTGGAAATTTTTAATAGTTATCCTTGAGAACATATGATTAATCCAATATTTTTCAATTTATGCAAGCCCTTCCCTTTTCTTTCCTATCCCAAACATGCACACTTATTTGGTTTATTTGCTAAGCAATCATTCAAAATATATATTTGTAGAGTATGAGGATTGCCTCCATATATCATATTAGTGTAAAAACTGACATCTCAAAATCTAGTATTGAAGAAGCTCTTACAAATGCTCACTGTAATCTTTCTTATCAATGTAAGTGAAGACAGTTTATTTAAATGATGTCAATATCATCACTGGATGAAACTGGGAGGGAAAGGATAGTACCAGAGGGAGAGATGATCAAGTACTTGCTGAGAAGTACGGAGGGTTACTTCTAACCTATTCATGCTTCTAGGATGAAGTGAGCTACTTCAGTTAAAAACAAAAAGTAATCTTGCCCATGATGCAACTAGAGTCCTAGATCAGTTCATTATGTCCTTCTTTCTTAAAAGCAAAATACTTTCTTGCTTCTGATTTATCTTTCTACAAGTAAGACATGTGAAGTGACACTTAAGAAGAGCTTTTATTTCCTTCAAGGCTAAAATGTATTCAGCAAATGGTATTCCAGAAAGAATAAATTATGACCCCATATATACTTCTGACTCCCTGAAGATTTAAACACCAAATTTAGTTAAGCTATTATAAGTGACACCTTGCTATTTTTATGCTAAAACCTTGAATTTTGTTGCATTTGTCTAAAAAAGTTCAAAATTAATGAATATGTATTCTTTATAAGACATGACATTTCAAGGACTCAGATACATTTTCTTAAAGGTGTTAATTAATTGAATATATTTTAAAATATTTACTTAAAATCTATTCTATACCATATAAGTGACTAGATAGTAGGTTTTCAATAGTGAGTTGCATTAGTGTGATATTTTCCTTCAAATTATTACTATTTTTCAATAAAGGAGTACTAAAAGTAATAGAATGAAAAGCAAATGGATGAGATTCTGCTAAAAGTGAGATTTCTTAGCAAAAGAATTCACATCAAAATCAATTTCAAATATCCACTTATATAAAAATTGGAATGTATCAAGTATACATAAAAAATAAATATCAGCATTGCAATAGTTAATACATGAAATTGATCTTTTTCATAAGGATCTCTAGACATATTTTTAATTTAAACATACATTAATAATGTATATGAATTATTTGTGTGATTTAGGACTGCACAAGTGTTTAATGCTTTTTAAACATCATATTGAATGTTCATTTTTGAAAGTACTCTAACATAAGTACATTAAACTTATAAAAAACTTTTCTTTCAAGGATCTTAATCATATTGGTAGTTTCCTAGAGAGAAGAGACACTCAAAAATTTTAGAGAAATAAACTGACAAAATAATATTTCAAAATATCCAACTAATTCTATGTTAGATAGCTTCTATTCATAATGGAATGGTTGATCCCCCTTTAAAGAAACCAATATTTAATGTTTTTAATAGTCAAAAATAGATGATATAGGTAAATATAGCAATAGTGTCAATTAATAATTTAGTAACTCCAATCAATGATAGCTGCTTTATTATTTTATTGCTATAATTGTGCCATTTTGATAGGACATTGCTTTCAAATAGACAAAGTACACATTTTGAAACTATTTTGTGTGCTATAGTTTACTGTGTTTTGACATGTAGGTAACAAAAACTAATGTTATTGTCATTATTTTGAGTCCAGAGTATTCTCATGTATTTCATATTTAGCCTTGACCTTTCTTTACTTTTCACTTTTTTACATATAAGGTTTTTACTTTAAGATTAGTATGTTGAATGGTCTTTCAATATTCTAGAATTATGTTGTTGAATAGTTTCTAGAAGTATGTAAAATTTCTAGTTTAATGATATATTGTAGGCTTTATTATGTGAATAGTCTGTTTTTTGTCATTTCAATTTTGTGACAGCATTACAAAGGGTGAGAATATTTATTTCGAGTGAATATAAAATGAATAAAAGAAATAGTTTATATAGAAATTACTCTTGCAAAAATGTTATGGCAGGGACTATAAAACTCATTCTCTCTCTCTCTCTCTCTCTCTCTCTCTCTCTCTCTACATATATATATGTATATATATATATATATGTAAATCACCACAGTGAGTAACTTATTTTAGCTGAATAACAGATGAAAGAAATAACTTAAGCATTCTTTGCTTGAATTTTAATGGCCAGAAAATCTTGCTGCAGTCATACTAAAGAAATACGCTTAATTTGATGTTTTTCTAGACAAAAAATACTTTTTAAATGTATAACTGATAACTTTTACTTTTGCCATGATCTATTTATTAACTGTCTTCAGAATTACAAATAGTGCTCTAAAATAAGAAATTTTACATATTTTTTTCCTTCTTCAAGAACCAATCAAATAAAAGTAGTAATTTTGAAGAATGCAATATTGTTGATAGTATTACTATTTGAGTCTAGATGCGAAGAGACAGACTACTTTGGTCTTTAGGAAGATTTATATTTTGATTTGCATTTGAAAACAAGTTTATTTTTATGTAATATTGCAACATAATAGAATATACTAGAAATTTTGAAAGTCAAATATTACCTATTGTCATTCAAATATAAATTCAACATAAAATATTTAAAATAAATGTAAAAGTCATCTTACATCCTAATATTTGCATATTTTTATTTAGAAGATTTTTAAAATGTATTGGTTAGTATATACTTCTTTCGTGGTAGAATATGATAATTATTCATTAGTCATAGTTATGAATAGTGATTTATTGATCTTCATTTTAAAAATAGCATAATCACATAATTCCTAGTAATGTTCCAATGGTTGAGTTCCTTAATGCAATACATAAAAATAACATCATTTTCTCATTATTATTATGAATATCTAATTGCTTTTCTTCTTCATAAAGTCTCAGTGCAAGAGGTTATGAAGAATATACTCGTAATGAATTTCCAATGATATTCAATTCTAAGTAACTTAATGCTATTTGCAAGTCCTTGTCATTTTTAAACTTTCTTATCAAAACTACAATTTACAGTAGAAATATACTATCACATATTCTGAATTATGATGTATTACAGAATGTGGTTAAGAACTTATTCTCAAAATTCAGAAATATTTGTGGTTCAACACCATATATCTATTGATTCTTAATTATTACTAAAATTTCTGTTCTCTTATGGCCCGTATTTGGAATGGAGGAAGACTTATGGCTTATGTTATGGAAGTGACTTGTAGGTTAAATGTGGTATAGAGCTTAGCCATGTCCTGATTTATAATTAATATTCTAAAAAATATTTCCTTGTAAACAGAAACAATTCTGAACACTGACATTTTTTTTAACTCTCAGTGAGATACTTGATCTATTTACAAAATTGATATCATATTATTAATTTGACACATGAAAATATAATGAAATGGCTTGGAAACAACTATAACTATTCATTTGATTTCTGGAAAAAACATTTTTATTGCGAACCTCTCTAGTATTGCACTATGAAATACATCTTTGGAAAATGATGAAGGGAAAATATCTACCTATAAATGATTAACTTCATCAGAATAAAATAAGTGTTTTTAGAAAATAATCCATGCTGTTGTGTTTGTTTTCATTCTTGCTTGCTTTCTATCAAATCATTTATCTGGCTCCAGTCTAATAGGCAAATAAGTGATAGGTACTAAAGTTATCAAGTAGGAGGAGGAATTAAGATGATGTTGGAGGACTTTTCCAATTTTGCTTCTGAGAGTTACAGCAAGGAGTTGTCCACTGATGTCATAACAGAAGCCAAGCTGAATTTGGTCATCACAGGAAATTCTTTCCCACTTGCCTGAATAGCTGTTGTTTTTGTTTTTTATTTAAAAAGACATAGCATATCTTTTCTCTTTCCCTAAGTCCTCCTCTCTCCTAAGACCAAAAGAGAGCTAAAAGTAACATTCCACCTGTCTGGCACTGGATTTATTCCAACCTTGAAACAATATGCATCAACCAAACCTGTCAAATATCAACTGGGTGGCCTTCAAGACTTGGGAACTGATGTTAATAAGTCGCCATCTGTCCAAAATTATGCTGACTTGGACAAAGACACAGACCCCATTCTTGGACCTAGCCCTATAAAACCCGGGCTGACTTTTGCTTGGAGAGACTGTGGATTTGAGACTTAGGTCTCCCCTGTCTCCAGTCTCTGCAGGAGATAAGTTGACCCTTTCCCTTCTGTCAGGTCTTGTGTTCAGTTTTCATCCAACACCAACAGAGCCAGTCAGGGAGAGAGGTACATAACATAGTGGTGGTAAGGGCGTAGACAATTTAGGATCCTCAGGGAACAGCAGCAACTGCATGCAAAGATTGTCCAAGTAATTGCATGCCTTTATATGGCTAAAGGTATATAATGAGGAACATGTATGAGTTGCATGGTGATGCCCAAGCAGCTGCGGCTCAGAGCTGACTGAGACAATAGGATAGCTTACCCAACCTCAAATCCTGGGAAGGGGAGAACAGAGACTGTTTCCTAGCCTATAAACATGCTCGGCTTGGGTGAAGCCCAAAAATGGAGAATGTGAGGTTTGGAACTTCTCTCTGCAATGATTAGGACCCTAATAAGAAGGTCCCCTTCTTATCACTTATTATCTTTCACCCATGAATGTGAATCACCATGATAGTAAATAGTTGAGACCCAGGTGTGGGGACTCAGAGAACAGGGCTAGCTCCAGTGCCAAACACATGAACCAGGCATCCTCTTCTGCAGTCCATGAAAACTGCTACCCGACCACATACCGTACCCTTACTCTATCCAGAGCCACCTTCCTTCCAGATAACAGCAAATAATCATTACTACAAAAACTTGCAAGAGTCAAAAATTTAAATAAGAACATAGTACCTCCTTCTGGAGAAAATACAAGATAAGCAGTTCAGTTCCAAAGTCCCCAAGGGAAGGAAGAAAACAGAGAATCATCTGAGACTTCAAGATACTGTAACATGACATGAAGGCAATGATACCACTCCAGAAACTAAATTCAAACACATGGAATATTAAACATTTTAATGGAAAAATAATTTAAAGTAGTAATTATAAAGCAACTAAAAGTGATGAAACAGAAAAACTGTGAAAAGACCTGCAAGTGGATTCAACAAAATAAGTCCATGATCAAAAGGCAGAAGTTAAAAGTTTAAATAGGAAACTGAAAGATTCAGATTGTGAAGAAAACAGTAACAAGGTTAGGAGTACTACAAAATGATATAAAACTGATCACATTAAATGGATGAGTGGATTATTGACCTGGGTGGATAGAAATGTGAAAAGGAACCCAGAGGGAAGAAGATTGAAATTAAATATAAAAAAAAGTGAAGAAACACTATGAGAGCTATTAGATTCTGGTAGGAAAGGCTACATAAATATAATGGATATCCAGAAAGTGAAGAGTTTGAAAGGGAAGAGAAAATTTATTCAAAGAAATAACAGCTGAAAACTTTACAAACTCAGGAAGGAATTGAATATACAAGTCAACGATGCCACAAAACACCTGGTTATATAAATGCAAAGAGACATACATCAAGATACATAATAATGTAACTATTCAAAAGACCAAGACAATGAATATGGAAGACTGAAAGAAGTCAGTGTTAAAAAAAAAACCAAGTAACTTACAAAGGTGGTCCCATCAGCCTCATCAGACTTCTCAGCAGAAACTTTAAATTCTATAGGCCAGGAGAGAATGAAACAACAAATTAAAGACACTCAAAAATAAAAACTACCAATCAAAAATAATATATCTTGTAAAACTCTCCTTCAAATATGCAAGAGAAATAGTTTTTTCCTCACAAACAAAAGCTAAAGAAGCTTAGTACCACAAGATTTCCCTTGCAAGAAATGTTAAAAGATGTTCTTCTAAATAAATTTTAAATTTTTTTCATAAAAATCTAAAGAAGTCAATAAATGAACAAACCGAAAAACAGAAATAAAGATGGCATTAGGATATACAGCAATAATCACCCTGAATCTAAATGGATTGAACTCACCAATTAAAAGACAAAGTGGCTCGATGAATTAAAAGGCAAAACCCAGAGTCACATAAGTTATAGATTAAACAGACTAAGGAATAAAATATTTTCAAAGAACAAAGATATTTTAAGTCTCAATGGACGGAGAGTTTCCTAAGAATCTCCTACTGTAAAATTATTGTGATTATTGTGGATTCCCTTAGATATAACAAAAATATGTTCTGTTCCATAGTAAGTCTAAGGTAATTAAAAGTTTCAGTTCTTCAGATATTTCATATTCCTGTTTCTCAACCATTACAATGGTTAAGAAAGTTAGAAATCTTCCACATGCCACTTTTGGAGCACTCTTCCTACCTAACTGCAGGTATTTTTGCTTTTATAACATCCTTTGTGTACTGTATTTCTATCATTCTCTCTCTTCTATCTCAGTGTTGTGTATCACTTTAATGTGCATATGTTTTACCATAGCAGCTGTTAAATTGCAGATTAGGGAACACATATGCAAAATTTCTGATTTAGAAAGACTATTTTGTGGCCCAAGAATTTGCATTCTTAACAAAGTCCTCAGGTGATTTTAATCCAGTTAGCTCTGATGATCATTTTAGGAAAGTATGTACCACACTAGAACATTTCACACAGTTTGACTGACTAGTTCTTTAGTAATTTTCTGATCTTCTCTAACATGCTTGCTAATTACTGATGCTTAATTTGCTTAAGATATTCTATTGTATCATGTAATTTTTGTAAATATTTCATCTTATTACTTTTCATCTTATTGCTTTACTATTCAGTTTCCTAGAGTCCTATTACAATTACGGCAAATTTTTACTCTTTCAGGTCCTTTTTCCACTGTCACTGCCCTGCTTCAGATACCTTAACATTCTATTTTCCTGAGTTATCAGGTATATTAATAATTAAATTTCTCAAATTTCTTTACCCCTTTCCCTATCCTGGTGACTACTTTTACTAGCTCTTAGCAATTTTGTTTTGTTTTGTTTTTAACATATGCCACAGCAAAGGGGAAAAAAAAAAAAAAGAAACCTATATTTTTGTATGTAGTCTCCTCAACTATTCTCTTGATCTTTTTCTTTCTTTTGGGAGAACTTGCCCAATAAATTTTATAACAATTTTTGAAAAATAATTGCTTAAATTCTACTATGGATCAGATTCAAAGAAAATGAGCCTCCTCCTTTCACAAATTTAACCTTTTCTTATTGTGATCTTTCCAAAAGTCACACTAATAAATTCTTGTCACGTCTAGAATATTTCTACTTCCTAAATTTAGAATACAATTTCCCTCATTCTATGAGGAAACTTCTTCAAAAAGCATTCCATCCCATTAGCATCTAATTAGATAACTGAATTTGCCACACTCTGCTATCACTCTTCAATTCCTGGCCCTTAATCACCACCTCCTCACAACTTTTTACTTCTGGGTACCATTTAATATGTAGGCAACCCTTCATGAATCTATTCTCATAGATTCTGAGAGGTTGAACTTTCTATATCATTTTACATTTTCTTTTTTCATTGCCATGTCCTAATCTATGCTTATGTTTCTGTGCCACAAATTTTGGTATTCCCAGAGTTCAATCCCTAGCTTCTTTGTTTTCTTTCCAGGAGTTATTTCCTTCAGAAATATCAACCATTAAATAGCAATGATTATCCATAACTCAGATAAGCTGCCTCTATTAAAGGAATTCTGCAAACAGTGTTTATTGCACATATCCTGGCACACATACATGTATACAAGCATACATACATACATATATGCATGCATACATGCATACATATATTGAATTTATAATATATATTAAAGGCTACTATGATTGCTGTGGGTAGCAAAATATTAATAGTAATCATTGTGATTACTTCTAAAGTTCCCTGTCTTCCTGAAGCTCCATAAAGACTTTTTCTGGTTTTTGCTAACTACACCTGAAAAGGTCATTTGTGAATCAAACGCCATAGAAGCATATAAGTGTGAAATGTTATTTCTTCATCAGCTTTGAACCTTATACTCCTTTTTCCAACTTAACTTTTCCCCTTTTGATTGTAGTACTTAAATACTCACAATTATTCAACAGAGGAATACAATGCATTTACTCAAGGTATTTGGGAAATAATTTTTCAAAATAACTGAATATTTAATTGTGAATTCATACATACGGGAGGTTTAAGACAGATAGGTACATCACAAGAAGATTGTTCCTGCCTCCAACTTAATAACACAGAAAGGAACCTTGTTGCTAGAAAATGGCTTGTATTCTCCAAGCAGAAGATCTAGTGGGCTGTCATATGGAATCGTATTTATAGAAATGTTCTAAATGACACCAAAAAGTATCACTTTCATAGCACTGAAATGTTTCCAATGATTGTACCTTTAATTGTGTTCCCCTCATGTAATAAATTAATTGATTTACTAGCCAATGATAACTAAAATTAATAATATCTTATTATTCTGGATATAAACACATATTATGACTACTAAATATTAGCTCATCAAAAATAGCTTTACTAACTGTGTCTCGAACTGAGCTGATTACTAGAAATTACCATAGATGTATCCTTTCCAAGTATTAAAATCTGCACTCTATTGAAGGAGACATGTCAATTATAGTACAGAGTGATTAGGTATATACATGAAGTGCATGGTGTTGTAAAAGCAAATGCAGATTTTTTCTATATTTACAGTTTTATTCTCTAATACATAGTCTAAGATAATATAAATAGCTAAATACACATTTATCTGTATTGTTAATGCTCTTGTGAACAATATTATAGGCCTGATGCTGAAAAGTTTCATTATCGGAATAGAAACATACAGCCTAAATGTGAAATACATGTATCCAGGGTTGTCAATTGTACCAGTGTCTAGGGAAAAGTAAGTGTACTTCATTTGCTGAACCAATACTTTGAAACTGTTTTTAAGGTATGCACTAACAACCTCAGATAAGTTTGAAGAATATTTTGGTTTTATGAAATGCACTAAAAGATACTCCAAGCTCATCTTACGGTTTTCCCTACCAGTTCTAAATCATCCGTTCATGCAAGGAATCCTTGCTCCTTTTATTCAAGAATGATACTAGAAACCAAGCAGTAAGTGGGTTCGAGATACTGGAGTGTAACTTCTGTAGCTTCTAGATCTGCTCAGTGGACAAAACAAAGGCATCTATCTACCTACCCCACCTATCTATCTGCATACCTACCTACCTATACGTGGAAAACAGGATTGGGACTTTCATTTCAGTAGTTTTAACATTCATCTCACCATATATACTTAAAATAGTTCTCTGTCATAACGACTCAAAACTTATAAATACAGCTTCGTATACTTTGTGTATACTATATCATACATTCTTTTTCCATTCATCTGTGTACTTAGTTGGCTTCCAGCTCTTGGCTACTGTAAATAATGCTGCAATTAACATAAATGGGCAAATGTCTTTTCAAAGTAGTGGTGTTTTTGTGTGTAAATACATAGAAGCGGGATACCAGAATTGTATTGAATTTGCATTTTCAATCATTTGACGAATTGCCAGACCATTTGCCATGATAATTGTATCAGTGTGCACCCCCACCAACAGTGTGTAAAGCTTTCTGTTCTCATCCTTGGCAACACTTGTTTCTAGTCTTTTGAATAATCAAAATTGAGAGGATATCTTCTTGTTTTGCTTTTAAACTACTTTAAATTGAAACCAAGTTAATCTCAAGTTCATTCTAATAGTTCACTTTTTTTACTCTGCTCTCATACTTTATGTATTTGATGTCTTGCTGCTTCTAAGTGATTTTCCTTTATTTCATACAAATCCCTTTAGTATATCTTGAAAGGCTAATTTTGTCATGATTAATTCCTTTACTTTCACTTTTTGGAAAGTTCTTTATTGCTCTTCAATTCTAAGTGCTAACCAAGCAGGGTTAAATATTCTTGCTTGCTAGTCCTCTTCTTACGTCACTTTGAATATGTCATTTCATTTTTGATCTATAAAGTTTGTATGGAGAAATCTACAGACAATCTTCTGAAGATTTCCTTGTATGTGATGCTGCAACCTGCGCAGCTGGTCGAAAGTGTCCCCAAGTGAAGGCTTCAGGAGCCTAAAGAAAGACAGACAGCATGCATTTAGAAAAATGGGGTCAAGGTGGGGCATCACTCTCTGTCTGAGACACAGTGACAGGATTCTGACTCCTTGATTTATTTTATAGGGCTGGGTTACAATGAGGCAATAAGAGTGTTGCAAAGCAAAGGAGGGCTGTAGGCTTTAGCTGTTCTGCTGCTCTCAGGAAAATTTGAAGGTCAGAACGTTCCAAAGCTCAGTTGCAGTTTTCTGTTATTTGCTTCTAGCTCTGCTGACATGTGAAGGTTTCCACCTCAGGATAGCAGAGGCAGAGCTAAGACAGTCTGCTCTCTACAACGTGATTACTTTTTCTCTAGCCATTTTTAAGATTATGTCTTTATCTTGAATTTTGTCATTTTAATTACAGTATGTCTTATATATATATATATATACTTGTAATAATATATACACACATTTATGTATAGATGTGTAGATAGATAGATAATTTTTTAAACATCGTGGATCTGGATATCTGTTTTCTTCCCCGGGTTAGTGATGTTCTCAGCTATTACTCTTTTTCAACTAAGATTTCTACCTCTTCACTCTCTTCTCCTTCTAGAAGTACTATGATATAAATGGTGCTCCTCAGTATCATCCTATAATTCTTTTGCCATCATTACTTATTTTAATTGATTATTTCCCTTTTCTGCTCTGCTTGAATGCTTTCTGCTGTCTTATATTCTACCTACCAATGTGATTAAAAGCTTCTTCCAATCTGCTGTTAAGTTCTTCTATTATGTTCAGCTGTTGAGCTTTTTAGTGCTAAAAATTTTTGTTTAAAACTTTCTCATATTTTCTCTATCTTTGTTATAGATCTTATTTTATTCACCCGTTGTTTTCCCAGTTTTAGTGAGACTTGTCAATACTGTTACTTTGAAAACTTACTGAGGTACTTTAATTCTGTTGCATTTGGATTGCTTTCTGGGGTTTTGTTTTGGTACATAGTTTGCGGTAAATTTCTCTGTCACTTTAAATTTGGGGGGATAGCTTGTATTTATTTCTGCGTATTAGGTTAAAGACTTTCTTTTTCCATATTGATGTTATAGATTTGTGTTAGGATTTCAAGTTTCAGAGTATAAACCTGGGACAGGACTTCCAGCTTCCAGAGCCTGGGGCTGTTAGGCTAAAGGCAAGGCAGGCCCCAGGAAGAAGAGGGGAAGCAGATTTCTTAGTATTCTGGGGTCTCCCATATGGTCTTTCCTGAGAGAGCTGTTGCAACAATGCATAGCTGCAAGTTCCAGATCCCAAAGTTCACAGAAGAGCACTCATTTGCCTGTGCTAGGGAAAACACCATTTTTTCCATTTCTTTTTTGCTCCCTTTGTTATCCATGTTCCTCAGTGAGGGTCTACTCTTTATTTGTAATACAATTAATTCTTTTCTGTTAAAGTCTATATTCCATGCTCAGATCTCTGAAACTCTGGTTTTTAATATTTATGTACTGAAGTTAATTCTTTGTGAAATAAAGTTCAACAGGTTTTATAAAATGTGTAGTTATGAGTCCACCACATTAAAACCACAGAGAATATTTTCATCATTCTAAAATTTAGTCTGTTTGATTCCTTTTAGTCAATTTTTCCCCAATTCCTCAAATTCTGTTGCTCCTTGATTTTTTTCCTGTCCATATAACATTGCATTTTCATGTCAATGAATAAATACCTGTAACAAGTAGTCTTATGAGTCTGGCAATTTTCCCTTACCTAAATTAATTTTAGGTTTATTTTCTGGAAACTCTTTTTTGATATATGAATATATAAACTAATTTAGCATTATTTTTTGAACTTATTGAAAACAAGATCATTTCTCCACTGAAATGTTTTTGTGTGGGCCTATATCTGGTTTCTCCATTCTATTCCATTGATCTATATCTGTGTTTCATCAATACTACACTGTCTTGATTTCTGCTGCTTTATGCTAATCTTTGAGCCATTGCACCTGATTTATTTTATATATATATTATTTTACATATGTATATATTATATTGTGAAAAGCTGTCATGTGTAAAGTCACCTTTAAGATGAAACTGGGAAGTGGTTACAGAAAAATTATGTTCTATGTTTCATTTGTATTGCCTTGTGGAATATGAAAACAATCTAAATGTTTATGTCTTTTAAGAATCCATCAAACAATTGCTTGAAATGTCACTCTGATCATGAGAACAGATAATTATAGTTTTTTAGATAGAGGATATCACTTGTCAGTATTATTATTTTTCTTTGATGTAATTGTCTCTATTAAATTATACATGAAACAGTCACTATCCCATCAAAAAATCAGAAAGAATCCGTGATGGTATGTCTTAAAACCAGGCAATGTGTTACCTCTGACTTTGTTCTTTTGTTTTTAATACTATTTTGGTTTTATAGTACCTTGGTCTTCCATGTAAATTTTAGCACGTATCTCCAAAAAAGTGATGATGATAGGATTTTCCCGAGGATTACATTGAATCTATAAATGAAAATGGTGATTACTGGCATCTTGACAATATTGAGTTTTCCTATTAGTGAACAAGAACATATATCCTATATATTTAATCATGTAATATTTCCTTCATCAGAATTTTAATTTTAACATTCAGATTCTATGTCTATTTTGTAGACTTGTATTATATTGCTGCATTTATTTAGTGTTGTTATATTTATGCCTTTCAAATTTTACCTGTTCATTGCAGGTATATAGGATTGAAACTATCTAAAAAGTAAATTGACTTTGTGTTCTTTGACTGTTGCAAACTTATAGTTCAGACTACAGAATGGGAATACCATTTATGCAGGAGGTAACATCGTTGATTTATTTTGCCAGTCTTCTTAAATTTCCTTCCTGAATGAATTAAATGACCCTAATATATTTTTTCAGCTTAAATGTTCTATTATTTGCATATTATTAGTTGCTAAAGGACTTTGAGGAAATCAATTTTGTCAGTTGGAATGATAATCTTAATAGAGGGAGGTGAGTTTTTCCATCAACAGAGAACTGCTTGACATAATAAACAACAATTCTAGAGATGGATGTAATTGAGTTTGATTGCCAGCACCAGTAGTGCTTTCTAACTATGTGAATTTGGTCAGTCTACTATAAAAAAGATCCTTTTTCATACATAAATTTACCTTATGATTGTTGTGAGGAATTATAAGGAGTGCTAAAAAAGCATTTAGCCTACTGAATCACTCATGATAAGCACTCAGTAAATGACAACTATAGTTACAGTGCTAAATCATAGTGATTAAATATGCCAAACTATCTCACACATAGGAATTTGATATTTATTTACTGAGCAAAATTAGCAAAACTACTTATTCCCATATTAATGGTCAATACCATATAAAGAAACTTTTATTATATCTAGTTACTTTATAAGAAACAGAACTTAACCTGCAGTATATGTAACTACATGTGAATTGTGTTATCAGGGATTTCTACTCCCACCTCAAAGGTAATGTTGGGAGGATTTAAAAGCTCTTTTAAGTCCTCTGAGTTCCTTGGGGGAAAGATGCCACAGAAATACAAAAGGTTATTTGCACATGCATCATTGAAGTACCATGGGGATCCATGGAATTGTATTACAGTTAGCCTTCTATCATAGTAGGATGACATTAAGCATTGACTATTCTGGATGAATCAGTCCCCCAGTGAAAGGGGGTTAAAAGGGAGAAAAGTCAAACTGCAAGGCCAAGGAAGGTATTTCCTGAAAAATGAAGATTTTTTTGATTGCTCTGCCTCACAGTCTCTGTTAGTAATGAACAGCTCTTATCATGCTTCTGAATCACATATCCAAACACCAGATTCCAATAACTACTATTCCTTTTATCTAGCGCTCAAATTTAACACTTTAAAGTCATATTTACCTTAATGGATAAATCCATGGACTCAACACTTTTGAGGACTTTACTGAAGTTTCTGAAAGAGTGCCAGTCAATCAAATTATTATAAATGATGATTACTATTTAAACCACTATTTCATTGCAGCATACATATTTATAAATTTATTTTGACACATTAGCTATTTGTTGGTAGTTATTTATATTTTTCTTTACTTTGATATGATACAAAAATGACACAGATCAAAGAAAATGCTTTTGAAATAAGTCATTGTTACATTATAGCAATTATACTAAAATTATTTTTAAGATTGTTGGTTAAACATAGAAAACACATCTTAATGTCTCTCTCACTCTGCCTCCTTAATACCTAGATTACAAAGTTCATGTTGCCAAGCCTACTATGAATTTTCTAAACAAAAGGGGACATCTCTTTCCTCCCATATGTTTAACTTCATGACCATTTAATCATGCACAGATAAGAACAGGAAAAGAGTATAAAAGATAGTTCATTTAAACCACAGTTTATGCTAAAATTGTGCCCAGCTAAAAGTTATTGAGGCATGATTACATCAATTAAACACAACACAGAATTTGTTTTCTTCCTTTTACAATCACAAATCAAAACCTGGTTTGATCATAAAACCACTTTGCAGAATATAAAAGATATTCCTGTCAGTGCTAAGAAGATGGTTTTACAAAATTACAAGTCTTTAAAACTTCTAATAGTTTGTAAAAATATTCTGTCCCTCAACATCTATACTGATGGTACCTGTCTCATTATCTAACTGCAAAAAAAAAACAAAAAATCATTATTACCACCAAATAGCAACCTCATTTGAAAGATGTGATAAGTATAGGGCTTCTGAATTTCTTCTGCTCTTACTGTGTAAAGTTTTCCTAAATTTAGTCTTTATCCACAAAATTAGCTAGCATTGTCTGACCCCCAAACCTTGCTCATTGCTGATCTGAATTGGCTGAATTGAATTTACTTTCAAAAGTCTTTGTCACAGTTCCATGCACTGCTCTCTTTCATCCTCCTTGTCTTCATTCTCCTTCATCCTCCTTATCTTCATTTCAGATTTTCTGTGAAGGTTCGCAACTCTCACAAATTATCCAGGATAGAATTGGTTTTATTCTAAAACATGGATGCATATTTTTTATACACAACATATAAAACAAAACTGCATATAAACTAGCATCTGTATGCAGCTTTTTTTCTATCCTAGTATAAGTGGATATGGCCATAGAAAGAGATTTTTCATTGCCATAGGGTTTATCCATGTCATATATTAATCATTTGATTCACCTCTACCACTTTGTCCAACTAAGCTGAAAAATAAAATTAATGTTGCATTAATGTCTCATATTGAGGAAAATTTTATAAAGGTGGGATTATAAAGATGGGATTCCATTATAATTTTTATTTGCATTTCTCTATGATAGGTTATGTGAGCATTTTTCAGGTGTCTGTAAAACATCTGTGTGTATTCTTTAGAAAGGTTTCTAGTCACTTCTTTTGTGCATGTTTTGAGTGGTCCATTTGATTTTTTATTTTTCATAAATATGAGTTCTTGTATATTTTAGAAATTAAGATTTTAACTGATATAGTTGTGTGAATATCTTCTCCAATTCAATGGATCATCTTTTTGCTTTACTGACAGTTAATTGCTGTGCTTGTCAGTTTGATGTAGTCTAGATTGTTTAGTTTTGTTTTGGTTTCTTTTGTTGTCATTGTTTTTTCCCCAAACACCTCTTTGAGGTTGAGGTCATGAAGTTTTACCAAATTATGTTCTAGGTTATATGGTTTCAGGTCTTATGTCCAGATCATTAATCTATTTTAAATTAATTTTTGTTCTTTGCAATAATGAGCAAACAAACTTCTTTTTTTTCCAGGTCTTTCTAGTTTTTCCAACACCATTTAAAAAAGTATTTTTATTTTTAAATAATACTTTTATTATCTCTATTGCTTGCAATGCTATATTCATTTTAGGATATTGAATTTGCACCTCAGTCTATGAGTATTTTACACCTCACAAGAGTTCTAGTGTCTGTTACTCTCTTTCTCTTCTTATGTGGGTTGGGTGTTGTTATGTTTTAATTGTTTTCTTCTTTGTTCTATCTCTGGAGATGTATTTCGAGGTTACCCTGTGGTTAGCATTAAGAATCTCTATGTTTATTTCATATTTTTATTTGAAAGCAGATTAGTTTTATGCTCATTCTAGTCATTCACATTTTTATTCTCCTTTCCTCCACATTTTTCATATTTGCTGTCTTGCTATTTTTAAGTGGAATTTCTTTACATTTTATAGCAACATATCCTTTAGTAATTTTTGTAGAGCTGGTTTGGTGGTGACGAGTTCCTTTAACT
Organism: Solenodon paradoxus; assembly: GCA_004363575.1. Lineage (NCBI taxonomy): Eukaryota > Metazoa > Chordata > Mammalia > Eulipotyphla > Solenodontidae > Solenodon > Solenodon paradoxus. Next base: position 1,293,468 of record RJWH01000011.1, read on the forward strand.
TTTGCCTATCAAAAAAATTTTTTATCTTTCATTCAGTTCTGAACGATAATCTCTCAAGGTTTAGCATAATAGGTTGAAAATCCTTTTTCACTTTGACTATATCATGCCATTCCCTTCTGGTTTGTAGAGTTTTAGTTGAGAAATCCACTGACGATTGTGCGGGGACTCCTCTGTGTTTGACTCAATTTCTTCTAGCTTCTTTTAAGATTCTTTCTTTACCTCATATTTTTTGACGTTTTGATACCTATATGTCCAGGTACAGGTCTGTCTGTGCTTCTTTTATTAGGAACTATTTTAAGTTTCTGGGTCTGGAGACTTCTTCACTTTGCAGTTTAGGGAAATTCTCAGCTATTATTTCTTCAAATACAGTTTCTGTCCCTTTTCCTCTATCCTCTCCTTCTGGGACCCTGATGATAAGAATGTTGTTCCTTCTGATGTCACCTCATAGATTGTGTGTGCTTTCTTCTTTTCTTTTCATTCATTTCTCTTTGATAATCTGCCTGAATGCATTCCCCTGCCCTACCCTCTGGTTTACTGATTGCATTGGAAGGTTTATCCATCCTGTTCTGGAGTCCCTCTTTTCATTAATTCAGCTACCATGTTGTTCATTTCTTTGATATCTTGCTTCGTTTTTCTCTTTTTATTTGTTGTTCTCTTTCTCTTCTTCCATTGTTTTCTTGATTTGGGTCCATTATTTCAAGTTTATTTCTGTGTGGCTTCATTCTGTTTGATATTTTGTTTATGTTTCTGTGGGTGAGATTTCCATGCAGTGATGGTGTTGTGTAGGGTATTGACTGGCACCAGTGAAGCATGGATCTTGATTTGAATTCTTCCCAGAATACTTCTTGACTTGTGTGGCATCACCGTTGGTTGGATTTGTTGATGTTCTTAGGTGGATCCTGTGTTGGGACTCAGGAGGTTAACCTATGGGGTTGGAGTTTGTTTAGGGCAAAAAAAAGCCTTACCCCTGAGTCCCTGATCAAACAGTAGCAACCACCTTGTCACTAGCCCACAATCGTCAAGCTGCAGTTGTTTCCATCCACAGTGTGGTGCTGTGGGTAAACTGAAGCTTCTTTTCTTCTGGGACTCTCCTTTTCCTTTAAGCCTGGGGGCTAGATTTCTGGTGCATAGGTCCTGCTACTATGGAGCAATATAGTGGGAGGGTTTGGGGATGGGTATCTTCTTAGCTGCCTTTCAGTTATGGTGGTGCCCTGTGTAATTTTCTTTTGGCGAGAGGGGGTGGGAGGGTAGGGCTCCTGCTCAGACTACTGGGGAGCTGATCTTCCTTCTGCTTTGAACCAAGACCCTCTCTCCCAGCTCCATGGCCCAGTCCTGCTGAAACAATGATGCAGCTCTTAACCCCAATAAATTAAGTTACCTTGGTATTGGTGATCATTGCCACTGTGTCTGCATCCCTAGACCAGTCCATCCATGCCATGTATCTCTGAAGAATAGATGATTTCTAGTTGTCCTGTGGAGAGGGGATCTGAAACATCCTACCAGGTGGTTCTCTTGACTGCCTTACTCCAAAAACTATTTATTGAATAGATTTTCCTTCTTCTATTATATGCTTTTGGTGTCTTTGTCATAGATTAACTCTTCATATAGGTATGGTTTATTAACGGGTTTTCTATTTGATTCCACTGATCACTGTGGGGTTATGTTGGTGGTGGTGGTCTAGTGTCATACAGTTTTAATGGCAATTTCTCTGTACTATAGTTTGAAGTCTGGAAGTATGATTCCTCCACTATTCCCTTTTTCTCTTAGAATACCTTTGGCTATTCAAGACTTTTTGTGTTTCCATGAAAACTTCAGTCTCATTTGCTCTATTTCCTTGAAAAATGTCCCTGGTATTTTGATAGAAATTGCATTGAATCTATGCCTTGGGTAAAAAGACTATTTTATTATGTTTATTCTTTCAAGCCATGAGCATGGGATGTTTTCCCATATCTTTGTGTGTCCTTCTATTCCTTTTGTTACGGTCCTGTAGTTTCCATTGTACAGGTTTTTTGCCTCCTTTGTTGATTCCCAGATATTTGATCTTTCTTGGTGCTATTGTGAATGGGATTTCTTTTTTTATTTCCTTTTCTACTTTTTTTTGCCTATGGGAATGCTACTGATTTTTGTGTGCTGACTTTATATTCTGCCTTGTTTATTGTGTCTAGCAAGATAAAGAGTTATGGTACATGGACTGTATGCCGCTATTTAAAAAACTGAAATTGTGTGATACAACCTGCATGAAACTGGAGGGATCATTGTGAGTGAAATAAGTCACAAAGAAAAAGAAATACAGGATGGTTTCACTCTTATAGTGAAATAAAACAATTGGAGATATAAACTCCAACAAAAAAAGCAGTTTCAGAACTGGTTGAGGGGGAGGAGGGAGAGGAAGAAAAGTTGGTGGTAAGGGAAACTGGAGCTCTGGTAGTGTATGTAGTATGAAATACAGTCTGAGATTCAGTTTTAGTATCCTAAATGGGATTTAGCATTGTGAACTAAAGAAATAATAAATCTGACTATTCAGTTGTTAAAAAAAGAAATAAAAATATTTTTTGTATTTTTTTTTATGAAAGAAAATATCCCCCTTGCTTTTTAATGAATGACTAGATATACCTTCTTTCTTTCAGAATAAAAGTCTCTCTTACACACCTCTGATTGTCATTTGTCACCATTTACAAGGAATGCAAATGTGGAATAGTTGTGTTTTTTAACACCATCTAAAGAACCATACTAACAGTCAACCAGCATTTCTATGTATGATATATACCTTCCTGGTCATTTTTTTTCTCACTAGAGAACATTATAAAGTATAGAAATAATTATGTTTCTATTCAACTAGGCATATCAATAATATCTGGGAAGCTTCATATTTTAATGTATTTGTCATATTAGATTACCCGTAATTTAGTACCAGAACATATTTTATACATTTATAAATTTAATGAATAATCAAAAGATAAAAACCAATGTATTATACCATAAGGTTTCAATTACAAATTTTCCTTTGAAATTTTTTAAAAAACTGAGCTGATAGTCCTTGTTTAGTCTCATAACATTTTCAGTGGAAATTTTAGTAAGGTTTATTGGTGGTTCTATCATGTTCTCTTTATTCACTTTCACTTAAATGAATTATTTATTTATAAGAATTATTTTAAGATAATCTTGCATTTTGAGAGCCAGATTAATCAAAGTTAGGTGATAATACATCTTGGAATACGGTACAGCAGGCTCTAGGTGAGTAAGAATGTAGGTGGCACCATGCTGTTACCCAGGCCTCCACTAGGACAGCAGTTGACTTGTATATGATTTGTATAGAGACTTAGACCAATGATTTCTGTTTTCAGATTTAAGCAAATTGTCAAAAGAATGTGTGATTTTTGTACTCACATCAACTCTCCTTTTTATTTACCCTGACAATGTTTTATAACTCCACTTTGGATAGTAGTCCCCTAATGGGACTGTCACATTGCTTCCCTTACTAGATCTTCAAAATATCAACTTCCATCCTGTTTCTTATTCTGTATTCTTGTTGAAGTTACTGAAAAAAATTCAAGATAAAGAAGAAATGGAACTCCACCTTTGGTTTGCAGGTTAGATCATTGTTTATAAATTATTTTGCATTTAAAATCTCCTTTGAATTTGTATTTTAGTTTTTAAAATTTTAGAGTGATTTGCTTTAGCTACTTTAAGAATTCACATACTATGTAATTATTCTATTTGAAGTATACAATTCAGTGACTTCAAGAACATTCATAGAGTTGAGCAACCATCATTATCATGTATTTTAAAACATTGTATCACCTTCCCCAGAAAACTCTATTAGCATAAGTAGTCACTCCCCATCTTCCTGAATACCTTCCTATCTTAGGCCTCAGAAATAGTAATCTACTTAATGTCTCTATGGAATAAACTACTTTGTGCATTTCATAGAATAAAGATTCATACAATATGTGTTTGTTTGTGTCTAGCATCTTTCAATTAGCATTCTGTTTCCAAGCTTCATCCATGTCATGAGAAGTGTTAATACACCACTTCTTTTTATTGCTAGATAATATTCCATTGTGGAAATAGACCACATATTGGTGACTCATCATTTGGTATTCAATTAACCTATTTATTTTTTTAGCTCTTAGACTAATGCTCTTCTGAATATTTGTATGCATGTATGTATATGGGCATATGTTTTAATTTTTGTTTTATATATACTTAGGAATGGGATTTCTGGATCCTAGTAACTCTGTATTTAAACAGTTGGACTAACTGCCAGGTTGTTTCCAAACCATCTATGCTATATTGTATTACTACACAAACACACACACACACACACACACACACACACACACACACACACTATGGTGTTTCCAATTCCCCAAGCAATCACTAATGCTTATTATTATCTGTCTTTTTATTATAGCTATCCTAGTGAATGTGAAATGGTATTTAATTATAGGTTTAATATGTATTTCCCTTGTAGATAATGATTTTGAATAATTTTTGTGACTTATTGAATATTTGTATATTTTCTTTGAATAGAATCTTTTCATATCATTCATTTTTAATTGGGATAGTTCTCTTACTATTGAGACATGTGTTCTCTTTATATCATGAATAAGAGACCCCTATTAGACAGTATGTAAATATTTACTCTTTTGGTTAGGTTTGCTTTTCAATTTCTTGATGTTGTATCTTGAAGCACAAAGGGCTTAATTTTTATGAAATTAGATGTATTACTCTATTTTATCACTTGTGTTTTCAGTACCATAGCTTAAAAAACCATTGACTAATGCATAGTCATGAAAATTAAGGTCTTATGTTTTGGCCTATAATCCCTTCGAAGTTATTTTTTGATAGTAAGGGATGTGGTCCAAATAGTTGTTTTTTTTTGCATATAGATAACTGGTTGTCCTTGCACTATCTTTGAAAAAACTATTTTCACCCTATTGAATTATCTCAACACCACTTCAAAAATCAATTGACAATAAATATAGTGGCTTATTTTAAGACCTTCAGTGTTATTACATTGATCTGTAAGTCTACTTATATGCTAGTATTACATTCATATAAGCACTATAGTTTTGCATTAAATTTTGACCTCTGAGAAGTATGAATCTTCCAATTTTTTCTTATTTATTTCTGAAAAATGGAAAGCTGGAAATTTAATACAGATATTTTTGGATCTGTAAATAAATATGAGAGTATGCTATCTTAATAATATTAAGTCTCCTGATCCATAACACATACCAAGGTTATAGTAATTTGTCAAAGTAGTTATGAAATATGAATACACCTCCTCTCAGAAATACATCCTCTAGATCCTAGCATTTCCACATTTAGATTTACTTTAAATAAAAATATGTATTTTTGTAGTATGTAGTCAAAATATTGAATTAGTCATTTATACTACACCAAGATGTTTAGTATTCAAATTAAATTTTGAGTGTTAATATAAATTTTATTTATTAAAGATAAGCTTCTATTCTTTTGTTAAATAAGGCCAACTTCAGAATTTAAAAAAATCATTCATACTTATACATGGAAGTTTTAGTATGGTTGTGTGAAATTGACATTAGGAAATAACTGTATAAGTAAATATGGTAAAACATTAATTAACCCACTCTGTGACTTGCTATTTGAATTGACATTATAACTGTGGCAATATTGTTCTATAAACAGAATACTGATAAGCATGTAGTAATTTATACATAATATACGTGCTTGTCACCTTATTGGTTAACTACATGGTCAAGTTTTGTTATCATAAAATTGATGATAAATATTAATCACTTTCATATAAATTATGATATAGATAAATGATTGCATGTAGCCTTTAGTAGTCTAGGCCAATAATAGCCATAGTTTAAAGTAGTTTTTCAATAAGTTCAGTGAAAAATGTTACACAATTTTCATTTTTAAATGCACTGAATGAAGTTATTCAAAACAAAAGCAAGAAACTAGGCAGAGGGAATAGAAAAATCATAGGGAGAATAAGAAAGATAATGTGTAGAGCACAGAGACGATTTAATGCTATTGTACTATATATATATATCAGTTAGTAATGGAGATAAACTGGAAAGGCAAGTTGAGCTCAACTTTTAAAGTTTTCTGAAGTATATTATAATAAGTAGAACCACAAAGATATGAAAATATCAGTAAACAGGTGAAGTATGTGCAATGCCATGAAAAAGAGCTACAAAATGTGTTCCTCTACAAAAGTAATAAGGACATGCAAAAATGAACAAAACCAGCTGTTTCCAAACTCTGGAAACTCTCTAAAGACATGGAACAATCTGAGGACATTTATTCATGAAAAATTAGACAATGGTGATGATAATAGTGATTTTGTCAAATTTTCACTCACCTTATTTTCATCATCCACTCCTTGGTCCATGGTAGCTTTGACATCAAAGGTTTAGCAGACATTGAAAGTAGGAGAACTGGTTTGGAGCTCTCTAAAACGCCCCATGCACATAGACTATATTATCTATTTTCAAATTCTCTAGATAAGGTGTATTCACAGGACTTGTCCTTAATTTATCTGAATAAGATTTAGTTCAGCAGGGAAGGTTCTACTTGCAGAAATTTTGTCAAGATGGTACTAATATTTGGAGCAAACAAGAAATAGTTTTAAAACATAAAAGGAAAATTGTTGGACTATAATGGCTACAAGGTTTTGAAAAGCTCCAGAACCTTCTGGAAATCTAGAGGCCATGTCCATGTGCAGGTCTACATGTATGCTAAGGAAAGACTTGACAAGTCTCCATGTAAGCAGGAAATGAAGGCCATGGAGGAACTGTCAGTTTTAGGAGTTTTGAAGTGTTGCTCAATACATTGAAACTCTCAGCAATGGGTCAAAGACTAGTAATAGACACACAGGAATTTCTGTCTAATCTCTAGCTACCCACTAAACTACATAAAAATGACTTCAATGGTCTCAAGAGACAAATAATAGAGACTATGTTGAATTATTATAGAAAAGTCACTAAATAAAAAAATAACAATAAGGATAAATAGCCCTGGAGGGGAGGAAGCAGATATGAACTAGAGCATTTCCATATTATCTTATTTAAAATATCCAGTCTTACAAAAAAAAGTTAAATATGTGAAGAAACAGGAAAGTATGGTCCTTTCAAAGGGGAAAAATGTTCATAGAAACTGTCAGAAGAGTCCCAGATTTTGAACTAAGTTGATAAAGACATTAAAACACTTATAAATATGCTCAGGCATGCCCCAGTGGAGTAGCAGATTGGATTAGTCAATTGAGAGTGCAAACCACATATAACAAAGACAATTTCAAGATCTGAGACCTTGGATAAAAACCAAGATTAACAACTAAACATAATAAATATCTTTCTCCGCCTCTCTGTTGCTGCCTATCTGCTTCTGATCACCTTCATTTCTGCCTGCACCTGTCTATGTATACATATATATATAATATATGTGCATATTTATGTATGTTCAAAGAACTGATAAACATTATCTAAAGAATTAACAGAAAGCATAACAACATTTCACAAAGAATATCAACAAAAAAATAACATTTGTTTGAAAAAGAAACAAACTTCTGGAGTTGAAAACAACAATAACTAAAACTATTTGAACTACAAGAAGAAATAATTGGTAAAGATGGAGATAGGTCGATTGAAGTATGAAGAACAGAAAGACAAAAGAATGAAGAAGGATAGTTGAGTAAATAGAGGTTAAACCCTTAAAAATTGTAGATTGGATTATACAATGAAGCAATTACACTGAGTTTGGAGTTCCTCAAAATGTTAAGCATACCATTATTATGTGACCCAGAAATTCTGCTCCAAAGTATAAATTCAAGAGAAATTATAGGATATATGTACACATAAAAATATTTACATGAGTGTTCATAGCAATATGATTTACAATAATTAAATGAGAGCTGTAATCAAATTTCTACCAGCTAATGTGTGTTATCCATACAATGGAATATATCTTAAAAATGTGGCAAAACTACATAATGTGAAATGATTGAACTTTGAAAATATTGTGCTAAATTAGTCACAAAAAATCACATATTGTCTGATTATATTTAGATGAAACTTCTATAACAGGGAACTCTATAGTTACTATCTCTATAGATAGTAATTAGATTAGTGGTTTCCAGGATTTATGGAAGAAGGAAATAAGAAATGAATGCGAATGGATATGAGGTTTCTTTGTAGTGATAGATATACTTTAGAATTAGAGATTATAATGACTGCTTATCCTGTAATTGGGCAAAATAAAGGAAGACTCTTTTGCATTGTAAATTTATCTCAATAAAGCTGTGATTTAAAAAACTCTAATGAACATAGATCACTTTGTCAGAAACAGCAAGTTTTTAGTTTATTACTTTGTATTAATAACTGTAAGGTAAAATTTACTTTAAGAAAGAAATGAGTAACAGGCATTAATGGTTGTTCCTTGAAGGTAATATGCTTTTAAAACATTTTTTTGTAATTTTATTAGTTTTATGGTGCTTTTTTAAGAAAACAGAGAAAATGTGTAAAAATAGTATCTTGTTTATCTCTATCTAAGTAGAGGTTTTGTGATTTGTATATATAATAAAAGCATTAAATATACAATAAAATGTGTGAATAAAACATAAACAATAAGCATACAACAATGAGAATGAAAATCTATAATTTTGTGCAGTAATGTTGATGTAATTACAGGCATTATGAATGAAAGAAGTAACACATGAAAGAGTATATATGGCATAATTTAAGATATATAGAGTATGAATGAGTAGGCATAAGTAAAATGTGTTATTTAAAGTCATGGCCGAAATTACTGTTGCAGGGATAAGGCCTGGAAATCTGAACTTCTATGGTTCTGGTCAATTTATTTCTTCTTCTGAGTGTTGGCTTCATAATTGTGTTAGTTTATGAAAATTTACTGTTCTGTTCATGGTATGTAAACTTTTCTATATGTACATTAGATTCTAGAGAAAAGTGTAAAAAGACTAATTATGTGTTTTCACATAATTAACCTAATGTTTATGCCATGGAATTAAGTAAAGAATTAAAAGAAAATTAAGAATTGTAGCCTGTTCATATCACTTCAGTAAACAAGCAGTCATATGAGTTACTGATTACATAAACTTATTGGAATAATATAAAATAGTTTAATCAAAATATTAAGGACAATAATGATGATGACAGTCTATCTTCTCATAGTCAATGCTATTATTGTGAATAATACGGAATTGGAAGCATGGAAGGAAAAACTTTTGTCATTTTTTTCTTCCCGCAGCAGTGACTTCAATACATTTATTACATAGTAGTGTTATGAATTATTGCATTAATAAATTAATAATATACTCAAATCAGAAGCACACATCTGTAATTTTGAATACCATTTTGGGGTATGGATATTAATTTACTATGAATCTTAGATGTGTGAGAATTTTTGATTTCTCAAAATCTGCAGGCTCTGAAAACATGAGTTATTAAAATCTTTCTCTTGATGAGTGATTCAAAAAGCAACTAATAAATTTATGGGTTACTCCTGATAGATTGATAACATGTAAGAAGATATGCATATATTGATATATTGAATGCATAACACTATAAATTAAAGATCAGCTTGCATTTCATTTTCTCCTAGAAGTTCTAAACCCCAAAATTAGTTATGATACATTATACTACTATACTGCTATTATACTGTTATACTATTTTAGACAGAATCAAGAGCTGTTGGAATTGGAACACCAAATTGCTCAGATATTTGTACATTTCAATGTTATAATGTAAAAGGTAGACTTTAACGTTTGCTCAAATATTTACAAATAACTGTAGTATCCAGTGGAGTATTCTATTGCCAAAGTAAAGGTGTTTTATCTCAAATTACCTTTTCACGTAGAAAGAAGCATTTCCTAAAAGTACTCTCTAAGTATAGCACTAAGTTTTATAGCTCAGAGTTGCAAATGTTATTTAATTTAGACTCAATAAAAAAGACATATAAAAATATCAGACAAGATACACATGTGACTTTGTACTAAAAGGTTATCACCAGATGCCTCATTGTAAGATTCTCATATGCAGAAACTTATCCTTTAGAACAAAGACATGGGGGAATATGGGAGAAGTTACTAAATTAGAGATACTTGAGGCAAGTGTGGAACTATTTAGTAATTCCAGAACCAATTTGAACTTAATAATATGTTTTTATAGATGCAAGCTAGCTACAATTGGTAGACAATGTGTTTATTCCTATCTGTAAAGGATGGAAAAAACATACCACAAAATGTGCATTGCATTCATCTGTTATAGTCCTTGTGAAACACTCTTGCAGATTAACTTAATCATAGAAACCATTGATTGACTAGGATAAGTGCCTGCTCATTTCTTTCTAGGCCATCCACAAACCCATTTTGTGACAAGTGAAATTAATACTTTTAAGTTAAGGATTCTGCTTTCATTTTTCTGTAAGTTCACAGCCTAACTCAGTAATTACCTGAAAGCGGATGTTTGAGTTAATGTTGGCTGAATAATTGAATAGTTTACTTGTCGAAATAGCTGAAACACTTATTTTATTAATGTTTCATAAAGCCTTAACATAAAATACACTATTTCCTATTTACATGCTTAAATGAGATAACCCCTCAAAGATTATTTGTTTTGTTATCATTTTTATTAAAGTAATATTTCATTATTTTTAATATTTATATATTAAGCATGTCAAGAAATTATTTCCATTTTCCAAGAATCACACAAATAATTCAGAGAATTACCACTTATAATCTATCTGTTATGAACCAAGAGCAGAGCTAGAGTTTTTGCAGATTTAATGATTTTTTTTTCAGCAGTTTAAGAGCTAGGTCTCAAAGGAGCTGAATAAAATGTCTAAGATCAGAGACGAAAAGTAATGGAGATGCTATATTCAGCAATGGATGAGGGTAGAGTGATCAGTCATTCTGTTGCCTGTACTTTTCTGGTTTTCATCGAAGGCATCAGGGAATCTCTAAACTTTTAGACAAAACAAGATCTTAGATGAGGACATACCCGTTGACTGAAAATAGGTTAATGAAAGTGACACATCTTGAGAAAAGTATAATTGGAAGATGAGATTTCTGAATCATTTCAAGTCACTCCTTTTTATGGAGTCAATTCAAATAACGGTGTTCTACCTAACAATAAATATTAAAACCCCGTAAATTCAGTGAATCTGTAAGCTAGGTTCTGTGCAATCAATTGTTAAAGGGCAAAATAATTCTGACATGCAGTATTTTGATGTTTGTTCAAGTGTGATTATCTCCATAAAAGTTGTCACTGATTGAGTTTTACACGAATTTTTTTTTTTCTTTTTTCTTTTAAAATTAGACCCACAGGCGCACTCTAGTGGCTTAATGGTTAAGTCCATCAGCACTGCCCACATACATGCCAAAGATCCAAATACCAATGTTCCTGACCTGGGGTAAGAGGGAACAACCAAAAAAAGGAGGGAAAAACGTGTTCAGTCTGCTAATTATTTCAATGTATATTTTCATTTTTATTATGGGAGGTAGAGGGACAGAAGCATTAAATGACTAAGAAGCAAGTGTTTTCTGATGTCCTTAAAATAAGTCATGAACATGGTCCAAAGTACAGACTCCAATTGCCTCAATTTTGTTACTCAGAAAATATGAAAATACTTTCATAGTCAAGTCTCTTTAGGCTTCAGGAAAAAGTCAACTATTTAAATATTTCCATTTTTAATAAAATATCATTTCCATCCTTCCTGTTTCAACATATGAATATTTTAGAAATGAACAATCAAGGTAATAGAATACTAAGAACTTTGTTGTGAATAGGAATTGTCTTGAAGTGAAAATTGCCATAGTATTTGATATGTTTTAAAATTATTGTTAGTTTACAATACTACATATATTTCCAAAGAATAGAGTCACACCTCCATGATTGCTGCACTCTGCACACACTCCGAGTTCTAGTGCCAGTCACAAATATCGTTCTTACTCTTTCATACCCAAGTTATCTCACATCTCCCTCCACCACATTTTTTAATTCAGTCCTGATAAATAATTTTTTGTGTTTATTAGTTTCTTTGTTTTGTTTTTATCCTTCCTGGCTCATTTTACTTACTGTAATCCCCTCAAGATCCACTCAGCTTTTGCAAAGGGCACAATTTCTTCTTTTCTTAATAGAAGCTTAGTAGAATTCCATTGATTGGTAATTCCATATCTTGTTTATCCAGTCAATATTTTGATTGATTCAATGTCTGAACTATAGTAAATCATGCTATTATAAACATAGGGGTGCAAATTTCTTTTCTGATTTGTTCTGTGTTTTCAACTCTATTGTAAAGTCTGTATTGTTTTGATTATTTAGATTTCAATTTACTTAAAGAAAGGAACTACTTTAATTTATTACCCTTAACAAGTATTTTTTTTCCATTTCATTAAGATTCTTTAAGTTTCTCAACAATGTGTTGGAGTTTTACTCACATGAACTCCTACTTCTCCTGTAAAGGACTGGGATGTGTCATGAATGTATTAAATCTGTCTTTTCAGTCCTTGAATAGAACTGACCATAGGTTTCCTGGTCTGGAACTTAACAATATTCAGCATTCTTTTATAACTATCTTCTATTCGTAATGTGCTGTTATAGCAAATCAAAAGGATGAGGCCATATATGAGTTGAGAAGGGAAGCATATCTGTCAAGATTCTTAAGGAAATAAAAATTGGAAGTCTACAAACATATATATTTTGGAGGTAGTGTACGTACTTTATGAAATTTTTTCATGGTGTCCTCTATGTTTTCATTTCTTTTTATCTTTATTGTCATTCAAATTTACTGAGATAATATGTTTTTTTTTAAATTCCTGAAAGTTTAATGTTCCATACCTTGATGGAGTTACTTCCAAGAAAATAGACAAAGTGTTGCCACAAGGTCTAAACTATGCTCATAGTATGAAATCTCATTTTATTTTTTACTGTGACATTTATGTCAGTGGTGAAAAGCTATGTGGCTAAAATGCTGCTGCTTTAGTGTCATGTCACTGTATTGCACAAGTGTTTACTGTAATTGTCACTGTCACACAGTCAATGAAATACCATTTTACTTAAGAATGTACTTGAAAACATAGTTCTATTAAACCTCAACTCCTAAATAGGTGACTTGATAAAATAGTCACACAGATAAAATTATAAGAACAAAAAAATAATTTCTGCTGCCTACCAACGAGCAATGATTACCTCCCAGAAAATTACTTGTATAAATGTTTGAGTTATAAACTAAATCAGAATTTTTCATGAAAACTTTTTAATGAAACAAAACTGACAAACAATTGTTTCTTCCCAGTTGAATATTTGACAGATATTTTCTTGCAACTGAGCAGACTGCTTTTACATGAAAATGATCAGCAGTATTATTGCTAATTAAAAATTTGAGCTTCATGAAAAATTTAAATATTGTGAAACCTGTGTCTACCATCCTAAGCTTCATATCTTTCTAACATTTATAAAGATTCTTGATAAGACTAGTTGTGTTATTTAATATTGGATAACAAAAATGTGTCCATTTTTCAGAAGACAGGGGTAATTCAAAGAGTCAATGTTTTCCAAATGATAAATGCCCAATATGATAAAAAAAAGTATGTTTTAAAGACTGATTCCAAGTACAAAATGAACCAATGAATACTAAAGAAATGAGATATAAAAGCTCAATGATATGCTTTTTAGCTTATATCAAAAATAATTTAAGAACAAAAAATAAATCTTGGCTGTAATATCAAAGTATGCATTCATAATTATCAGAAAGGCAATTTAATTAAATTTGCATTTACATTACAACAATAAATTTGTATAAGGTCATATTTCATTCATATACTTCTAAGAAAAAGTACATGTCAGCAGATTGAAGTATGAGAATCTACCTATTTTCTTTAAACCAGGTTTTACAGATTTACCAAAAAATAAATACAAATATAAGTATTCTACTATTCTAATTGCATATTTATATCTAAATATAAATAAACTATTCTCATACATTTATTTTTTGTTTTGGACAAATGTTTATTTTTTGAAAATTTCATTTGCATTATGCTGAGTTGATAATTTAAATATTTTCTTATTTTTGATATCTAATAAGCATATGAATTTCATAGTTCTTAAAAGGTGCTTCAGAGTTCTCACATTTTAAAAACGTGCAAAGGGTTTTTGAGACCAAAGCTTTGAGAATTTCTGCACTAGTTATTTGGGGGGAAAATATGAGTGTGTAACTCAATGACAAATACATATTTAAAAATATATCACCCTTCCTCGTAGTAGCTGTTATGCAGCTATATTAAATCAAAATCATAATCAAAATCTTTGCCTAACAAGCTAATCTACATATAAAGCAAATAAATTTTAAATCACATACAAAATAAAACTTAAGGTACACCTAAGATGAAAATAATCAGGTAGGATATTTATTGAACAGAATAGAGAAATTACAAGGGAGAATGAAGAGAATATTCCCTGTTATTTGATTCCAGTTATACTTCATCTCCATAGATGGAAGAAACCAACACTGGATTTTGTATAACAAGGAGGAATTTTAGCGATCCAGGGAGGAGAGGATGAATATATACACTAGAATAGTAACTGTGGGGGACTGAGACTTAGACAGCTTTAAGAAATATTAACATAAAATAACTCGTGTACTTTGTGATCAATTCTACATAGTTATAGTGTGAGACAGTTGCCTAAGATATTTTCCAAGTTGCTTTCTTGCTACCAGAAGCAATTGCTATCATTTACTGATTAAAATATAGGAGGAAACATAACCAAATAGAGGATAATCTCAGCTTAGAAATACTGAATTTTAAGTGGAAATGTTCATCTATTTCTATGTAAATATTTAAATATGTGCTTGGATCCCAGGAAAGAAGTCTCAGAAAAAACAAACAAAAACAAAGCAAACCAACAACACAGACAAGCTAAGGGAATAAATGAAAAGTAAGAGGTATAGAAGAAGGATGAAGATTTAAAATAGAATCACATGGGGTAGGGAGGCGAAAAGAAGCACTGAAGGTGATTTGAAAACAAGTGTTTCAATAAATGAAACTAAAACCAAGAAGATGTGATTTCAAAGAAAAAGACAAAGACTGGAGAATTATATATTCTACATGCTTCAAGGAGATGAAATAAGGTACCAGTTGCAAAAATCATTAAGACATAGTTAATAATCTTGACAAATGCAGTATCAGAGGAATGGCAACCTTGCCAGTGATTGAGGACAGAGAAACAAGGAATGTGAAATAAACAAGTAAACAGTTATAGTAATCTGATCATAAATACCACACAAATGACTGCATCTTACCAAGACATGCTGGTATTATGGGGAAAATGCATCTCTCCCAATTCTGTGTAAGTTAAGATTATTCATGTATAGATGATGTATGATATATCTGCTTGTGGAGAATCAAACTCCCCTGAAATATAAATAAGAGTCTAACACAGCTGAGGTGTATTTTTTCATTATGCAAATAACACGTTAAAGTTGATAAATGTCTCAATGCTTTAACAAATATGCCAATTTGATACACAATATTTATAATATCTTATATATGAAAAGCAAAATACATAGAGATTGTTCTATTGTTTATTTATGCATTGCTCTTTATTTAAAGTGAGAAGAACAAGAAACATATATAATCATATTGCCTCTTTCGTTATTCAGTTGTCTATACTGTAATAAGCATGGTCTCATCTGTCCTAAGAATGCCCTGAGACAGAAATTGACACTGCTTTGGATAGAACCTGCACATTTTTGTTTCCAAATAATTCTCTTATGTACATACATGAATTAAAACTCAACTAAGCTGAAATTTTCTAACATTAAACAGATAAGTGAAAGCATTGCATTTTCTATAAAAATATGTACTGAATGTTTACATGTGCAAGCATGCATTAAACTTTTTCATGTATTTCATCATTTAATCGTCAAACTAACTGTGTGGCGGACACTATAATTAGATGTGGAAATTGAGACGTAGAAAATTTGGGAAACCTGCAAATCTCCCATAATTACTGAATTAGGAATTAAAATTTATCATTCACTCAATAAATATTGATTCAGTTCCTTATATATGCTAACCACCAATGTGAATTTCTGAAATGCATGAGCGAATAAAACAAAGAAGTATCTTTGTCATTGTGCAACTTACTTTCTAGTGGATAAAATCAATAAATAATAAACATTAAATAAGCAAATAAGGCAGTAGGCTAGAACCTTTTTCTATAACACTAGACAGTAAATATTTCAGCCTTTGCTGGCCATAAGGTTTCTTTTGTAACTATTTAATTCTTCTATTGTAGTGTGCAAGTAACCATAGATAATATGTAAACAGATGAGTGAGGCTGAGTTCGAATAAAATTTAATTTGCAAATCAAGTGATCATGAACTGGGTTTAACCCATGGGCTATAAATGTTTTGCTAGAAGTATTTTTCTGATGTTTGTTTATGGATTCTGTATTTGTCTATTAATTCACTCATCATATATATTAATCATAGAGACAAACTATTTGTCAAAGTTGGCCTAGCTTTTGAAAGCACATGAAAATTATATTCCAAACTATTACACATTCTCCAACAAATCTGAGTTCACACAGAGGTAGTATATCCCCTGATGCAAAACATGTAAAGTCAGGTACCGTTTAAGTAGAGAGGATACCTATAACCCTGAGCCTGATAACATTATTCAAACTAGCCAACCCTAAACTTTGTCCATTGCCCTGCCTTGACTTTGCTGCAGAAAAATATCAGAAAATTGCTGAGCCATGCTTTCCCTTCATTTCTGTACCTGGTTGATCCTGGTGTTTCATTCTATCGCCCTGCATAGTGCAGCATGCCCTTTCTTCTCAAGAATTGTAAGTGATAAAAATTCTCCTTCAGTAACACTGACTTCTATTTATCAACACTCTGCCAACTTTATAAATCAAGACTCAGACACAAATCAATGCCATGAAGTAATGAGCAACTATTACAATATGTTTGAAACATCCGAGAAGAATATGACAAGTCAGGTATAGATGTGGAAGATATTTATTGAGGAAAACTGTGGAGAGAAAAAAAAAAAGGATCCAGAGAAGCCAGGAAGAGCTGTCCAACTAAAAGTGGGTCTCACTATTAAAGGAGATGGGAAAGAAGAGGGCACTGAACAGAAATATTGTAGATTGTTCTAGGAAAGCTAGTCTGTTGGGACCCCTGATAAGAAACTTTTCAAGTAAAGGAGACCCAGGTCTGAAATAGGTCTCAATTAAATCTCCAGTAAGACTAATCTATTTGTTGGGAGTGGGTAATGGAAAACAAGGAGAAAAAAATGGAAAATAGGGATATTGTTGCAGTGACAGCCAGAAGAGTATCAAGTGAAACATTCATCAACTCTGTTGTTCTGTAGGAGAGCTGAGTAGTGCAATTTCATGACTAACACCACAGGGAGTTGATGGTACTGAGGTGATCTGTGAATGATAGCAGGGTGAGTGGGCTGATCATAGTTTTTAAAATGCTGATCAGAATGGTTTAAATTGAAAAGTCTGATGTGTTAGCAAATATTTGAAGAAGATAAGGGTTTTGTCAAGTAGATAACTTAGGGAAGAACATTCTAAGACAAATCCTTAGACTAAAAGGCCTGAGTACATACCAAATGTGTCCAGTAAAACTCATAAATATCAAGAATGTCTATGTCTGTATCTGTGTGGAGAGAGAGAGAGAGAGAGAGAGAGACAGACAGACAGACAGACAGACAGAGAGGAGAGAGAGACAGACAGAGAGAGAGAGGATAGAGAGAGAGAGGATAGAGAGAGAGGAGAGAGAGAGAGAGGAGGGAGAGAGAGGAGAGACAAAGAGAGAGAAAGAGAAAGAGAGAGGAGAGAGAGGAGAGAGAGAGGAGAGACAGAGAGAGAGAGACAGAGAGAGAGAGAAAGAAAGAGGAAAGAGAGAGCAGAGGGAGAGAGAGCAGAGAGAGGAGAGAGAGAGTGGAGAGAGAGGAGAGAGAGAGGAGAGAAAGAGAAGAGAGAAAGGGAGAGAGGAGAGAAAGGAAGAGAGGAGGGGAGAGAGAGAGAGAATGATGATCCGTTGCAAAGGGACTCATGGACTACACATACAGTGAGGACATCAGCTTTTACACTAGATCAGAATTCTATGACAGGTAAGTATAAAGGTATGATTTCTATTTTAATTCTCTTTCTGATTATTATGCTAAAATACAATGTAGGGCAAGGGTATAATCAGGAAACACTAATTTGGAGGCCCTTATATGAATGAAATGAGAGAACGGTATTACTTGCGGAGGTGAATGGTCAGATTCTGGATGTTTTTAAATTAGAGTTGACAAGATATTCTGACAATGTTGTTATTTATGACATACTACTGAAATGATATATTCCTATCAATCTCTTTTGCTATTTTTTTTCATTGAAATTATAGTGTCATGCATTCTGAGTGGCTGAGGTGGTGGTTGAGGCATTAACTATAAAATGGAGTCCTAGGACACGAGTTTGTAACCTGACCTGGGTAAAAGGCCAAGGGGAAATAAATAAGTAAATAAGTTCTTTGCTCTCCACTCTCTACCTTCATTCTTTCCTGTCCGCTCTCATTCCTGCCTGCCTTCTTATCTCTCTTAAATGAAAGATAAATGGCAATGTTTATATTCATTAATATACTCCTTCAACTCAAAATGCTAATTAAATATTTCTATAAGCCAAATACATTTCTATTTTCTGGATTAAGTGTTCTTGTGTTAGATGTCATCCTAACATACTCATACAATACATTTAAATGATATAGATACATAGATATGGAAAGAGAGATAATACATATCTATTTGCATATATTAAATGATAGAGATACAGATTATAGAGATTCACAGACATAGATATAGGTATAGATACCAAAAGACACAGGCAATAATAAAGGAAGAAGCAGAGACAGAATTATAAATAATAATGAAAAATCAGGTGCAAATTGAGTTATGATAAAGGTTTGATTCATGATGAAGGCAAAAATGACATTATAGTTGTTCATTTCCAACTGGGTGAGGAGAGATAGGATATACTGGATATGAGCTTTTTGAATTATTTTGCACTATTTTTCCTTTCATTATCCCTGTTATGTGTATCTTATCCAGTTGTAGGTTTAGTTGTGATGATGTAGATTTTATGTA
The DNA here is from genome assembly GCA_004363575.1 of Solenodon paradoxus. Taxonomy (NCBI): domain Eukaryota; kingdom Metazoa; phylum Chordata; class Mammalia; order Eulipotyphla; family Solenodontidae; genus Solenodon; species Solenodon paradoxus. The sequence goes on from RJWH01000011.1 coordinate 1,312,624, forward strand.
ACTTTACAAATCTGAGATAGACTATGAATTTAAATTTAATCCTCATTTGCTTATGAAAATTCCATGTTTTTCCTTCTTTTAATTTAATACTTTCTTGCTGTCTCCTATTATTCACATCTGTGCTATTCATTCTATTTTTCTATTCATTAAATTTCTTTGTGAACCTTTATTTTTCTCTTTCCATTTTGAAAACTTTTTATCTTGAAAGGTAATTCTGGAAGTACTAAATTCCATTAACATTTGTTTATCTGAAATCGTTATTTCTTCGTCATATTTGAATGATCGTTTTAGAGGGTAGAGTATTTGGGGCTGATAGCTTTTATCTTTTAATATTTGAGATGTGTCATCTAGTATTTCCTTAAGAGTTTCTTCCAAGAAACATAATGATAATTGTATAGGATGCCTTTATTGGTTATGTTCCTCTTTTGCTCACAGTCTCAAATAATATTTTTTTCATTGACTTTTGAAGGTTTATAATGTCTCAAGTGTATGCTGGTTTTTTTCTTTTTTTTTTAAGAAAAGGTACATGTAGGAATGAATGTGAACAGGCAAGTAGGCAATCAGGAAGAGAGAGAAAAACAAACATTTATTTATTTTATTTAGTTTTTCATCTTGGTTGTTCCCTCTATTCATGGGTCTTGAAACCAGGTCCTTGGGATATAAGTGGACTATACTTGTCTACAGGCTACAGACTTAACCACTAAGCCACCAGGGCACCCCAGTTGCAGGTCTTTTGGTGTTAGAAATGTTGGTGTTCTAGCAGCTTTTTGAACTCTGGGCAGTTCTTGTCTTAAGCTAGAAAAGTTCTTAGCTGTGGGTAAATGGCTCTCTACTCCCTTTTCCCTCTCTTCACCCCCTGGAATACCCATTAAACTTGTTCTTGTTATTCTTATAGAATATGGTATTTCTTGTAGAGTTTCTTAATCCTTCACAATTTTTTTTCTCCTTTGAGTCATGTTTATGTTTTTATCATTGATATCTGAAAGCGTTCCACCTGCAAGAATTAGTCTATTTAAGGTGTTATTAAAGTCTTCCTTTTATTTATAGAGTTCTTTATATCTATAATCTCTAGTATTTTTTGTAATCTATCTAGCTCCTTAGTAAGGAAGCCTTTATAATCACTTCTTTATGGTAATAGAGAGAACTTACTCAATATAATAATAAGGTCATGTATGGCAAAACTACAACTAACATCATGCTCACTGGTGAAAAATTCAGTTTTCCCAGTAAGATATGGAATAAGACAAGGATCTCCATTCTTATCACTACTAATCAACATAGTATTAGACAGAAGTCCTATCCAAAGCAATCAAAAAAGAAAACAACATTAAAGGATTCCAAGCATGAAAAAGAGTAAAACTATAACTATTTGAAGAATACATATTTTACCTTGAAAACCCTAAATGTTCTACAAAAATATCTAGTAGAAACAATAAATGAATGCAATAAAATGGCAGGATACAAAGTCATACACAAGAGTCTGTGATGTTTTTATATAAAAATAGTAAACTGAAAAAAAAGAAAAATTAGTAAAGCAAACTCAGTGACAATTTCATCAGAAAGAATAAAATTCCTGTAAATAAATGAACAATGGATATAAAAAGCCTCTACATTGAAGACTGTAAAATACTATTACAAGAAATGGAAGGCACAAAGAAATAGATATTTTATGCTTATGAATTAAAAGAGTTAACATAGTCGAAACGGCCAGATTACCGAAAGCAATATATAGATTCAGTGCACTCTCTATTAAAGTTCCAAATACATTTTTCAAGGATATAAGAAATTATACTAAAATTTGTATGGAATTACAACCACGCAAGGCCTCAAACGGGCAAAATAACCATTAGGGAAAAGGAAAAATAAAAGGAGAAATATTCTCTAACTTCAAATTATTCTAAAAAGCACTTGCATTAAAATAATATGATGGTGTGCCCTGGTGAAGTAGTGGTTAAGTCAGCCATCTCTTGTTAAGTGCAGCCCACACATGTCCTAGGGATCCTGGTTGGGGGAACAACCATTGAGCAGTTGAATAACAATAGATTAAAATGTTTCTTCCTCTTTTCTTTTCCTCACTGCCTGTCTGCTCACCTTTATTTCTGCTTTCACCTTTCCTTTAAAAATGGTATTAGAATAAAAATACACACAGATCTCAATTGAATAATATTTAGAGATAAGGAATACAAAGACACAGTTAAGGATAGTTAATCTATTACAAAAGAGTCAAGAGTTTAAAATAGAGAAAGAAAAACTTCTCAACAAATAGTATTTGGAAAACTAGACGGCCACATGCAAAAAAAAAGTGAAATTAGATAACTTTTAATGCCCCGTCCATTGAGGGGGCCCAAAAGCAATTGACCCTTTTGCCCCACATTAAAGATGGTTCTTGCCAGCACCGACTACAACAGGCCATGTCTGCTTCTGTTGTCACTGCCACATGAAGAAGAGAGCCACACAAGAAGAGGATTACCCCAGCCTATGTGCACCTGTTTCCTCAAAAGGATCAGAACACCACAGCATGTTCAAGCAACAAGTAAGACATACAGGGGTGATTTCCAGCACAATGTAGGTTATCTCTGGCACTTTGTGGGTCATTGGGCATTAATGGTGCCAAGGTAGCTAAAATAGCACATGTTTTAGGCAGGCCATTTATAGCTGATCCTATAGAGACACCAAATTTGATTTTTTCCTAAATTGCTGCAATTCTTGCTCCAACACTGTAACCCTGCTAAATCACATCATTACTATGTGATCTTCCCAAAGCATCACATAGTGCTTACTTGTTGCTGGCCTGGCTGCTCTACTCCTGCTCAGATTGCTCTGCATCCTCCCCTCCCCTTAGTTGGCAGCATATAACCCCACCCCTTTTTTGTCTCAAGAAAATATGGTCAGCCTATACTTTATTTACTCACGTAAATTATGAAGTTTCAAGTAGGGAATTCGGATTTATGAAAAATCTCTTTAGCAGCAAGCAGTATACAGATATTCCTGGGTAAGAAGGCAACAAATAAACATTTTTCCTGGAATAGATTGTAGCTCAGCATGAGAATTGTTTATGTAAACAAATACAACAGATCATGTTAATTGTTTGTGGATATTCCAGATTATTAGTATTTCACAAATATAAATGCACAATAATACATGCATGTGAATATTATATACACAAATTTATTATACTAAGGCATACAAAATTTAGATAAATTAAATGGAAAGGCTTTTAATCATACCTTCAATAACTTTTTAGCTGGTAAAACATTTTTGCATTTACTTTAGAATGAGCATTTAAACCACCAAATAATTTGTTAAAATAGCGTTTGGATTTATGATTTAGGTGTACTTGTAATGAAAATATAGTTAGGATGATCGATATGCTATTTCTCAGAAATATAAATAAGTCCAACAAATTGATTATATAGTGATTGCTCATTTATAGCTTACGAAATTAAAAAAAATTTTAAAAACCAACAGAATCTGCATGTACATAATAAGGTAAACATTGTAGAACTTCTGAGTTCTTCTGTGCTCAACTTTTAAAGTCATATTTTAGAAATGTTGATAATACATTCTATTTTATTCTTGCTCAGATTTGCTTTTCTTGTTTATTTTTTCCTTCTATGAATGTTGTTTGAATATGATTCATCCATTCATACAATAAAATGTTACTTAGATCCTATTGTGTTCCATGTATTATTAACTATACTAAGAATATAATAATATATAAAACAGTGAATTAAATTTGAAATTCAGTCTTCTTGTGAAAGGTAAGAAAAACACTATTGCAAATCACCATAAAATAATTGATGATATAACTATTTCAGAGGCTTCTTATCTATTTCCTGCAGCTTTCATTTTACTGTTACCTATCTCCGATATCTTCATTTCTTAATTTGTACATTTCTTAGGAATGTCATTCATGAATACTTCAACACCTAACTACATGATACATTCTGTTCAATCTATAATCAAATTATCATTGCTTGGAAACTACCTACCTACTGAAGATCACTACCTGGATATTCCTTAGGGAATTCAAACTTTACCTCTTAAAAACAAAATTAAACCTTCATCCTACTCAATTCTGTCCCTCAATATATCATAGACAATCAGATCTGTTCCTTATTTTCAATACCTATTATGATGAATGATACCATTTTGCACCATATCATCTTCCTTCGAACCGTCAGATTTTTCCCTCTCAAATACAATCAAGTATTCACAATTCAAACACTTCAATATCTACTGTTACTTTTCATTCTCAAATCCATTAGCCTAAATCAGACTCTATTATTTTTTCTCTTTGTATTTTTTCAGAAATATAAATTAAATAGTTCAGAAGGGTAATTTTTAATAACCAAATTTCAGCAATTTCATTCAAAACTTACAATTGATTTTCATAGCAATATGTTTTGCATAAAAGACTTCATCTCAAAGACTCAGTCACGTGGTCATGATTTATGTTATATCCCCATTCATACATCTTCTGTCACTCCACGTCTTAGAATTTATTCCTGAACAATATTGAAATCTGTGCATACTATTATGTGCATTGACTTTATGTATGCCACTCTTTCTCCCTGTGGACAACTCATTTTGTATGTGTGTCCAAAGTACATAGCAGATAATTGTTATTGTGTTATGTCTTCATATATACTGTAGGTGCTTTGATAATATATTCTGTCTTCTCTGCAAATTCTTAAATCCCAATTTTAAAATTGGGATGCATATTATAAAACAGAAGAATAATCAGAAAAGAAATCCAAGGATGAATACTTTTTTTAGTGTGGTTTTGTTCATTTATTTATAGACAGACTCTCTAAGGTTTTTGTCTTTGTATACTGCCTGTCAGACCTCAACCGAGTAGAAAAAGTTATGTCCATTTGGTACACGGCAAGTTCTCAGTAAACATTTGATAAATAGAAGCAAACCAGAGTCCAGACTTTTCCATTATTAAGTGGGCCATTTTAGCAGTCATTTATTTTTCTTTAAGTCCTGGTTTTCTCATTTGTGAAATGAAGATGATTGCATCTGCCATGATGACCTGAAATGACAGTAATATTCAAGTTACTTAATTATATATGTGAAAATATTTAGAAAACAATGCATCTCCATATGTTTTATTTAAAACACTTCCTATTGATATATTTGTCTTTACAGATATATGTTGGAAACATCTTGAAGTTATTGGTTTCCAGTCCACTGTAGCTCTCCAGACATATCTGATTCATTTGATGTTACAAATCTATACCTTACAACAGCTACAAAAAGAAAAAATCCTTTTGTAGATAGTAGATTGTAAAATTACACGAATTAAGATCTCATCTTGTAGCAATAGAAAGGGTAGCTCTCAATAAAAGAAAACCTGTAGCATAAATCTATATAACTATACATTAATGAATGACAATTAATTAAAAACATAATGTTTAATAATTCATTCTTGGTTCTACCTTTTGTCTAAAGAATATTTCTTCTAAGATGTTCCATTAATTAATGAAATGGCCCTAAATGGCACTAGAGCCCATATTTTAAAATTAGCACATATATAATAGACATATGGTAGTATTTTATTAAAAATAATGAACTTCTTCATTTATTAAGACACTTGCTAGATATTTACTAGTATAAATATCAACCCAAACACAAAATATTCTATTGAGTGTCAAATACAGGATCAATTTAATTTACATAGAGTCACTTCCTGCATTTTCCAAATAATTCTACAAATATAACTTTATTAACTGCACTTTCTTGTGTTACTTAGTTGGAAACTATTTTTAAAATTAAAATTCCAAAAGACGATAGTCAATCAATAGATAAAATTTGAGTTACAGACCCAAAATCTTCTAATCTATGTAATGTCCCTGGATTGTATTTATATAAACTGTGACATCACTTATAAGATCTTTCTGATTTTCAATGTCTTTAAAATAACATTATCTGCATATCTCTAATTAGAAATGGCAATTAATTAGAAAAACACTTTATATTATGTCACCAACTACCAATTTATTGCAGTGTTGTATTTCAATAACCTGAACTAAGTAATGATTTTGCCTGCATAGAAGTGGCCTTGCTTATCATGGTAAGCAGTTGAAAAATACACATAAGCTGTATGAATCCGGCAGAATCCATCTGGTGAACCATCTGTGTGAGAACTCACAAAAATTATACGCCATCTGTTGTTTCATTTTTGCTAAGATTGCCAACCTTGTCCTCACTCCATTATCTAACTATTTTCCTTCCCTGTGGACTTCCTCTGTACACTTACTTTTATTCCCCATAGGCAGCATACATTTAATTTCCAAAGCACTCTCCTCACTTTTGAAAAGAATTAATTTATGCATTTAATTTATGCAGCTAAGAATCCTCTTGGGAAATTAAATAATTGAAAAGAATTGAAGTAATTTCACAGCATTGTTAGAAAATGAGTGCATTACTATAAACACCAATTTATGCCTGGTAAAGCCTAAATACATTACCTTTTCACCAAATTAATTTCAATGTCAATATGTTTAATATAATATATATCTGATTATCTTTCCCCTTTTGAATCTATTCTCCATTCTACTGCAAGATGTTATTTTCTAAAGCATTCCTTTTGTCCTCCAATCAACACTCATCACTGGTTTTCCATATCTTCTAAAATAAATAAGATATTAACTCAAGTTCTGACTACTCACAAAAAACTTCTTAAATACACTTTGTGATCATTGTAGCTCAGTCTATACCAATAGTATTCCTTCGTAATCTTTCCATGTTATTCTATTTTGTCACCATAGTTCTTATATTTCCATTTATTTACTCTATTTTCATATTTTTTCTTGTTGCTCTTCTTGTATCCATAATTGGAAATTAAGTGTACAGACAACTGGAATATCGGGGCCCATTGACCCAATATTGAACCCTCCTTTCAACAATAAACAAACATCTCAGTCATTTCCACTTAAAGTACTTTTGTCTAAAGTATTAGCACTTAAGTAACATATTTTGATTCTATTAAGGAAAGATGAATATTAAAATTAAACAAAAGACACAACACTGTGTTTGAGAAGCTTCAAAATCTTTATCCAGTCATTCAAAAAAAAGGAAATAGTCTCAATAGAGTATATTCATTTTCCTTTCACCCCAAATTTAGAACAAGCACAGTTGCCAAAGACCCTAATAGAAAAGTACAGCTGTTGATCTCTATTATGACTATGCTTGTCTTTTTATTGTATCTAAAAACATTCCTTTGTTTCTGTATGTACTGCTATAAACTGTACATGCAACAATAGAAATATTTGTAACTGTTATAAATAAGCAAGGAGAAAATAAAATAGGAGACAGAAGACTTGAGCAAAGTTAAGGAGCTTGCCGACCTGTGATTGTAAGTAGAATAAAAGTACAACCATCTACAGAACTCAGAGGGACAACTACAAATAGTCAAGAAGAAAATTAATCAATAGTTTTGTTTAAAAAATAGTTTTGCTAAAAAATACACAATTTGCTAAAATAGACATATTCTTTGGGAATTTGAAAGACCATGTAAAATAGTTACAGAAAAAAATAATCATAGTCTTGATAAAAAGCAAGAACAATTAAATCATATAAACTGATTCTTAACATGATCACCTCCTCAAAGAGGACTTGCTTTATGACAATATCTAAAATAGTATGTCAATTTTTTGTAACTTATTCATATTATTCTTCATCACATTTATCAATTTACGATTTTAACATACATCAGCTGATTTTTATTTTTATTTTTATCTCCTCCACTAAAGCATAAATGACCAGAGTATATGGACTTTGTTTTGCTATGTTCCTTATTGGTTCAAGGTTGGCCTATAATAGTCTCTCAATAACTCTATTTTTATCTATGTAATGAGGCTGTCAAAGGGTTTTCTGTTTGAGAACACACCACAACCCTGTGTTCTAAACTCAATTCATACTCTGCTGGCATAGTTCCTGGTGAACAGGGGAGAAGAGGGGGCACTGCATGAGAATAAGAAACACAGAGAGCATTAGAAAGGTACCGTGAGGGGCTTAGCAACCTTGAGGACTGAAAAGCTCGAATACCCTGTCTTAAAACCTATTTACTGGATCCATACACAGTAAGGCCTTGATTAGCTTATGCTAGAAATTTTATTTTTCACATTGGATTTGTTGATTCAGACTTTTGTTCTTTTGCTGCATAGCTGTATCTTCTTGTTCTTGGAAGTGAATAGTTACAGGAATACTGCCCCTGTAGTTTTCCACTGTGGCTTTCACCTGGTGTTTCAGACAAGGTGATCCTGATGTTCTGACAACTCCTACTTCACCCTTGCTCTATTTTCTGTCCTCAACAGTACTCCTGCTAAATCATAAGTAATTCTACACACAGTTTAGTATTTGTCTTAAATTGTTTCAAATAACCACATGAAAATCATTCACATATTCCAGTCTTTCCAACAGAAGAGAAAGCAAAATAATTAAATACATTTGTAGTATGTTCTCCTTCATGCAACAAAAAAGGTCAACATTTCAGCTTCCTGTCAAATCATTTTATAAACCTTCATTGGTGTGTTGCAAATGTGTCTGATGGACCAATCATTTTTAACTCTTCTCGCTCTAACTTCATATTTCTTTGTGATGCTGGTATTGCTTGTTATTTCCCATAACAAAATTAGGAGTGATCTCTAGATGCTCAGCACTGGAGCTGTTAACTCTACCAGAGCCTACCTAGAGTGGCAAGCCCTCTCTTACTAAACTCCATCAAAGAATACACTCCTGCTACTAGTAGTGGTTGCCAAGACACCTATCTCCAAGGTTTCCGCCAAAGGATTTATCCTGTGTTGTGGCAGAATGCTGTAGTTTCTCTTCCTTGTGTTGTAAAATTTTCTGGTAATGACATGCCTGAAGTATATGCTCACTGTTTTAGGTAGATAACACTGGAAGGAAAATTGAAAATTTTTATTTGAAACCCATATTTCCTTTTCTATAGATTTATCTAAAGACTAAGATATATGTCCCTGACAGTGGAGTGAGGGATTAACTAAGGGAGAGCTCTGACCCTTTTTCTCTGATGCTGACCCACAATCTTTGAAACAAAACTTAGTATCACAATATCCTTAGTACCAGTTCTTTCTCCTGAGACATATTGTTCCCTCACATAAATCTTAGGATGAATATAACTTAGTCTCAAGCTGGGATGCCTGCTACAGAAAGTACTGTGACCAAGCAGCATATCAAATCATCAGTGCATTTTAAAGGCTTTTTAGTGTGGTTCAGTATAAAGGGTAAGCATGAAAGGACAGTAGCTGGCAGCCTTCTCAGGAGGAACAATATTCAAAGGCTTTTTGATGGAAACCAGGTGATATTTTTTCTTTTTCATACCTGGAGTGAGGCAGCATGGTAAGCACTTCTTCTGTACCTCTAAGTCAATCTACTAAGACATGCAGTAGCAGCCAGATGTGACCCAAGACTGTGTTATTCTGCCTTATCTGGGGGAGTGTGAAGTATCTTTTTTATTTAAGGAATTGTTATGACAGGCCTAGGTGGTTAGGTTGCAAATTCTCAAAACCTGGCACCTGTAGAAGTGTGATGTGTGTTACTGGGAGAGATACACAGTACATCTAAAAATAATAAAACCGACAGAGAATTAGACAGGCTTAGGATTTGGTGTCATGACATATTCCAGCTATAGGTGGTGCAACCTATTGTTTTGAGACATCTGACAACCACGCATCAGGGACTGGATTAGGAATTTTCAAGCAAAGGTTGGATGCTTCCCCAAGTACCTCACTGGCAAGCTATAACCAAAGAACTTCTAGACTTTTATTGTAATGTAACTCCCATATATCTTTAAAATATTAGCATCATCAAAAAGAAAAAAATCTCTTGAAATTAACAAACAAAAGATTGTATTTGAATATTTAATGACTTCTGCATGCATGTGAAGAAAAGTTTTTGTTTACTCACTTTCAGCTCTTTTTAGATTGTGTCAGAATATACCATTTGCCAAGTAAAGATATCTTACCCTTGTTTCAAAAGAAAATCAAAATGCATAATTAGAAGCTGCATTTTTAGTCAACATGCTATATTATTAAATTTGAGGAATTATTTCTAGATTTTTAAGGTAGGAAAATTAAGAACTAAAATAAGATAGGAATTATACCACAGAAAATAATATATGGCTTTCAAAAGCCTATAACAACACTCTTGCATATTTGAAGGGTCATCCATATAATGTTGCATTTTTACAGTCAAAAGTAGAAAATAGACTATTAAACTGATGCTATGTAGAAATTGTACAATATATCTGGCATATTGTATTTTGTATTTTATTGGGAAGTACTTTTAGAGTTATTTCCCACATTTTAATGGGGAATAAAAGCATAAGCCTGTCAGAGAAGTGTGGTACAATGCCATATAATAGTTAGATGAATCAGCATTGTCAGTGACTTTATTTGAACTTTATTGATTCACCTTCTATTAGGTGATACACTGGTTCACATAATGCATTTAGCTGTCAAGTTGTAGCAGCTCCCAAACAGCCAAATTTCACAATAAATCTGCCTTGTGGCTTGAGGGAGAGTAAAAATGTGGTGGAAGAGCTAACTGCAATAATTATAGGGTCATTAATTCATCTCTAGCTATCACTCCACATTGTTCTCATATCTAGATATTTCCCCAAGTAGATTTCTAGGTCATCTTTTTTGAAAATAGCATAGATCGTCCAACTCCTTCCCAATCTCATTTCCAATCGAAAGTCAAAAGTCAAGAGCTTGTTTAAAGTACATAATATCCTGGTTGATTGTTTATTATGTGACATGTGCATGAATGCAATGGTAATCTACAAATTATAACCATACATGAAGAAGTTACATTAGGACAAGAAAAATTACATAAATACATAATATAAGGCAATATAAAACTAATGTAAGAAAGACCTGAACAAAATGCTATGAGAAAAGTGAAAAGTTTCCAAAGCAAAAAGTTATTACTTAAGCTCTCAGCAAGGTGATTGGCACAAAATATATTGTATATTCAATAAAGGTAATAATAATAATACCACCAATAACATTACTTTTATTATGTCATTACATTAGTAGTTTATGCTTATATCATACCTGAATAGCAGAGATCAATGAGTTGCTATTAAAATAATTTGTTTATACTTTTAAAAGTTTCAGTAGTGATAGATAAAGGTCTCTTAGGACATATACACATACTAAATAGAAGTATTAATATGGAAATTAAGGTAACAAGACATTTTTATTTTTATATCTATATATTTATAAATTTTACTAACTTATAAAAATACATGTTATAATTCTTCACACTATCAAATGCTTCTATTAGATTATTTTTTGAAAAACATATAAAGGTCAAAATAATAAATGATATCTTTATCATTTAAGATTTTTTAGTTTAGAAATACTGAAGATAAATTTTTGCCTCTGTTAATTCAACAAAGTCTACATGCAGTCTTAAAAATGTCCAGATTTCTCTCATACAGCAAAACACTCAGTTTTTATATATTCAACTATTATAATCCTGATGCACTGTTAATTATTCAAACTTTTATTTTATTTATTTAAATGTCTTTTTGTCAACTGACTTGTATGTTTTATATATGGAATATGGGAAATAATATTATTAATACCATGATGTCAACATGAGATGACCAGCATTCTCCAAAAAAACTCAAACCCATATTCACAGTGCTGTTTCTTCAGTCCAGATATGTGTTTGTGTGATGACTACCTGGGAAGATGAGGGGAGTAGGCATAGTTGAGCAATTATTTTGCTAAGTATGAATGACATTCACACATGAAGGGAAGGCAGTTGTGGGATGACAACAGAGTTACTCTTTGAGGGAGCATAATAAACAACATCCAAATTTTTTGCCTAATTCTACAGAAAATCATATTAGGAAAAGGAGTAAGACATTCAATGTGAAAACTAAATTGTTATTATTGTTGTTGCTGATAAAGGTCAGCTGAAAAATGTAGTTTAGTAAACAGCAGAGAAGATTACAAATCAAAGCATACCAAGGGAATGACCATCCCAAGGAAAGGGTAAAGGGAGCTGCCTCATATGTCTATAGAACATTAAAAACAAAAATACAACAGACTGAACATTGGTCTGCTTCTTATAACTACCATTCATCAACAATCCTTTAGAATATCACTAATAAAAATCCCCTCCTTTCCTGGAGGAAGCCTCAACTTCCCTCCAACTTGGTACGCCATCACTAATAAAACCAACATACTGACTTTGTCAAAGGTAATCCTGAATGAGGACAGAACAAGGTTATCATGGTGGAAAAGAAAGGGCCTTTTCTCTTCGAAGAGAAAAAAAGAAAGAACTGAGTTGGGCATGCCCGAACCTTTCTTTTCCAACTTTACCAACCATACAAGTGGTTCTAATTTTTTGTGGGACAAACTAAGTAAAAGGAGATAGAGTGCAGAAGTATTATAGTAACCAGGATCCCTAATCATGGAAGAAAACATCAGAACTAGTGGTGAAAAAAAAAAGATTCCTCAAGAATAAGATATATAATAAAAAATGTAGAAAGAAATGGAAATAGAATATGTCATCTAAAAGGGATTGTTCACAAAAATGAATAGCATTTGACTTATTTAGTTTTAGAGGAATAAAATATTTGGAAACTTTCATATTTAATGAAATGGTTGATAATAAATATGAGGATCAAAATATCTATTGGAATACTTGAAATCACTAGTAAAATAATTAAATTATCTTTTAGGATTATTAGTAAGTAAGTAAACATCTCAGAATATAAAAAAACATACATTATATTTTCTTCTCTGTTCAATAATGAGAATAAAAAACTTCTAAATGAATATCAGCTTTTACATCTGACTGTGAAAATCCACACACTTTATTAATAGGATGTATAAACATATTTCTTTCATTCTTAGTGATCAAACTTTTTCTAGATTTTTTTAATAACAAAGGAGGATTTTAGGATATTGAATCTCAATTTCTCTGCCAAAGTGATCTGTCACCTTAAAACAAACACAGTATCTGTGCAGCACATACCCTAATAATTCATTAAATATGGAGTATATTTGAAAAAATAATGGGTTATATTAAAATCGACTTAATAGAATCTGAATTGTATGATTTGTCACATTTTACATTTTTTACAACAAATTTCCAGTGTGCTATTATTCAGTTTTAGATCTGTAAGTAGAATTAAGTTTTAGAATGTGCTCTTTTGAGATCACAGTCATTTTGGAATTAAAAACTTAACCTATACTGCATTATTCAAGTTGTCAGATTAAAAGTGCTTCCAGAATGAATATGTTAGTATATTTTAAATAATGAGACAAAATACATTTAACAGAATACATGTTAGTAAAATTGCAATGCTTCCAGAAGTTGTATTTTACAAATAGTAGATGCTTTGAAGATGAAAGTTTGTACATTCATAGCTACATTACAAAATCTCAAAACATTTTAATCTCTTCAGTGTATAAAGATTCATAGCAGTATGTCATTGCTTTATGTTCCACCATTATTTATTTTATAATGTTAAGATTGGTCATTGTTTCATGAAATCATAATTAATTAATTTAACTTTTTTCAGTGAATAACTGCTGTGTATTAAGCACTATTCTGGGTGATAAGAGCAAAGACAAATATTCTTATATAACTTGTGTCCTGGTTGAATGAAATAGAAATTTTAAAAAAACGTATTATGAATAGATAAATTTTATGGCTTTTTAGAAAGTGATACATTCTATAATATAAAAGAAAATAGCACAAAATAAGAAGGAGGGAAAATGATGGAGATGGAGCTAGTATAATTATTAATGGATGGTCAAAGCAGACCTCATTGAAAAAGTGATTGTGAGCCAAAACTTTGAAAAAGATGAGTAAAATTGAGTGGTAGAAAACTATTCCAAGGAGGAAAAATAAAAGACTCTATGTGAGTTATTTGCTAAATAGTAATGAGGTCAGTTTAATAGGAACAGTATTAATAAAGAAGAAAAATAGAAGATGAAGTAGATTAGAAGAGGTGAGATCATATATTGCCTTTGAAAACATCATACAAACTTTGTCTTTTAGTGAGTATGAAAAGGACCATGAGTAAATTATGATCTAAAATTCTGGAAATATGCAATTCTCATCAACAATGATTGAGAAGTTCTTGGGAGAAGCAGAGTTTTACATGACTGAGGAAGAACTTAGTTCAATATTGCATTAAGTAGAGATGTCTATTAAACTTCCAAGTGGGGACGTCAATGTAGTCAGATGGATATTTGTCAGCACTTCAAGAGAACAGTGTACCCTGGAGATAAATATTTGGGTAGAAGTATAAAATATGTATAGACATGGCAATGGATGAAATTAATGATTAAATCGCTATAAATCAAAGTGCAAATAGACAAAAGGAAGTCCTGGACCACTCCAATATTAAAGGACCAGGAAGGGAAAACAAGAAAAAGAGCCTGAAAAACAGCTAACTGTGAGGATGTTAGACAGTCTGAAATTCAGGGGAAGAAAAAAAGGAATAGTCATCAGCCAACATTTCCATATTCTGCTGGACCAAGAAATGACTTTATGTTTATCACTAGTGTGGTAATTGCTAAAAGTCAAGACTAGTTATACAAGGAGTTGGAATTAATTTGAGAAGATATAAAAGCTATTAGGAGAAGTAAAACTCAGGACAAGTCTTTCAAAGAGTTTTGCTGAAAACATGAACAAAACATGGAGAAATAAATAGAAAAAAAAGAGAATCAAGATAATTTTACGATGAGAGAAACAATAATATGTTTAATAAGTATAATTTTTTTCTAAAATAATTGCTCTAAAGAGAGGAAAGACATGATGATGCAAATGAGAAGCAAGCTTTTGGAAGGTGACCTTGAATTGACTATAGAGTGGGCAGAAATAATACATAAAATGCAGATTAGTTTCATATTGGAAAAAAACTTTCATACTACTACCAGATGAAAAGTGGAGTTGATAAATACATATATAATAAGTAAATAAATACGAATAATTTAAAGAGTCTGTGGGCATTTTGAGAATTTCCTTTATATTATTTAGCCAAGTAAGAAGCAAGTCCACCAGCTGAGAGTAAGGATGAGGGTGTATTGTTGAAGTTAGAGAGGAGAAAGCAAATAATATTCCTTTAGAAAAGTAAAAGGTTAAGAGCGGAGAGTGGGTAGATGAGATAAATGTACAATTGCTAGGCACAATGAATAACTTAACCAAGTTCAATGGTAATAAAATTAATGGGAGTCGTTACATGTAGTTTAGTTTTTATCTATACAGAAGTTCTCACAAAGACTTGGGTGGTAGCATTGGTCTCACAGGGTAGAAGTTCCCTGACTAAGGAGAGACCTTAGTTCGGCACTGACATTTAATTGGAATTCGGTATGTGTTCAGGAGCTACACTTGGGGCCATAGTGAAATTATTACTGCTATCATATAGAACTTCAGGTTTACAATGTCACTTAAGTTTTAACAATGAAAATTTAAAACAAAAATAAATAGATCTATTTTCAGAGGAGCAAGCTGACATTAAGAAGGAGCTGAAGTTCAGGTTATACAATATTGGCATAAGATTCAAATTCATGTTTAGTCTCTCACTTCTAAGCCACTTCTTGAAGAATAACTTTCTATTTTACAAACAACATCTCTTGGAAACTTATGGATCTAATTTTCTTTATTTTGTCTAAGGCCATTCAAAATTTACTCTAAGGCAATTGTTTAGTGTTCTGAAGTCTATATATTTCCTACCTATTTTGTAGAGATGTTTTTCCTTTAATTTAACTTTAATCAGTTATAATTTCAAGCACCATTGATTTATTTGGGCAAATGCCAATTATGTGGAATGACAGACAGAATACCATGTTTTGCCATAACGTTTCCTGGTTTTTCTTCTTAGATATTTATTTATTTTTGTGTTTGTGTTAGCTAAGGACTCAATTAAATTAACCCATGTTAAATGCACATATAATGCTCCTGTGTGTAATTTTCTTTCTATAGGCATTTATGAAACTAAAATACAAAAGAAGCCCTAAACTATTAGCAGAAAACCATATTTGAATCAAAGTTCCATGTTTTGCTAAATGTCTGAATTTTTAAAATTTTCTTTACGTTAAAATTTTCAATATATTTGTTTTATTACTTTATATGATGTTTATGAAAATATAATAAACTCTGAAGTTCTTTACAATTGTAAAGGTATTATCTCCTGTGAAGAATAAAATATTATCGGTAAACATATTTTGGCTTTGCCTTTTTGCCAAAGTGTGAAGAATAATTCTGAAGGGCATTGAGCTTGTTAATAGAGAAGAAAGAGAATAGTTTAGGATCCTATTGCTCAGAGTAGGTATAAAAATATTGTTTCACGTATAAAAGTTAATTATGTGTGAATGTGTGCTAGTAGAGTTACTAGGAAAGTTTAATCAGCCAGTTTAAACTATTTCTTAATCCCTGTCAGCATCTTACCCTTTACATTGCTGTTTAATAGGAAAGCACAGGCATGTCAATAAAGGACATCACTGCAATCAATGATTCCCATGAAATGCTTGCTGTCACACCAGCTGCCTAATCCAGTATTACTCCATTGACAATTTCATCTCCAAGAGAAAAATGATAACATAAATATTTGATTGAATTTAGACATCAGTTCTTCCTAGAATGTCAGTCATAAATTACAGAACCTAAATTGTATGACTTTTCAAAAATAAAGTCAGTTTTCAATGAAGTTCTCTATCTCAGTATTGATTTCTTTGGAATAGAAGTTTTTCTTTTTTTTACTTAAAGTAATTTCTTCTTGGAAAAATGACATCAAAAGATATATAGTAAATTCAACTCAGAAATTATGAACATAGAAATATATTTTTATCATCTTTTCCTGTCTTTGAGGATCTTATATTCTTCTAACCTGTCCTCAGAATTCACTCAGACAGTGATCTAAAATTAATTCACATTAAGTTATAAACAAATGAAAAGCTATTTGTCACTATTGAATTTTTTTAAGCTCAAGGTATTTAGCTAAAAGTTAAATATCTGGAGGTTGAATTTTAAAGGCAACCAACAAGATTATTATCTGCCGTGCTAAGCAAAAGACTAATCTTTGTTGACTGACTGAAGCTTGCCAATACTAATCTACTAGACAGTGTTTGTCATAGCAAGCATATACAGCAAGCCAGAAGCATTTGGTGGTGACTCTGAAGTTTGCTGATATTGGATGCTTTGCAGTCAAAATTATTGGATAAATAATGGATTGTATAACCTATATCACATCAATCACAAAACTGTCCTTTAATATGTCAAGTATGTAGATTTTTCATAAAATCACTGAAAAGTAATTTATTATACTTGGCTAATTTTAGTGACACATTTTTACTGCCCTTAACCAGTCTCATTTTGCAAATTTTCTTCTCAGTGTCTCTATTCTGCCTGCCAATGTGGGTGCTAATTAGCTTCAGTTTTGCTGGTAATATTTTTCTCCTCTTGGGGACTAAGTACAGCTGTTCACTAAGAACCAAAATGAAAGTACACCCCTGATTTCTGTGGACCAGTGGACTGTAGTAATTGATTTTAGTCATATCTAATCTAAGGTAGTTTAGAACTCCATAACTGACTGTATATCCTATTAGGGATCCCATTAACCATCAAGCTTGCCTAAGGTGACAAGGAAAACAACTCAATAGCACCAAACTCAGCCACTGTGGAAAATAAACTCACCTACTGTGGAGTGACAGGACTCGCTTGGGAAGCAGGCTTCCTTAGCTGAATACATTTTCAAGAAGCTCTCTTCAAGCACTTAATGAAATGGAGTTTTCTTTATGACTTTCATTTAAAAATACATTATAAAATCCACTTAACAGTTCTTTGCTGTTGCCAGGTTTTGAATACCTGATTGCCAGAGCTGGAGCAAAGATATAACTAATTTCATATATTTTGAAGTTGTGTTTTCCTTTCAGTTTATAGAAGTCAATATCCAGGTTTAAAATGTGCTTATCACATAAAATGAATAATATCACTAGCTCAGAAAATGGCAAATAGAAGCATTTATCAAAACATCAGTGTCACCTAAGATGGATAAATGTTTATTTTAATATAAAAATGGAACTTTGATTTCTATAGGGGAAATTAATGAGTAATTTTCATTTATAAAATTTCTAGCAGCCTCTAAGAAATATTTAATAGATTGCCATCAAACCTAGTAATTACCCCTAAAGTTCTCTGGAATATCTTCTCTTGAGTATTCTGCCAATGCAAGATTTAGTCTGGAAACTTAGGAACTTCTTGATCCATTCTTTATTTTCCTCACAATATTGCCTTTATCATTGCATATGATGTTTCTCTCTTTAATCGTCCAATTTAATGTATCCTCTGTGACTCCATTCCTTTCATTCCAATTGTGACTCAGTCTCATATTGGATTGTTGCCTTGAGTTTAGTAGTTTGTCACCTTTGGTTTGCTTGGAAACATTTGAAAAATATACATACCTAAGCTCCAGAGAGATTCTGATTAAAGTGGTCTATGACACAGTCCAGGCATTTTCATTTTAATTTCCCATATAAGTCTGTTGTTCGATGATGTTGAGAACCACTGCATCTGGTTTATTTTCAATATTCTCAACAATATTCCTAATGTTATCACATTAGGACTGTCACCCAAAGAACCTACAGTAACACATCATCTGCCATAGTAGTTCAAAATTCTTCCACCTGTGTTTTAAAGTCTGTGTTTTGGAAGGCAGAAAGAAAGATGGTAACCTGGTAGAGATGAGATTCAGAACCTCTCTACAGATCAATGAAAAATATAGTTATTTTCCAGAGTCAAAAACTAAGAAACAACAGGCACAGCATCTGCAGAGACTGAGCAGCTCTCATGAAGACAAAGGGTTGGTGAAAACAACCCGGTACACAGTTAAATCACAGAATTGGGACTTGGCATAAGATCCATGGTGTTGGTGTGGAGCTGTGGGAGGTAATGAAAAGATTGAAGATCCGGTGCAGAGTTAGCAAAGAGCATATCCAGAGGGACAGGGACACAGAGGCAGGGGAGACAGTGGGTGGAAGGAGAGTCAGCTTCTTGGGGACTGAGCTAGAGGCTATATGGTGAAATTACACTGGATGCCATTATAACCTGAAGGCAGCTAGGGAAATACCCTACCCCTACCCCTACTCCCTCCCACCACCATTGTGATCCCCAGTCTCAGGGTCCGCCCACTGAATATCCTGCCCACTGAATAGCCCACCCACAGAATTAAAGGAAGAGGTAGTCTCCCTGAAGGGACTAAACCTCAGTGCTACTCAATAACACCACCCTGTGGATCAAGGCATAATTTCAGCGCAAGTTGCCGTTTCTGGGTCAGCAGCAAGGTGATCACCCTACACAACACCATTACTGTAGGGAAATCAAACCCTCAGAAATATAAACAGAATGCCAGAGGAAAGACACAGAGAAATATATGCAAAATGACGGATCCAATCGAAAATCCAGGGAAAAATCTGAATACAGCAGACATATGCAAACTACCTCAAGATGAATTTAGGAACCATGGTTAACATATTCATGGAAATCCAGAAAACAATAGAGGAAGTAAAAGACATTAAAAAAGAAAGAGAAGAAATGAAGCAAGATATGAAAGAAAGGAAGTACATAATAGCTGACCTACAGAATGCAATAGAAGAACTCAATAATAGGATATATGAAGCTTCCAACAGAAGCAGCGATGTGGAAGATAGAGCAGAGGAACTTAATCAAGCAAATCAGTAAAGAGATTAAAAAAATGCAAAGAAGTGATGACAGAATTAGAGACCTGTGGGATAATATCTAAAGGAACATTATTCTATTCATTGGGAATAGAAGAAGAAGAGAGAGAAAAGGGGGAAGACACTGTATTAGAAATAATAGATGAGAACTTCCCACACCTGAAGAATGAAACAAGCTCCAGACCCAGAAACTGCAGAGTTCCTAATAAAAGAAACCCAAACAAAGCTACATCTAGACACATTTTTATCAAAATGACAAAAATGCAAAACACAGAATCTTAAATGAAGCCAGAGAAAAATGTATCACATACAAAGGTGTCCCCATAATAACTTTAGCAGATTTCTCAACTGAAACTCTATAGGTCAGAAGGGAATGGCATGTTATATTCAAAGTGTTGAAAAAAAAAGGGAAAAAGATTTTCAACCTAGGACACTATAAACTGCAAGATTATCATTCAGAACCGAAGGAATGATAGAAAACTTTTCTGATAAAAATGTCAAAAAAATTAATTATCCCAAAATCAGCTTTGCAAAAAATATTAAAGGATGCACTACAAAGTGTAAAGAAACTACATATAAAACTAGTAAGACAGAAACTATAAAAAATGGGGAGGAAGAGAAGAGAACAAAACTGTGGATAGATAGAATGGGTGGAAGATTAATATACTTTCAAAAAATGGGTAATAAACATAGAATTGTTAATGCTAACTTCGGGGTAATCTCAAAATACAGTGGGAGGGGAAAAAAACAAAGAAGAAGGGAAATCAGTCAAAATACAATTGCACCCATCCTACCTAAGTAGAGAAAGATAAGAACAAAGGCATTTTATGAAGCAAATACAGAAGGCAAATTGCAAAATGACAGTAAGTCGTTACATATCAATCATCACCCTAAACGTTAATAGACTGAACTCACCAAATGACTCTGACTGAATGAATTAAAAAGCATAATCCAGTCTTATGCTGTGTTCAGGAAATCCACCTTCTTTCAAAGGATAAAGAAAGTCTCAAAGTCAATGGTCGAAAGACAATCCTACAGTTGAATGGCAACCACAAAAGAGCAGGAATAGCTGTGCTCAGTTCGGATAAAACAAACTTCCATCTAAAAAGCATAATAAAAGACTGAGATGGACATTATATAATGATTAAAGGATTGATCCAGCCAGAAGAAATAACATTTACTAACATACATGCACCAAATGAAGGAGCGTCAATATATATTAAGCAAGTATTATTAGATCTGACGAGAGACATTGACAGCAACACAATATAACAGGAGACTTCAGCACCCTACTTACAACAATAGACAGATCAACTAGGCAGAAAACTAACAGGGAAGCAGCTGCTTTAAATGACCATTTGGAACAGATAGATCTAATAGACATATATTGAATACTTCACCCAACAATTACGATTTCACTTTCTACTCAAGCACAAATGGAGCATTCTCAAGGATAGATCACATGCTGGGACACAAAACATGTCTCAACAAATTTACATAGATTGAAATCATACCAAGCATCTTCTCTGACCCAATGGCTTAAAACTTGAAAGCAACCACAAAAAGAAAGCTGGACAATACCAAATTAATAGGAAACTAAACAATATGCTTCTCAATTGCTTGGCTAAAAGAGAAAATCAAAAAGGAACTTAAAAAATACTTATAGACGAATGAGAATGAAGACAAGAGGTACCAGAATCTATGGGATGCAACAAAAGCAGTACTGAGTGGGAAGTTCATCAAATCCAGGCCCACCTTAATAAACAGGAAAATTTGCAAACAACCTAACTCTGCTTTAAAAACAATTAGAGAAATACAAATGATTAAAGTGAAAAATAAACAGAAGAAAAGAAATTCTAGCAGAAATAAATGAAAAGTAAAAGAGAAATAAAATGCAGATGATATATTAAATCAAAAGTTGTTGATTTGAAGAAATAAACAAAACTGACAAATCATTGACTAGATTCACAAAGCAAAAAGAGAGAAAACTCTAATAACTAGAATCAGAAATAAAAGGGGAGAAATTACAGCAGAAATTCAAAACATCATAAGAAATTACTATGTATAGCTCTATGCCAACAAACTGGACAAACTTGAGGACATAGAAAGATTTTTAAGTAAAATACACTCTATGAAGAATGAACCTGGATGACTTAGAAAACCTGAACAGAACAATCACAAGCAAAGATATTGAAGAAGTAATCAGAAGTCTCCCTAAAAATAAAAGTCCAGGACCAGATGGCTTTTCTAAGGAGTTTTACCAAACCTTCAGAGAAGCATTAACACCTATTTTTCTCAAGCTCTTGCAAAATAATGAACAGGGAACTCTCCCAAATACTTTTTATGAAACTAACGTTGCACTTATACCAAAAGCTGATAAGAGACATCACAAAAAAAGAAAATTACAGACCAGTATCTCTAATGAACATAGATGCAAAATAATTCAACAAAATATTAACAAACCAAATCCAACAGTGTATTGAAAAAGACCGTCGATCATGACCAAGTGGAATTTATCCCAGGGATCAGGGATGGTTCAGCATATGTAAATCTATTATTGTCATAGACCATTCAACAAGAGCAAAGATAAAATTTGCCTCTTGTTAAAGCATTTCCCTGATGACCTATGCTTATTTCTAGCAATATGCCCAGGATGTACTCTTTTTGAATCAAATCTATGTAAACTGCCCACCATCCATGGATGATAGATAGGTCCCAAGACCACTGTGGATGCCTAAAACATTGGCTAATACCAAAACATACATACATATATATATATATATATATATATATATATATATACATAGAGAGAGAGACACATACATACACACATACTTATTACTATGCATATATACATATATATAATGTATTTTCCTATATGTACATAACTATGGAAAAGGAATAGGCAAGAATAAAGGTGAGTAGACAGACAAGCAGGAAGGGAGAAGAGAAAGGAGCACTTTTTATTGTACTTAATTGTTCAACATTGTTGTTCCCAAGTGCCTGGGTCTTGAACATCCTTAGGATGCTATGTGGAGTTCTTATAGTGACCTATCTGCTTGGCCACCAAGGTGTATCAAATTTAGTTTATAAATCAGACACAGTAAAATTTAACAACAATAACTAATAATAAAATACAAAATTATAGAAAAATGTTGTAACAAAAGTTCAGTAAATGTGATCTCTCCTCCTTTCTCTAAATATATGTATATTTATATACACATTATTACACAAAATATCTTCAAACCACAGTTTAACAAGTTCAGATGAAACTGTGGAACATTAAACCATGGATAAGGAAGTGGTAAAGTACAGAACATGAATGTCATAGTAGCTTGTCTTGTAGAAGACAATATAGCTAAAATCAGTTCAGATGACCTTCAAGAGATGAAATGGCTAAACAAACTACAGCATATATATAACACAGGATACTATTCAGTGATGTAGATGGTGCAATATTAGGGACTTATATTGAGCAAAAAATGTCAATATTTACATATTGTATGATTCTATTTTTAAGAGTTTTTTTATGTGACAAAATTTTGAAAAATGGATACTTTAGTAGTTGCTAGATATTAAAGCTAAGACTGAGAGGGAACTGAAGGAAATGAGTTGCATGTGGTCATAAAAAAAGTAGATATATAAGGTTGTTTAAGAGATAAAATAGCACAGACATTTCACACACACACAACTACATGACTAAGGAAAACTGGAAACTGAAAATCCTAATTAAGACCAGTGGATTGTATCCATGTCAAAATCTGTAATATTACCTATATTTTTGAAAACCTTTACCATTGTTAAAATCAAGGAACATGTACAGAGCCTCTCTGCATTATTTCTTAAAACTAGATGTAAATTTACAATTATCTTAAAATTGTTGCTATAATTTAAAAAATGCAAATCAAACAATTAGAATTAAAAATTTCAATTAAATTAACTTTTATTTAAAGAAAAGTTGCAAGTAGACATGAAGGTGAGTAGCCGGGCAGTCATGAGGAGAGAGAAGGAAGAAGTACTTTGCTTTTATTTACCTGTACATACTGGTTGGTACCCCCACAGCAGGGTCTCAAACCTGGGCCCTTGGAATGCATGTGGCTTGTGCTTCAGCCAGAGGTAATTGACCAAACCAGTACACCACCAGGGCATGACTTAATTTAAAGTTTGTATTCTAAATATTCCTACCTATCCTTCAAGTTCTAGCTGCGTGCTCTTTATTTGTACACATTATGTTTGTTTCTCAACA
This sequence comes from Solenodon paradoxus, assembly GCA_004363575.1. Taxonomy (NCBI): domain Eukaryota; kingdom Metazoa; phylum Chordata; class Mammalia; order Eulipotyphla; family Solenodontidae; genus Solenodon; species Solenodon paradoxus. The sequence continues at coordinate 1,336,606 of RJWH01000011.1, forward strand.
TCTTTGGAAAATTATTCAAGGTTAGAAATAGCACATAATATAAAATCTATTCCTGTGTGCTAATGCTTTCCCATAAAGTAAGAACTTTATTGTATTTTTTGATATGGATCAAATATTTGATAAACTGACATCAATGGATTAAGAAATTGCTTTTTTAAACTTTTAACATGCATATTATTAATGTTTTATTTAGCTTATGGTACTATCTAAACTTTAGGAAAATTGATTCCTACCTTAGTCATTGTGTATATCACACCATAACCACCACTAGAGTCCTAGTGCTGATCACCTCTATCATCTTCAGTCTTTCAACAATGGTTTCATTTTCCCTTTGCCCCACAAACACACCCTGGCAGCCGTGGTCTCTAACTCAGAGAGTTGCTGTACTTTATTTCCTTTGATTTGTTTCTATGTATGTTCATTTCTTTTCTACATTTGAGAGAAACCATCTGATTTTTTCTCTTTTTTTTTCTGACTTATTTCACTAAGCATAATTCTCTTTAGGCTCACTCAATTTGTTGTAATAGCAAGGTTTCATAATTTTCAGTAATTGTGTAATTGTGTAAAGTTCAAGAAGAAAGAATGAAAGAGATGTTTCATGTTGGATGGCCCCAAGGACTAGATGGGGACTCCAGGAAGCTTCCCAGTCCTTGATGAAGCAGAATTAACAGGATGAATTATTTGTGTGCACTGATATTCAAAAACAACTGATTCATCTACTAACAAAAATAATTATTAATATAGTGAATTAACAATGTCTTACATTTGAGAATACAGATCTTTCACTTCTTTGGCTACATTTATCCCAAGGTTTCTTACTATATTTTAACGTAATTGTAAATGGGATTGTTTTTCTGAGTCCTCTTCCTGCTTGTTCATTATTTGCATGCAGAAATGCAGCAAATTTTTGTATATTAATTCTGTAGTCTGCCACTTTACTGTATTTGTCTATTATTTCTCACATCTTTTTACTGGAATCTTTGGAATTGTCTGCATATATAATCATGACACCTGTAAGTGATAATAGTTTCACTTATTCCTTTCCAATCTGGTTACTTTTTATGTCTTTTTTTGTATAATTACACTGGCTAGCACTCCTAAACCAATATTTAATAATAATGAGAGAGGGCATCCTTACTTTGTTCTTGATCATAAAGGTAAACATTTCATTTTTTCTCATTGTTAAAAGAAATAGAAGACACTAAGAGATAGACGGGTAACATGCATATAAATTAGAAAAAAGTTAGTATTGTTAAAATGATGATATTTCCTAAATTTATATACATATTTAATGTTACGTTATATCCATCAAAACTGGACAGCCACATGAAAAACAAGGAAAATAGACTACTCTCTAAAACCATATATAAAAATTAATTTTAAGTGGAACAAAGACGATGTAAATCCTGAAACCATAAAATACATAGAAGAAAACATAAGCAATATACTCTTTGATAGCTCCTAGCTGTCTTTTGGAAGATGAAACCAATATTAAGGAAACCAAAAGTCAAAATAAATAATTGGAGCTGCATCAAACTAAAAGGCTTCTGCACAATGAAAGAAACTACATCGAAGCAAAAATGCATTCTACTGAATGGGAGAAGATAGTGGCATTGTACATTAAACTACAGGTAAAGTTTTAAAGTGTATGAAGAACTCTAAAATCTCAACAACAACAAAAAAAAACACTTCCATTAATAATGGGCAAAAGACCTGAATGAATACTTTTCTGCACAAGACTCACGGGCCAAAAACAGATGTTCCACATTCTCTTCTTTTTAGGGAAATGCAAATCCAAACAATAATGAAATAGCAACTCACAATTTTTGAGAATGGCTATTATCCAAAAGTCTGGAAACAAGTGTTTGTGAGGATGTGGAGACAAGGAAACCCTTATACACTGATGTGGAGAGCATGAATTGTTGTTACCATTATTGAAAACAGAATGGAATTTCTTATGAACTTGAAAATAGGAACTCCAAATGTTCCCATTTTCTCACTTCCTGATATTTTACCTCCAAATCACAACACTAGTTGCAGAGATGTGCATCCCTACATTTATTGCAGCATTATTTATTCAGTCAAGAGACTGAAGCAACCGAAGTGCCCATCAACCAATGAATTGATAAAGAAGCTATATTATGTATACACAATGGAATATTAATAAGCCATTTAAAAAGATGAAATTCTGCCTTTTGGACATAGAGGAAATTATGCAGAGATAAGTCACAAAGAAAAAGAAACACTGTATGATTTCACTTATCTATGGTATATAGAAAAACCAAATAAAGAAAAAAATAAAATAAAAATAGGCTTTTAGTTTATAAGATAAAATTAGTCATTGTCAATAGGGAAAGGGAAGAAGGATAGCAAATCAGGTAAAAGGGGTAAAAAAATATGGTAAGGAAAGAACTGGAGTTTTTAAAATAAAGTTACTGCCATAAAATAATAAAAATCTTTTAAAAAAAAAGAATTAAAAAAAAAAGAATTGGACTGTTGGTGGTGAACTCTATCATATAAAGATGCTGATTTACGATTAATCATTCCTTAAGCTTATAGTTAAGTTATAATGCAATGTTCATTCGATAAAATTTTTTAAAAATACAGTGGATTGTTCTCTTTGTTATGATATATCTAACTTGGTATAGCTAACACAATGAAGTCAAACAGCAGTTCTCATTAATCAGAAATATGCATTTAGCATTCACTAACTTAGTCTGTGCTATGAATAGCTAAAAAAAAGGAAAATTGAAAGAGTGACTTTTGAAGGCGAAGAATTATCCAGTTTGAAAAAAATGACAAATATATTTAATACCAAATAAAAAGCTTTTTATCTACAGACATAAAACAAATCACCATTGAATTGAATACATCATCAAATGGTAGTGAACAATTACAATATAATTTAAAGCTAAATGATATACCCTTTAGAAGTTTAGAAGTAGAGTCACTGAAGGCTGAGCTAATTAAAGTTCCCTGGTAGTTAGGGACCGAGGATACAATAGATGATTTAGAGAGACAAAGAAAGTAGGAGGTGACTGATGAGTAATGAAAGGTTACTAATGCAAAACCTAACTCCAACTCTACTCTAAGGTCACTGATTTTTACACTTTACTGACGTATGAATTACATATGACTTTCAGGATTGAAAGTGCTGCAATTGGAGGCCAGTGAGGAAATCGTACGAGCACTACAATTAAGAGTAGAGGTTGGTTTACCCATCAAGAGAAAAGTGAAAGTAGCATCCTCTGGGTTTTCTTTAAACACCTTTTCCAGATTAAGTAGTCAGTATGCATCTGTCTGTAATAAAGTGACTCTATGCTTTGAGGCTTTACTTCAGACATAATCAATTTTTAGAATTTCAAATTAAAAGCGTTGTTCTACATGATAATTTGCATTAATTCATCTACATTTTTGTAGTTTTTTGAGACTTAACACAGTGCTAACTGCTGCTTAATGAAAGTGCAAAATAAAATATGAAAGCTTATTTTATAATCCTCCCTACAAATTGTACATATTCATCACAATAATTAGGCTATATAACCTTCTGGTTATCCCTTTGATTTCTTTTTTTTTTTGCCTTTTCAAACTAAATTAATGTATTTTACACTGAATATACTTTTCGAGACTTTTGTCTTGGTGAATGTCTAAAAACCATTTGCGTATTTATTTGTTGTGACTCCAGTTAGATATTCCTGGAGTGAATGCTTGGCCATGCAATCCTACCAACCACTGTCATTTAAAAAGCCTAAAGTGAACACCACAAATGTTCAATAATTGCTAAAAGCCAGATGTAACAACTCCAAACAAACTGCTTTCATGTAATGACTATATCTCTGGTTATTGATTATCTTACACCAATAAGAGTTAATGGTTGAATAAAAATTACCTTGCTGTTCATTAAGAATTGATCTGCTTTCCAAACAGTTAGATTTCTGCACAAGTTTGTATCTGCTTATATTAGAATTCTTGCACTCCATAAAAATTTTGAGTCAAGCTACTTTGACTCTCTGGATCTATTCAGATTATCAGATTTATTTTTTTCAAGGGGTTCTCATGTATTTAGATATGTAGTCATGCCAATTTGGAAATATTTTACTTCTTTTTTGAAACTATGTGGAAAAATAACTAGTGTCATTCTTTTTTCAAGCCTTTCTGGAAACATTACTCCATAGTTCAAACACGTTCACTGTCCCAGTACCAGCCTTGAAATTTCTATCAATTGTATTCAAAGCATTTCAATCAGTGATAAAAGTCAAAGTCCAGGTAACACAATGAAGAGTTAATCTGCAGTCAGCAACAAAAGATTTTTCAGTCTTATTTTAATATACATGTCCTCCGGGATATGACTTCAAGGCTGCTCTTCAGAATGAAGACCACTTTGCATATCATACAGGGCCTGGTACACAGCATGATTGTAATAGAGAACTGGGAAAGCAAATGAAATATTCTGTTTATGTTTGAAGTTTCATATTACTAATGCAAAGGATTTCTACTAATCCCTGGAAAAAATGTGTATTTTTGAAGTTGGTTGCGTTAAAAATTATTCATTAGAATTGACAAATATTTATAAATTTTTTTTTGTTTTTACTATAAAGAAAAAAATGTATCAGCTTGACAATGATGAAATGCAAGGAGTCCAGGCGAATGTACTTACGATGCAGAAAATAAATCCTAGGGATTTGAATAAATGACATAGGAGAAAAGTAAACAGCTTGAAAACTCCATGTTAAGCTTTGGTCGCAGTATTAGAAAATAAAATCAGAATTCTTTTCGCTCTTTCCCTCTTTAGAGGACAGACTTAAAAGAAAGAGTTTAAACTAAAAAGATACCTCTTGGTTAAAGGGTCCAGTTATAAAGATCATTCCTCTTTCTCAACTTTACTTGAAATCATATTCCTCTTTAACCCAATTTTTCCTTCTGAGGATCATTAGAATGCAATATGCAGATAGAATACAATCTGTATTTCTTGTGTAGAATGCATGGTATTGATTTGGATTCCTAAAACAAGTTTCTATTAACACGGTTTGAAAATATGTATTTATAAGCACCATGGCTTCCCCAAAACAATGATACAGATGAAGAAAGAAAGCATATGGAAGAATGTCTCTTTGAGAATTACAATTTAGCATAAGATTTCCTGTGTACATAAATTATTTCCTATATTATATATCTACTGAAATATGCTAGTAAAAAAAGATCTCTAATAAGCCAATATAAATCATCAATGTCATGTTAGTGCCCTATAGTTAAATAGCATCTTTTAGATAAAATTGAACATTTCTTTGTAGTTACCTATATGAGTTAAATGTGTGCATAAAGGTAAAAATACTTCTCAAGTCTTATGATTAATGTACTGGTGAACGAGTGAAAACTAATAGTCAGAAAACTTCCCCAATAAGTTCTCACTGTCATTTGACTAACATTTTTTTTTCATATAATTTTAGAAACAAACATGTTTGAGTTTGATTTTTATAGACTGAAAAAAATGAAAACACTAATGGTGCATCATAGTGGAGTAACTATAAATTCCCCTGGATTCTAGTCCCAAACCAGAGGGAAAAATCACTGTGAGAAACTAAATGAAAAATAAATGAAATGATTCTTCCTCCTCTCTCCTTCTGTCTGCTTACCTACTGCTGCCTTCATTCCTGCCTGCAATTTTCCTTTCAAAACAAAAAGCAAAACACTCACATGTTTTAGAGAAAAAATATTTTACTTAAACCAGTATTAATATATATATATATATATATAGTATGATGTTTGTGGTATGTTTCCCTTAGTATAAAAGTATTCTTGTAGTTCAATTGGTGTCAATTTGTTCTCTCTCTCTCTCCATATATATATACACACACGTATATATAATATGTGCGTATATGTATATATACATATTTAGAGACATACATACACATATATTTGTATATATAGTATACGTATGTTCGTGTAAATATTTTAAAAGTCGCAGACATAAATGTCTATATTGATAACTCACAAATGTTATTACTAATTCTGTGTGGTGAAATTTAGATTGATTCATCACTGTCATTTTACTATGCCTAGTACTACTATAAATTTAGAAATTTTGAAATTAGCAAATAATGTTCATCTCAAAAGTGACATTTTTGTCTTAAATTTTACTCTTTGCCAGGCTATTGTTTGTTTTTGATGACTACATCTGACTATTGTGTTTGATATTCAGTTACCTATTTTTTCTTTCAAATTTTTGCTTCATTTTGATTTATATATCACTCATACATAAAATATGATGATATTAGTTGTCCTGTTCATGCTCCAGTTTATTAGAATATACTCACCTTCTCAAAGTCCCCGCAGCAGCTGGACACATGCATAGAATTTACTCACAATAAAATATCATCTGTGGATGAACTATTAATAAGATTTTCATTCATAAAACTATAAACAGAGATATAATACTTCTATAAAGTATTCTATGCACAACAATATGTTAAATTGAGAAAAAGTTTAAAACTTTCTACTTCACATATGTCCTGGTGGAGCAGTGTTTAGGACAATCCCTCTGAAGGATTCAGGCCACATACCCGTGGGTTCAAGTCCTGGATTCGTTGGGAAACCACCAGTGTGAACAAGTAAATGGAACGCTTCTTCCTCTTCATTCTTTCTGGCTGCCTGCCTGCCTGCTTTCATGCCTGCCTGTACCTTTCCTTTAAAACATACGAAATTTCTGCTTCTGAAATTCAAAAATCCTATCTTCCCTAATTTTTTTTTTAGATTTTTTTCTGCATATTATTAAACCCAAATACATTGAACACTCTTAACTTCACATTTAGGTGTTTAATTGTTAGATTCAAATATGCATTGAATATAATAATGATATGAACAGCTGATATTATTTGATTCTGCTTAAAATTTCTTTGAGATTTTTTGTTATACCTGAGGCTTTGCCTTTTAATAGGGAAGCTACACCCATTTATATTGATAGTTACAATGGAAAATGTCCTCTTTCTTCTTTCTAATTTTTTATTTTATTTTATTAGTTTATTTTATTTTAATCTCTCTTGTGTGAATTATATTTTCATAACTTCCCTCCAGAGGTAAACACCTTTATTATCTTTGAATAGTAAATGATACATTAAACAGGACACTAAGTATAATAACCATAAAAAGAAACATTTGATAAATTGTGCTGCATTAGAATCAAGAAAGTGTAGCTTTAAATATCATCATTAGAAGAGTGGTCTAACAAGCAACAGAGTGGAAAAAGATATTTGTAACACATATTTCTGAGAAAAGTCTATGCACAATATATAAAATAACAAAATAAATCAATAAACTAATAAACAGCAGAGCCATAGGAAAAAAATAAGTATAATCTTGGCAAAACACTTTGTGAGCAGTATATGAAAGTGACAATAAATATATCAATAAGCACATAATTTCCTTATTATTCATAAAAATGAATATATATAACCCAACTGTAGTAACACTGTTTGGTGGAATACTTTGTCTGTAATCTTTTTGCTTGTATCAGGAGAGTAGTGTTTCATCATTTCAATGAATTTATTAATTTAATGTTGCCATGTACTTATATCTCAAGGAATTTAAAAGAATACACCAGTTCTAAAATAAATAAGTACCTAAATTGCCGAGATTACTTATTGAGTAAAATAAAAAGTACTGAGAAGCAGCAGCAATAAAATATGTGAACTCATGTGGCAGCACAAAAGCTCATCCCTGAAGATTTAAATAATGACTTGTGTTCACAGCGTAAGGCTTCCTGAGTTGAGGCTGTTCAGACCCAAGCAGCCTCATGATGATGAACATCTTTATGGCTCAAGTGGAATTTTAGCCCTAGGGTCCATATTGTATTCCTAAAGATTTATTTTCTTTCTACACTATATGGTTGTTTATTCTGCATCCTTCCTTATAGCTAAATACACTTGGTATCTTGAGAAGTCTCTTAGATGTGTCAGATTGTTGATAAAATTAGATGTATTGTTGCTAGTCAGGGTAATCACTGCAAAAACTCTTGGTGCACCCTAGTAGAATATGGGTTACTACCACTGAAACCAGCTGGATATAATCCATGTACATCCCAAGAATCTGGGTTCACAGCCCAGGGCCAAGAAGAACAACTAAGATGAACAACTAAATAAAATACTATTCCTCTTCTCTCTTTCTGCCAGCTTGACTGTTGAACATCAATCCTGCTGACACCTTTCCTTTAAAAACAAAAACAAAAAAACTTTTCAGTCATAGTGGAAAAAAGTGAAACAGACTGACTTAGAAAATATATGAAAGTCAATGGTTTTAAAGACATTAAGTGGGGCACTGGGAATCTATTCAATAAATGATGTCGAGCAAACTGGGCGAACACATAAAAAAAATGAAACGAGATCACTACCTAACGCCAAATACAAAATTGATTCAAAATGAATAAAATATTTTAGATGTAAGATCTAAAAATATAAAATTCATAGAAGAAAATATAGGCATAGCACTGCTTGACATTGACTTAAAGGATATCTTTGGACCCTAGACCCCAATGTAAAGGGAATAAAACCCAAGCTAAACAAATGTGATGACATCAAACTAAAAAGTATCTGTACAGGTAAAGAAACTCTCCTCTAAACAAAAAGACATCCTACTGAATGGGATTGGCTATTTGCACATCAAAATCTGACAAGAAGTTAAAACTCTACTTCAGTCTAGTCATAGATGGTTTACAGATGATCGTTCTCCTATTTTTATAAGTTTTATTTTGAGAGGCAAAACAAATTTTGTCTCTGTGGCTAGACACAAGCAATTCTTAAAGTTTGATTTATCTACTCTGTATTAATTAATTTATTTTTAGCTTCTGACATTAAGTAGTTTGTTGACCATAGTTACTTTTGTTTATTATTATATTATATACATATTATAATTATGAGTTTTAATTCTTATTGTAGAAATATTTGAGGACTATTGAGTAGATTCTATTTTAAACTAGAAATAAACAACCATGTTAAAAACTGTTTTTCATGTCATGTTTTTCGTTTTTTGGAACTTCTTTCCCTTATTTCCTTTTTTTCCTTATTTTGAATAAGTATTTTATTTTCCTATCAAAACTCTATGTAACAATTATGGAAAGAGGAACGGTGGATTTCTTATACTTGAGCAGCAGCAACCTCTACATTGAAAAATACCTGTAGTGCAAAAAAAAAATAAAAATAAAAATAACCAACAAACAAGTATAATTAAGAAGGAAGGCCACTTTATCTTGACTGCAGCCAAGAGAGTACTTGTGGGGTATGAAACAGCCCTAACAGCCCAGTTGTTCAACCCAACCCATCAGATGAGAAAATTACAATTCAGATAGGATTTTGCAGTTGAAATCCTAGGCAGTGTACAATTGCTTGAACTACTCACGTGCTTGGAGCAAAATCTGCTGAAGATGACTCAGGAAACTATAATATAGTAAACACGTAGCCATGATTTACAATCTTCTTTGGGCTCTCTCCCTTGTGTCTCAGGAGGCTGTAATGCTGATGCGTAGATCACATAAAGTTCAAGGATCCAGGTTTGAGAACCAGAGATGGGAATAAAAAGCAAAATAAATGAATAAATAAAATGTTCTAAGCTGATTCTGACCAAAAGTATCTCCACTATCAGGACTGAATGTCCTCCTGACTAGTCACACTACTAATGGATGGCATTAGGTTTGTTCTTTGTTTTTTGTTTTTTTGTTTTTTTTTCATGACTGATATACTCCACATTACAATATAAGATATTAAGAAAAGTAGGAAGGAAGGCAAATTAAGTAGAGAGAGGGAAGTATTTCCTAATTTGTTTTGTATTCAGATATCTTCTAACCATGCTGTCTGCTGAGGCCATTTCATTGTATGGATAATGCTGTCAAACAAGAAAGATGGCAAAGGATTAATTAATCAATATCTCCTAAGGGTTTTAGCTAAAAGGCTAATGCAAAGGCCAAGCACTGTCGTTATCACTATGTGGTCTGATTATGGTGATTATGTGACTTAGAAGAAAAATGTCAAAAGGGAGAGATTCCCATGAATTTGCATGTTAATAAAACTATTGACAGCAAAGAGAAGTTTGCACATCTGAAGAAAGCCTCCCCCTAAAATCCAGCTGTCTCAGAGATTGATAGATTGCAATTAAGCTAAATTGTCACAGCAAGAATCATTGTCATTCTACACTAACATTAAATGTCTATTCAACACAGCTCAGAGAGCAATGCATATGAAGTGTAAGGCTCAGAGAGACACATGAGAAGTTCATGGTTTTTCAATGAGTGTAGAAATAACATTGACTCCTATTCTAATCTAACAACCTTGGAAAACTTTATTTTTCATAAGATAATGTTACAATGGCATTATTAACAGATGGATTTTAATAAGGTGATAAATCACTAATGGGAAAATAAATCCACAAATATATGAAGTTCTATAAAAGAAAATATTTCATTAAAAACACTGAAGTATTACTTAAAATCTTCTTCAATCAGACAGATATAGTCTTAAAGCTATTTGTGAAATATTTTAAAGTAGATGGATAAAATACATTGGTTTATTTATCATACTGATTTATAAACTTAAATATTTGGAACTATAGTATATGCTTCCAATTTATACTTTTGCCCCAGTTCTGTTCTTTCAAGGATCAAGTTTACCTTTAATTTAGATTCATCTAACTTCATTTAGCTTCATATAAGACTGTGGTTTCACAGAATGGTCTGACTATCAGTATACAGACAATTTTTCCTGCTATGCTCCTTTCTGCCCCTCTCCATTTCATGGTACCACATAAAACTCATAACTTGCTTCTCTTACTTGTATTTATAATATTCTGAGAAGCTATCTAAATAGAGAGAAATAAATATATGTACAGAATCCCATGATTTAATTATTAAATATAATATATTATTCATGCAATCACATATATACACATTATTATGTGTAATATTAAATATGTCATATACATACACGTACATACAAAAATGCACTATTATTATGTGCTTCTGGCCACAAAAATACTTGGAAGAAACTGCATATAACTGGGGAAAAAAAGCAAATCTAAAATATTTGCATACTGTATAATTGTAGCTAGACATTACAGAAAAATTAAAGCATTGGACACAGTCAAAGGATCCATTGTTGTTAAGGGGTGAAGGACAGAAAGAGGGTTGGAATGAGCCAGTGAGCAGGGATGACTTTTTTAAGGCCAATAAAATTATTCTGCATGATTCTGGAATAGTGGGTATATAACACTATACATTTGACAAAATTCATAAGGAATTCTAATGCAAGCTATGAACTTCAGTTAATAGTTATGTATTAATATCAGTTCCTTAATTGTTACAAATATATCACACTAATACAAGTGCTTGATGTGAGAATAAGTCCCCAAAACTGACTAGGTAATTTGAGTTTGAAAATTGAGCTAAGGACAGCTGTGAGATATAACATCAATTTAGTGGAATAATTAATATAGAGAAGTCCTCAATGCTAGAAATGGCAGATATGTCTCTAGTCAAGGCAATATTCATACAACCTCAAATTGAAAAGACTTTTTATCCTCTACTCTACTGTATTATTTGTCTTATTATTTAAGTATAAGATTAATTCAGGCTCCTGATACCAGTATCCTAGAGATAAATCTCAGGGACTTTGCTCTATTAAACAGTAAGCAGAAATGATTAATCTTGGAAATAGGGGTCAAAAATTCCAGGATTTGTTTTGGATTAAAAACCTGAGAGAGGGGAGGAAGTCATTGCAGACCTAAGATGGCATTGTCCAAAGTGGAGATAGGACATTCCACTTCGTATAGCAAGATATTAATATGAGAAATTGAGAAGAGAAAGAAAATACATGAGAATTCTCTGTACTTTCTGTTTGCTCTCTCTAAAATCCTAAATCTGTTCTAAACAATAAAGCATACCATCTGTTAAAAAAAGCACAAAATTATAGGGAATATTAAAAATAACAATATTTAGAGCTACATATTTATGAACATATAGTTAACAGAAATGCATAAAATTATTAAAGCAAACAAAAGCTAAATAATTTATATATGTATGCATGATAGGTGATAGATATTACAGAGAGACAGCTCAAATCAGTTAACACAAACAATAATGTGAAAATAATTTTACCCTAGTAATAGTGTTACCTGCTATCAGTGATACCATAAGTAACATTAAGATTAATGTCTTCATACATGTCAACTTGTAACTTTCCTGAGATTTTTCTGCTTTTGAAAAAGAACCCAGGTTTTAAATTTTCTGGCAATTTCAAAAACTTATTAAACTCATGTATATGTATATTTTTTTCACACAAATTTCTCTCATGAGAGAGATACCTTTAGCATGCTCCTACCACACACCTTCTTTTCCATGTCGCCCTCATCTTCTCCTCCTACCATACTGCCCTCTTACTAACATTGCAAGTTTTTTCACTTAAAAGTTTGTGGCCACTTCAGTTATTCATACAAACTCCATTTACGAACATAGCTGCCAATGGTCACTATCTCGTCTAGAACAGTGTAAAACAGAAGCACTGTTCAGTTTGGGGGGAAAAAACAAAAAGCCAATGAATACCTGGAAGAAAAATGGCCAGGGAATATTTGGGTAGAAAATGTGGACATCTTAGGTACCTGAAATATGGTATAACAGTTAAGTGGAGAGGCAAAGGGAATTTGTGAATATTCTTGATGAAAAAGTCCTTTTCCCATGGACTTTTCACTGTGCAGTGAGAGCACAATTAGAGGAGAACCAGAGGAAACCATTGTAATATACAGGGAGCCTCTTGCTTAGATGTCAAGGTATGAAGAATCAATGTTGCGGTATGTATATAACAGACTAGACATCCATCCACTAGAAACAAGACTAGAGATGTAAGCTGCAACATGTATGTTTTGTAGAATACTGCTGGGTGAGAAAAGTACAGAGTAGATTGTAATTAGTCTAAAGACATCCATGATTCAAATTTAAAAAATTATAGAACACACACTGCTAAACATACAATATCGTATTCTTAAAAACATAACATATCTGCCTATGCCTATAATAGTCACCCTAGTGTGGGTACATATTAAGTACAAGAAAATGGGACTGCATTTAGAAATATAAGAAGGAGAAATAAACACAAGACTATGGAGCATATTTAATTCAGCTTCACTTTGGGGTTAATAAAACAATAATGGAAAACATTTCTAAAATCCTTTGCTAGAATCCTTTCGTTTCTCATTTATTTCTCATAGAAGCCTTTTCCTTTTTACTTCCGTCTTTTATTCAGTAATCTTCCTCTGTTTGAAATATGCTTCTTCATCCTTACCTTTTTCCATGGATACCTTGCTCATAGATTAAGTCCAGACCAGGTCTGTATTCAGAATGTCTTTCAATAATCTTACATAGGCAATTCTGACTCACTCTAATAATGTGGTTGTGGACACAACCCAAATTTTACTGTTTTTTTATTGATTATATATCATTAACTGTGTTTATAGGTTTTATTTGTGTAAGTATCCTTTCAATAGTGTCATCTACATCTTAAAATTTATTTATTCATTATTCTTCCATTCATGCATTTATTCATTCTGCAAATACTTATTGAGAACTCACTGTGTTCAAATAAATACACCGGTAATTTGGGGAAAGACTGCCTAATGGCTAATGTTAAATATTTTTGAAGTTAATAGTATGACACTGTGTTAGCTACACCAGTAGATGCTAATACTAGATCAATACAATTGTGGTAATATTAACAATATTACACCAAGTTTGATGAAAAGCAATTTAACCAAATAAATCTTGAGGCAAAACTTGCAAAATATCATTCTGTTTATGTCATCTGCTCCTCTGAATACTTCATATTATTTCTTCCTTCCATTAATGCAGATAGTCAGAAGTTGACAATTAGACACCAAAATTCACAAAGTTATCAGTAGAGTGATTTATACTGCTGTCAAAAATATGCAAAGAATAAATATGCCTATAATTTTGTCTCTATGACCGCCAGATATATTTCTTTATTTATGGTTCAAGGTTTGCTGATTACTTACAAGGTAGATGACAGCAATTTTAGGAGATATAAATCCCTAGTCTCTCAAGGGCAGGATCAAAGTTGCATTACCAGTAATCTCCAATCAGCTCATTTTTCTTTGATTTGCACAAGTCCAGAAAGTATTAGCATTCTTACATTAAAGAGACAATTGCAATATGAAATAATAAAAGTATGAGGACTATTTTAAGTAAGTTTTAGCAAACATTTGGTGACAAATTTGCCTCGACAACCTTATGCTTCAATTCTTTAAGAATGAATTTTAGTGAAGTAAAATAAGCATTTCTTATATTCTGAACTGATTGCCTCTGACCTACCATTTGGCTATTTCACTTATGCAACATTTTATTAATTTATCTAATCTTTTCTTTCCTCACATGAATTTCTAGCATAGCTATAGTTTTCATATTATCTTCAATCTCATTTTATTCTCTCATAATTGTAATGCTACATGATACATTCTTAAATTTACATTAATTTCATTTATCATAATATGCTGTATTGCAGAAAAAATGAATCTACAGTATTTAGAACATTATCCTGTGCTTTCCTCAAGACATTTAAAATATCTTTATTCCATAAATCCTGTTACGCAACAAAGGCGCACTCATTCATAAACTAACCAGGATCAGCTCCCTGATCATGTGAATTGTGCAGCTGTACACAGTTCCATCTCTAAAAGGAACTTGCATTTGATTTTATCCTCTGCGATCACCATGATAAAATCCTTAGTAATTTTTGAAGACACATCTCTGCAGTTGCAATTTGTACTGGGTACCCTGTCTATAGTTGTAGATTGAGCAAAATAAATATGAATGTATAATAAAAAGATTCACACAAGTATTGAGAGTAGTTCTTTTTGGTGGTATTAGAGGTATTTTAATTTTCTTTTAATATTACTACTTTATTTTTTAATTTTTCTGGCATATATGTTTTATATATATTCATATATATAATTTTAAACAATTTTGATAGAAATTGTATCAATATATTATTGTAAAATAATTATAATTTATTATGTATGACTATAAATAATAATATTATATATTAACATATATTTCTTTTATGAGTAAGGAAGCAGGCAGGAATGAAACCAATTAGGCAGGCAGAGAGAGAAGAGGAAGAAGCATTTATTTATTTTGTTGCTCATTTTGGCTATTCTCCTGGTTCCAGTTGTGAGCTTGAGTTCTTGGCTTTACACGAACTATGTCAGAGTCACAGATTTAATGCCTGACCCACAAGGGCACGCCAGTGACTCTTAGAAATGAGTAGAAATAAAAGAGAAGAGTTAGTCCTTTTGAACTAAAGCATTTTGAGCTGGATAAATAAATTTTGATTTATAAGGGCGGATTTTTCTTTGATTTTCACAAGTCCAAAAAGTATTAGCATTCTTACATTAAAGAGACAATGTAACAGTAGGATTTTACAGTAAATGAAGCTGAGTATTTAATAAATTAAGCATCCTCTATAAGCCATTGGATCCAGAAAAAAATTCCTAAACGTCTCGAACTTTTATAATGACAGTGGGTCACTACGTAAAGAGTCTAAAAACAAATGACTCTTCATTTCGTCTTGTTTTCCCTGGTCACTTTGTTTTTCTATATCTCTCCTGATATATATTATAACTTAATTATCAAAATTAGAAGTTAATTAAGTAGAAAAATATTTTCAATCATTTGGAGAATTATATAGTATTAAAATCTGCATGTGGAAGAAACAAAGTTGGTGTGCAATATCTGACAGGTTTCATTTTCATTACTATTTTACAATAACTGTATATTTCTCCCAGAGGGAGGAAATTGAGTAAAAAGTTACTTTAAAAGAGAGATTTATTTTTTTTCTTTTTTAGAGTGTTTTAAAGGTGAATATGCTGGACCTTGCTTTTGCTCATTTCGCTTTTCTATGTGAATTGAAAGTAATTTATCGTCATACCAGGATATAAAAATATATAAAGAGTGGGAAAGTAAATGTATAATATTCCCTTCAATCTTTCCTGGGAGCACTATGCTTAAAACAGAAATATAAGAAGGAAATTATGTAATTTCATGTTCAGTTTTTGGAAGTAGTCGTCAGTCAGGGTACTTAGTTAATTTGCTTTGCCATTCTTAGAGTTTTAAGAAATGAATTAGAAAGTCAGCATAATTTAGTTTTTAAAAGTGCCAGACTGTTGAGGTCAGGTCCATATTGTATAACTTTTGATAAGTAAGTTGAAACTTTCTCTGAACTTTTTTTTTCTAATTTGTATGATGATACTAATAGTAGAATTAAGTCAGTCAATACATGTAAGACAGTTAAAAATATTCTTGCAGAGACATATTGTAAAGTTATTAACAAGTGTAACCAGAAATCATCATGTATTTTATTTTTATCTAAAAATCATTCTGCTCATTAAAGTATAACAAGTCATCTCAAGAAAGAAATTTCAGGAGAAAAAATACAAACATATTTATATTGTTAAGCTTTGGGCAAAGAATTAATAATGTCCTATAGTACTGTAATGTGAAAAACTTACATTCAATCTTTTGTTACTAAAGCTGCCTCTCAATAAATAAAAATATGTACTCATTACAATCACTCTTCATGCTTATCCCTGTGCAACATTTGTTTATCCCTCAATTGCAAGATGTTGCTACTCCAGAATTTATATGAAGCATGTGTCTGAAAAGTGTAATGGGAAAATGTAATTGGTGCTGTCATGACCTTTTCTAATATCCCTCCAGAACTGAATAATTATTCGCTTAGCCATGGAGTTTGTTAGCTGGTAAAACACATGCTTAGCTCTGTGTCCTCTGGTATAATTCCTGAGTTGAAGAAGTTAAATTTGCTCAAGAGCTGGTCTCTTCTGGGACAATCACATGCAAAAATTGATGAACCTGAGGTTTTAAGATTTAGCACTCTTGCCTCTAAACAGACAATTTTAGGTGGTCTTCTGCCTCTAGGGTTTCCCATGTATTGACTGAAGCATTTACTGAGACAGCAACTCAAACCAACTTTTCTTTTGACCCCAATCTTATTGCTTTCTCTCCCACAGAGTTATCCTAAGATCAGTCTCTAATAAATTCTTGAACAATAATCTCTGTCTCAGACTCTGCTTCTCAGGAATTCTGACCTTTGATATAAGTGAAGGAATTCTGAGTAGCAGCCAATGTAATATCAAGAGAATGGACAATGAGTTTCAGTGGAGTAGAGGTGAAAGATCTGAAATGCAAAGAAGTCCAAGTCCTCAAACACTAAGGAATTACATGGAAGGATGATAAAACCATAGTAGTGTTGGCTGAGTCACATCAGTCTGCTATAACAAATTCCATAGACTTAGGTGGCATAAATAACAGACATTTATTTTTTATGGTTCTGAAGACTGTGTAAGGTTATAGTGCCAGTAGATGCTGTGTCTGGGGAAAGCCCACTTTCAGATGTGCAAACAGCTGCCTTCTTGCTATTTGTTCAGATGAGTCAGAGGGTTCTCATATCTTCCTCTTCCTCTCCCATAGTGGGGGTCCCATCCTCATGGCCTCATGTAGACCTAATTACCTCCCAAAGGCCTAAATACCATCCTTTTTCATATTAAAGTTTCAACCTATGAATTCTCAGGTTGAGAAAACATTCAGTTCACAACAGATACAAAGAATGAAAGTAAAACTTTAGTTGGCGAAGGGTAGTTTTCAGTGAAGACACAGAAATGAGGTAAACATTCTTTTTACCAACTAAAGAAAATAAGGATACATAAAAAACAGGTATTTTAAGTTAAGGCAGTGGGAAAAGTTTAGAAAAAATGATGGTAATATAAAAAGGGGGAAATCATCTAGGAAGTTAGCATGACTGAGTGAAATAAGCAAGAATAAATATACAAGTGTGCCCCGGTGGAGTAGTAGTTGGGCCTGTCATCACCTGCTGAGCCCAGTTCATGTACATCTCAAGGATCTGGATTCACGTCCCAAGTTAGGGAAACAACCAAGAAGAACTAAATAAAAAACAAAATAGAAGAGCTTCTTCCTCTTCTTTCTTCCTGACTGCTTGCCTGCTTGCCTTCATTCCTGCTTGCACCTTTCCTTAAAAGTAAAATAAAATATAAGAAAACATATGCAACAAAGATATCCTATGAAGGGAAATTATTGTGTGGCTTTTAGAGTACAGAAATCTTCCAAAAGAAGAAAGAAATTGTATTCAAATACAGGGAAACTATGAATAGGTTCAACTATTCTAAATGGTCCAGTAATACAGAGTGTAACATTTATATTATGCTTTAAAGCTATGATTTTTAAGCATTTTTGCATGCTCTTGACTGCATTAATAGACTACCCTGTCAACGTGATTCTAACAGAAAAGATAATTAGCTCAAATAATTAGGGCAATAACTCGCTGATAACTTAAGTACCTGAATTCTTTGTACTTTTTCTCTTAAATTTTACCTCCAATCACCCTAGCCGCAATATTACTTTTTCTTTCCATGTGCATTGCCTTCTGGATAGTAGAACACTACAATGGTTCTAGAGCTATCTATTCATCCCAGATATCCCCAAGAGGACATCTTATGTCCCATCTTCCAAAAATTGATGAAGAATAAAACCTGAAAATTGAATCTTTTAACTTCCTGGTAGACAATAGAAAGTAAAAGTATTGAATTAGCCAATATGTATTGTCTGCACACTCCTCATGGGTGCTTTCAAGTCATATCTCAATGGTTATCACAGTACAATTATTGTCTGGAAAATTGTGTATAGGTAGGATGGAACAGTGAATGCTAACTCGCTGGATATCCATCCAGACTAACAGCAAAGCAAACAATCATCACTGTTTATATAAATATTATTAAAACAAATACTTTCTTATTTAAATCCAAAATCTGAAAGCTACGTAAAATTCTGAGCAGGACACAGGCGATCTCTTGTTTCGTAAAAGGAGCTTAGAATTAGGATATACATTTGAAACTATTTTGGTTTTATCATCTATTTGTTGTATGTCAATAATTATCATTTAATATTGCTGAAACCTAATATTCTTTGTGATACAGAGATGTAAAAAATAAAATAACTGTTTGTCTGAGAGGTTTGTTCCAAAGAATAGGAAGATATTATCCTTAAAAGGCTTTGTACTGCTTCAAGAACAGTATTATTAGAATGATTCTTTTACTTTCTTTTTTTTTTTTATTGTTGTCCATTTCTCATTCTACGGAATGTGCATGCACAGTTTCAGATAAAATAATTTTTATAGTTTCTTCCATATCTTAAAACATTTAGAATAGATGGAGATATCTCTCAGGGAGGGTTAAAAACCAAGCTTCTTAACAGAATGATTGCTAAAATTTGACTCAGATTTTTAAGTTAACAAGAAGCATTTTCTTTCTTTTCACAATCGGCAGTCACAACTACTAATGTAAAAAAGTCTTCGATTGCAAATAAGTGACTCATTTTGACCTGATTCGCTTTCTTAGAAATGTTTCACAAGTCTGGGAATTTCTGTAAAGAAAATTTACTTTAGGTTCATAACAATAGTAATAATAAAATGAGAAACAGAAGTAAGCAAGAAAGTGTGTTCTAGAAGTGTTTTTAATCAAAAATACAAAAATATATTAATTATTGTATTTTAAAAGCACTCATATGTTCTTCTTTTTTGTTACATGATGAAAAAAATCATCATTCAGTAAGTCTTAACAAAGATCACATTACAAACATGCCTTACAAACTGTACGACATATAGAAGGAAGGGACATTGTTCTGCTTCAACTTTGCTCTTCTTACTTTCCAAAAAATTAAATAATTTATAAAATCCAATTATAATATCAAATAATTGATTCTATTTTAAAAATTGCATCCTTGTTTTAAATTAACCCTATTTTCCTATTGTCTCTAGTTACTCTCTTATAAACAATAGTAGTATTGCTATTTTACTGGCAATTTTGTTCCATTGTGAAAAGGTTCTGGGGCAAGAGGAACCAGGATTCCTCTATCAGGAGATTCTAACCTTCTTAGTAACACAGATTATGTCTTTTTCATCCTTGATCACTAGAGTCTAAACTATTTTTCATGCTGCACGTAAATGTTTTCTTATTTAATAAATATTCAGGGACTACTGTTATCACAAGCAGTAGAAAGATACTTGGTCGTTCTGTTTCTCAACTTTGATTGGCAGACACTAACCGCAAGCACTTAGACCTAGTAAGTTCTTTTACAGCCTCCTATGAAATGTGATGTATGTCTCAATGTATGTCTCTACTCCCATGTATAAAAACATATGAAATTTTCCTTTTTATAAGTGATAGAAAATGTCAAAGTGTGACAAAGATATAAATAGCAAATATAGAAAGAGAACTAGTCAGTGCCAACATTAAAAGATAAATGTTTCTTCACTTATACCTCTTTTAACTCCCCTAGTGTTCTTCCATTCATTCATCCTTGTCATTCTTGTCTTAAATGTCAGTCATTCCAAACCATCTATGGCTTTAATTTTTTAGCCTATATTCCTGTATCTTTCCATCCACTCTTACTGATCGACACCACTGAGAATGCATGCTGTGTGGTAGATTCACTACCAATATGTATGTACTGCTTGATAACAGGGAACCAACATTTAGAATAATAATTTTAATTGTTTAAAGTAAACTCAAAGAGATATGATGTGAAATGGAATGGCAAGGAGTTAATGGTTGACACATGATTTTATATGAAAGGAAAAGTCATTAAAGGAAAGGTATGTTAAATAAAACTAAAATTTATTGAACACCAGCAAAATGCCCAATGTCTTACAAATGCCATCTCATTTAATTTTTGTACCAATATATTGTAGTATTTATTATCATCACTTAGCAGATGCACATGTTAATAAACAGTTTCAGAAAGGTTAAAGTAAGTGCACCTAGTCACACAGCTCAGAGTTTAACCTAAATCTGCTTGGATCCAAATTCTCTTCTGTCTCCAGGAAAATCAGCCTGCTTTCAAAATCTCATCTTGCAGTTTTAAAATAATTTAAAATAATTTTTGTCATGTTCTAATCTGATCTTATGTTTACTTAGGAGAGAAATAATGTAATAACCACTCCAAATTAAAACACAGCAAACCATTTATTCTTTTTGGTTAAAGTCAATAAATAATATACAATTATATAATAAAAGATTAAGAGATGAGTATACATATGTTGACAACACTTTCAGATAGTTTAAGATTTAACATGTAAGTACACTCTTCCCCAGCTCAGTTTTCTTTCTTTCTTTCTTTCTTTTTCACTCCTTTGGCACAGCATTGTGTCTTATAAAAGACTGTAATCTGCAGATTATGTAATTTTGCTTTATCGCTTATTGTACCTCAACCTACTTTTAGATACAATATTCAGGAAATAGCTGAAAATCAATCAACAGAAAATGACAAACGTTGAGTCTTCTTTCATTCTATAACATGGTCTTCTGTTTTAAAAATCATTAGCATTGTTATTTTGAAAAACAACTCACATATGCTCTTTGAGAATTACAGCTTCAAAATGACCTCATTCTCATGACCTTGAGGAGTTGGGGACAGAGAGAAGAAATATTGGAAAAGAGAAGAAAAACAAAGACTATTCTTTAAAATATTATTTCCACTTACATTTGAATTTTTCACATATGCTTTTCACTGAGAAACAAAAGAATCTGTGTATTTCTTTATTGTGAGGAAAAAATTCAGAAGTATTTTCTTTCCATATCCTTTTGATAGACACATGAAATAATGTTTCTTTCTTACATATTGACTTTGTCCTGTGAAGTTTAAGATAAAGAGTCATATTTAGTGACAAGAAAATATAGGAGATGACTCTCTCATGTAAAAATGTAATGTCAAACCAAACAAGCACTTATTATGCATAGTTAGGGAAAGTCAAACGACATAATTTTACCTTATACATGCCACAACAAATTCAAGAATTTATTGCAAATAAGTGAGCCTACAAAGGAATAGTGTTGGATCAAGTGGAAAATTCTCCACTCCCCCTGTGGTTTTTCGGAAGCTAGACACAAATTAATAACAGACAGGATTAGTAAGTGGAAAGATCAAGTCTAATGACATAAGTGTGAAAACATATAAGGTTGTAATTCTAAGGTAAACAGGACATCCCAAAGATTTATATTCTGTGCCGAGTGTGAGAAATGGTCCCGGGGACCTTGAGGAGAGAGTTGTTTCTTGTGAGATTACCTCATATTACCTCACATAACAACTTTGCCTCTAGACATTTTTTTCTGCTAAAATAGAGATTTCCCTGATTAAAATATATATATATATATATATTTCTGGAGATGACTCGATATCTAAGCATCTATGGAAAGGAGAGCAACTGTGATTCTCAATTAACCTTTAACTCCACCAGTACATGTAGTGGAACAACTATGCTTTAGACGTCTTGGATAACTCCTATCTGCATAAATGTGGAGAAACCAATCCTAACGATGAACAATCTTTATGATGACTCTTAATGTCTCCTTAACCACCTTGATTCACATTGAAGGAATTTCTTGTGTTCTAAGATTTTGTAACCAGTTGAGCATCCATCAACCAGTCAATGCCTAAAGATGTGATGCTAAGTTGTAGTAACTTCACTGCAATTTAAAAAAATCTGACTAATAAAATTTGTTTTCTAAAATGAGGCAGAAACATAAATATTCTGAGCCGGATAAACATAGTTCAACTAATATTGGGTTAATATTTTATATTACTTCAAACTGGATCCTGGTTCATATTTATATTCCATAAAGTTAGATATGAAAGTCAATCTGTAATTAGACTGCTAGAATGAAGTCAGCAGTAGTGAATTGTTGAAATGTATGGGACCTACTGAGTTTAATTGTTCTTCCATATCATCTAAAGATATTCACCAATAACATTAAGTGTAGAATGTTAAACATGACTCACTTCTAAAAACTAGTCAGTAAGAGTTTCCCTAGCCAAATGAGACCTAGTACATTTGTAGAATCAATGGTAGGATTCTCAAACTTTGTTGTTCATCAGAATCAACTGAAGGACTTGCTAAAAGAGATAGCTAAACCATACCCACAGCGTTTCTGCAGGTGGAGGGAGGCAAGAAAGATAATTGACATTTCTAACAAATTTCCAGGTAATGATAATGGTGATACTGATCTGAAGACCACAATTCAAGAATCACTCAACTAAAGAATAATATGTCCAGAAGGGTGTCTACTCCCTGACTTAATCAGAGAGGCGCATAGTAAAATGAAAATTCTTCAATACTACCAAGACCTGTAAGATCAGAATATTAGTTTAGGGATCAGATGTCTGCTTTTTTAACAAGAGTGCCAGATAGTTCTGATGCATCCTACAGTTTGAGAACTACTGTTTTGTTCAGGTCTGACATTTTACTTGGCTTCTTGTGCTTTCAAGGCAATTTGTATTGTTTAAGGATTCCACTGGCAAAATTGCTTTTATCTTTCTCTGTTTGGAAATTTTTTTATTCCTAGGGACTCAGGTCAAGTATCCCTTCTTTATAAGATTCCTCTTTCTTGTCTAGGAGATTAATTTTTCATTGATTCTAGTTGAGTCATTGCATTATATGTTCCCATGTTTCTTTTCACTGACAAAAATATAAGGTTTTAGACTGGGGCAAAAAGAAATGTGTTTTTCCACTGAGTTTTGCATCATTAGGATTGGGATACATTAAACCATAAGGAAAATATTACTGATTGTAATAAAAGTGAAGAGATAGAAAGTTGAAATCTCAAAAAGATTGAAACATATTTTGCAATAGAGAAATACTGGTTTTACATAACTGCAATGCCTATTTTGAATAAAAGTTTTATGGGGACCAAAGGAAAAGGGGAAAAGAAAAATTTCCCCATTTCTCTGAGGTTTCCACAGGTTGAACCAATGAACAAAATAATATTAGATGTGATTAATAAGATAAAAATTTCAAATTTAATAACATACATATGGAAAATTTACATGGCAGTGAATTCTGATGTAGTGGGGGAAAATGCTGAGCTGTGACATGGAAATGGGGCCTTGGATCTTAGGGGAGAAAAGAGGGTGCTATCACCTCACAAGGAGGAATGACTAATCTCTGAAGTAAAGATAACTTCCCATTCTGTATTCTGAGGATTGGGATAAAAGACTATTTCTAGATTAAAAGAAAAGTAAAGGACCAGTGAGGAAGCAGATGGCTTCTTTCATTATTAAAAGAGCTAAAGGTCCAGAAGATTAGGAGCTTCTCCTTTGCCTCTGAGGCTGTCCTTCACTCTCCTTGGCTTTTTGTGCTAGAGTGGGGCATCCACAGAGACCAACTCTGAGAGACTCAAAGTGTTCTGCATTAGCCCCTTCAATTTGATAATTTTTGTTTCATTGAAAGTTGGTTTTTTTTAAGTATTTTAATGAATTAACATATGAAAACACACATGCTTGTACATCTTTTTTGACCTTTTCAAAATTTCTCACTGACTTTTTAAAACTAGGATCATCTGTTTAAAGTTTCTGCCCTCTTCATTTACCAATTTTTCCCATTTGTTTAATTTTAACAGCTGCTACCATAGGTAACATCTGTTCTCTATTAACTCCTCAGAAAGACATTTTTGAGAGGTCAGAGGATCAGAGCTGTGATACGTCTAGAGATTTGGCCTAAAAGAATTGATCGGTGGATTATGATGTAATTTTATATTCTAAATTATTTAGGTGGCATGATATATCTACAGTTGAGAAGAGGTCTATGAGGATTTCAAATATGATACAAATATTAACAGAGAGGGGTAAAAATTTGAGTAATACCAAGCTACTATCATTTCGATTTTGTTTCTATTATAATGATAATTATTAGACCAGTTGGTAATTATTGCTGTGGCTTCTTTCTGCTTTCCTCTTTGAGCTGAGAATCATCATCAAAACAAAGTCAATGATTAACACATTAGAATTAGAAGCAGAAAAACTGTTTTTTGATCATGAAAAAGAACATTTTGGCAGGACTAATACATATTACATATCTGAAATACAGTACTCTATATATCCATTGCAAAAGTGATGATTCAGTTATATTGTTTATGCAATTTAATAAATAAATATTGGCTATAGAAAACATAGTCAACATGAATAAAATAAATCTGGTGCTCAAAATTAAGGGAAACTCTGGATGATAACATACAATAATGTCAAGGCTGATTATTACTTGTGTAAGCCACCCCTTATTTAGAATATGCTAGCTAAGTAATAAAAATCTACCTTTAACTAAATTTGCAACACTGAGAGATTTACTTAAAATTTATTGAATTTCTTCAATTTATCCCTAGTAGTTAAACTAGTGTGTAACAGTTTTACACATGTTCATAAGATGAATCTGAAAGGTAATATCCTCTAGATTTTAAGACTTGAATTCTAAATGGACAAGAAGAATTATTGTACCTGACAAGTCTTGCTAACTTCAAAATAGATATATACACTGAGATGTCCTAGTTCTTTCTAGATTTCCATGTGGTATAACAACACAGAAAGCTAGCAAGGATATTTTCGAGTCAAAGGAACAGTAAAAAAATCACAAAGTATTTGTTATGCAGGTATTCACATTCTGGCAAAATCATGCCCTGCCTAGTAGATAGTCACAGGAAAGCATGAGAAGACACAGGTAATAAGCACATGACCTTTATTGTATTCATGAAAGAAGGTTCATATGGCAGCTGGTCAGATATATTTCCACCTCCCTAGTGGTGGCAGGTTAGGCATGCTTCTAGAAATCTACTGCACCCCCTGGTGGGGAGAGGGCCTCTTTTATAGGGGGTATCAGAAAAGGAAGGGTAGCAAGTAGGCAGGAACAGCCAAATGGATAAGAACAAAGGACAGTCAAGTAGACAAGGACAGCAGAATTCTAGGCTAGGACCTCTCAGGTACAGTGAGTGTGGGCAGAGACAGTTATCCCAGAATGCCCATTTGTACATTCAGGTCTGTGCTCAAGATTTAACAGTAGCTAAACCCACTTTTAAATCTGGCCATGGGTCATGTTCTCATGCTATCCTCCAGTCTTGAAGAGACAATTTATACAAGACTTCATTTCTATATCCAGACATTCCTGAGTTGGTTGAGGATACTTAGGATATTTTATAAAGGTAATAAATACAAACTTGCATGATAAGTATCCTCGAAAATGTTCCAGGATCTTTGGAGCAGACATTTTTCAATACATGTCATCTTAGAATGTGGACTGAAAAGTTAATTGAGGCCCTGTGTGTCTCAAGAGAAACTGCTACCATCATTATAGATGCTTGGGCATGGAGTCACTGCTACAAACAGCCATTTAAAAATTTATTGACATAATATTACATCATATTATATACCCTAAAGATGTGTGTAATCATAAACCAATATTTGTATATAACACATTGTTTAAGTTCACCACCAATGGTTCAATTATTTCATTCATCATGTAATTTATCTAAATTGCCTAACCCCTCCATTTTTATAACCATTAATTTCATTCTTTAGGCTAAAAGTCTATTGTTTTGTTTGTTTGATTTCTCCTTATACTGTGTGTAAATGAAATTATGTGATGCTTTATCTACTCTTGCAATTTATCTGAGAAACCTACTACATATCTGCAAATTCTGTTATTCCAGTTCATTCTCTATCTCCTTTGTGCAAATCCTGATATTACTTCTTAAAAACCACTTTCTGATAACACCCACTCTTTCTACTTCCTGAAATATTTTCACTGTACTTTCTGATGGGAATTCATCAATACAATCCTGTCTTTCCTAAACTTTTCATAATTTTTCTAATAAATAAACCAATCTCTCCCCTAAAGAAACTGATTATCCAGCAAACTCTTAAATGGTATTATGTAATACAGAATTTGTTTGGTCTATCAAAAGTCTTGGGACTGAGCTTCTGAACCCTAAGAATGTTACCTGGTAAAGGGAGTGACGTTTTAATTCATGGTACATCCCAGGAAATACAGATGAGTTTATCCTAAAGTATTGACTCATGATGGACTCCTCATGTTTCAGGATGGAACTAACCTATATGTAAGACAAACCATTTGACTAGATGTTTGAAACTTGAGCCAGGTGCTTTCAACCTGACCCTTAGAGGAAAGAGTTGGAGAATGAACTAGAATAAATGGCCTCTGATTCAATCAATAGGGCATCTGTAATAAAGTTTCAATATAACTATATATCAAAGCTGACTTGAACTTGCTGGTTGGTGAATACAGAGCTGTACTCCTGATCTAATGGGCTTGCATTTTCTTTTTAGAATCAGTTGTTATGGATGTTCTTTAGAAGTGGAGACTGATGCCCATTTCTTAATATGATCGATCCCAAGAATAAAGATAATTTATTTTTCCAAGAGTAAAAGGAACAAATATGTTATTAGATTAGAAATGTCAAAATTCTGATTCTTAACCTGCAGTGTTCTGTGGATATAGTTAATTTGTTATCAGATTTGAGTGTGATTTTGTTGTTTCACAATTACACTATAAAGGAGTTGCCAAAAGGAAAGGAGAGAGAGAGAGAGAGACCGATAGCGATAGTTTTGCAATTGTCTTTTTTTAATCCCTCTCTTCACAAATGTTCGTTCATGATGTCTAAATAGGTGATTTCAGAAACAGTTTCACTTTTCCTCTCCTTTTGGGCAAAGGTGGTAAAAGGTGATGAGAACATAATCTGATTAGTGATTCTTTATGATGGGGCATGAGTTAATATTTTGTGACATTACTTGAATCTTTTCACCCTGAAAGGCCAGTATGTAAGATTCCCTCTTTTCCTTCCAGGCAACACAAAGCCACGGCTGCCAGAAGTCCTTTAAAAATATGCTCCTTCCTTTCTCTTGGCCTCTGTATAGGGATTAGTATATAATGAATACAGCAAAATAGGTCACACAATCCTGATCTGGTGAGATATAGCTCAGAATACTGAAATGTCATGGCTGGGAAAAAAATGGGGATCATCATTTTATCATCCTGACATTTTTCCACATCATAACTCACAGGTACTTCATTAAGGATCAAAAATGAAAGAGTAATAAGACTATATTGACAACCACAGTAAATAAAATTAAAATCTATGTAATATATTTGAGGTTAGGTCTTGACATTCAAGCCTGGGAATTTGACATTTGGTTATATAGACATTCATCATGAAGAAATTTAAAATATATACTAGCACAGAGAGAGAAAGAAAAAAATTAAAACGTTTAAGATCTGGCTTATTACTGAGATAGTAGTGATAGTAGGAAACATCTTTCTTCTCTAATCTTTATAGGGAAAATTATAGATTTTTAATGATATGTATGTAAACAAAAATGACATGAATAAGGAACATAAAAATTAATATATATATTATAAAAGACTATAATCAAATTAATCATCAGGACAATGCATGGTATAATTTTATATTTATCCTTTAAAAGACATTTAAAAAATACCAGTAATATCAGAGTTCTATGAATTTATTGTTTATATATACATGTAAGTCTAAAGGATATATTTATATAAATATCTTATATAAATAACCTCGACCAATGGCATTGGAGAGATGTATATATTTTTTTAATTTTGGTACATCTTTTTTTTTCTGTATTCCAAAATATCAACTACTATGCGTCAGACATGCGATAAGTCACACCGGCTTAGTGATTTATAAATCTCCATGTAAGGCTGAAGGTATGATTGTGAAATGATCATCAATGAGTCCAACAACCCCTTTTCTAATTATACTAAAATATAAAATAAAACAATATTTTATTTTGCCCAAACATTGCATTATCTTCTAATGCAATATATAGGAAAAACAAATCCTTCCATCAGTTTCCTCCTGTCAGTGTGCTAGAAAAATTTTTCTCTTAGCTCTATTGATATTACAAATGGTATACATATACTATAATCGCATATGAACCATTACTAAGGAATATAGTCAAATTCAAACTCCCAGTCCTCTCATGAGAAATATTAGTTTTTTAATATTAGTTATTTATAACTAGTGAGAATAAAGGCAGCTAAAATAATTTCAAGAAGATACATTTTTAATGTTGATCAATCAAAAAATATTTTTTGTTAAAATGATACAAAAATTTATCAAATCATGTTTAGATGTAAAAGAAAGTCTGCAACTTTGATTACAATGCTAAAACAACTTTTATGCCTAAAGTTCTAGCTTATCAATAGTTTGGAATAAAGCATCATATTGTTACATGCTAATTTTTAAAAATAAATGTTAGGTTCTATTAATGTAAAATTTTGTATTTTGTAATGTAGAATTCATCGCAGAATTACAGCATTAGGAATTTTTGTAAATGTTCTGTATTATAGGACTAGCAAAAAAAAATCTCCTTTTTCCTCTATGCTATCTTTTTTATGAATGTTTTCTAAACTCTTTATTCCCACTGATAATCTACCACATCTTAATTTAACTAGCTATTGTTCCTACATCCCACAATAAAATAATTCACTTGGCTAGGTAGCATTTTCGATCCCCATCTTCAAGTCTAGACCCACCACTTAATATCTCAATAGCATCAAAATAGCATGAGGGACACGACACACAGTGTGATTATATTTTTGCCTTTACAACTCAATGCAATGGTTTTATTTTGTTTTGTTTTTGTCTTCACAGAGCTTCTTACTTGTGGTTAGGACTTGACACATGTAAGATGGTAGAAGGGGATTTGGGAATTTTCCTAAAGATGTTATTGATCATAAAGGGAATTCAAAGTGTATTTATATTGACATGAACGAAGGTTATAAGATAGTGACTGTCCTGAAGTTGCTAAGGTAACATTTTTCCAACAGAGGTTTTATATTTACATTAGAAAAACTAACAATAATGTATAATTTTTGATTGAGGCATATAATCAATATACTGACCGTTTGAACAGTTTTGAGATTCTACATAA
Organism: Solenodon paradoxus; assembly: GCA_004363575.1. NCBI lineage: Eukaryota > Metazoa > Chordata > Mammalia > Eulipotyphla > Solenodontidae > Solenodon > Solenodon paradoxus. Next base: position 1,366,481 of record RJWH01000011.1, read on the forward strand.
AAAAATAAAGATTACATCCTTAAACTCACTAACAGCAGCAAAAAAAGTAGTGTTTATCAGGCTACATACAGTTCTCTGGTTCAAAGATATAAATTCATATTTTTATAAAATTTCTTGGATTTTCCAACCCAGTTCAATAAACACTTAAGCATTTTTAAATAAAAATATACAATATTTGTGCATTTTGATGTACTGCTTATTTGATTTTTTCCAATTAGGTCAAGGATGCTCAACAACTGCCCTTTATAAAGTCATTCAACAAATTACTCAAAAGGAGATAAACTGAAAACAAGCAACAATAAAACAAAAAAAAAAAATTCTAATTTTATCAGTGAAAAACTTTATCAGTGAAGCAGTGAAGTCATAGGAACCATTTACCTTCCAAGAACAAATTTCTAAATGATAACAAACTAGGTCCCCCGCTCCCTTTCACATTGGATATGCTAATATAGTTGATGGTAAGGTGGAGTTATGGGCATTCCAGAATATACATTGCTAGAAAAGTAGTCTCTCTTTTCCCTTTACTTTTTAAGCATTTTCTCCTCTTATCTTTCTCTTTTGTTCTCTCCTATCTTTCTATCTACCTACTATAGAAATGTCCCTGCTAATCAAGAATGATAAAAAATATGTATTTAAATGATGGTATTGTTTTTTCTTTCACTTGTGAACGTTGTTTAGGAAGAGAACTATAGAACTCTATCAGCTTTGCCATTAACAGAAGTAACATTCCAATTAAATAATTATAAATGTTTGTAAAATTAAAGAAAGTTTGAGTAACTTAACTTTATTGACTATAGTGGTAAACATCACAAAAACCTTATGTATTTTTAAGCAAAAATATCACCCTTTGAAATAACCACCATTATTTTTGTCAATATATGTGAAAATAAAAGGCTTGAGAGAATCTTGTTCAATGTCACAAAGCTAGAAAATATCAGAGCCAGTGTAGAGGTCTATTACTGAGCACTCTCATAGACACTACATATTATATTTCAGTATTATAGAGAAGGTATTTGGTAAGGATGATTTAAAAAGTAATGTCCAAGATGTATCTTTTCAATCTTCATGATAATGTTTTCTTACAGGTGAAACATTCAAAATGATTAGTTTTTCAATCTATGATACTTATTTATAATTAAAATCTTTCAAAACAATCAAGTAAAAAATCATACCTACTTTAAAATTCTATTATTACATCATCACACTAATTTGCTATTGTTAAATTCTAAATTTTGGAGTTATAGAAAGTGATGTTGGTCAAAACATATAACTGAAGTAAATCTTCCAAAAAATTAAAATACCATAATTACACATGCCAAAGAATGCAAGGATTCTGAAAATTGCCAGAGATATCCTACAATTATGTTTATCACTTTCTTCCAAAATTTTCATTCTCATGATCATTTATCTTCTAGTCAATGGAATCATTTAAGTACTGTCTGAAAGTCCTTTTGTAATTCTTCTAGACATTGTTCTAAATTTAGATGTAAGCTCTAAATTGTTAAGATTTTGACATATTTGGTTCATTTAATTATTTCTGAAATACTTTAAATAATGTTAAAGCTCCCTCATACATCTAAACTATGCTTTAACAGTCTCAAAGTAAACAACGTCTTAAAAACAATACGGTTGTATATTTTTAATATATAGGTATATATTTTTTCAATATGTACATTTTGATACATATATTTTTATAACAATACCCATATCTTAAAAATGCTATCAGCATATATCTTTGAGTGGCAGTCAATTTAGTAACCTCTGAAGGAGCACAGTCCATGTACATCCCAAGGACCCAGATTATTGTGTACTGAGTCCAAGTGAAACCACCTGTGTGAAAAACTAAATACAGTAATGCTTCCTCCTCTCCTACTACTTGCCTGCCTATTCACCGTCATTCCTCCTTGCACCTTTTACAAAAAACAATGCTGTCAGGTTTACAAATTCTCTTGAATTTTCCCTATGAATATCCTCTTAAAATATAGTTCATTTACTTTAGATCATTGGGTACTTAACACCATGCTTTATTAATCTCTTCTATTTTAAAGCATTTGTTATGATATATATTATTTCATAAATGTAGGGGCATGTTGCTTTTTGTAGATGTGCCCCAATGCCACCAACATTGGGAATGAAGACAAAATTCTAGGTAGATGGCACGATCTAAAACCATAAAGATATGATAAAAGCTGTTAGAATTAGTAAATGAATTCAGCATGAGACAAAATCAACATGTAAAAACTAGTTCTATACAATAGAAACAAAATATTTCTAAATTAAAATAGGTGAAATAATTTTTTATAATCTCTTTTGTTCACAATACTACAATCATTTTTGAATACTGACATTATATCTTAATTTGTATTCAAACCACACTATCCACTACAGTTCCAGGGTTATTTACCACCACCATTATACAATAGCACTAAGAGATTTAGAACATTTGAAATTAACTAAGGAAGTAAAAGATGTGTACACTGAAAGTTGTTTGACATTGATGAAAAATTAGAACACAAATAGAAATATATCTTATATTTCTGGATTCAAATCATTGTCCTAAAATGTCAATATTAGTAAAGTGATCTATAAATTTAGTGAAATCCCTAACAAGGTCATAATGGTATTTTTAAAAGAAATAGAGGAAAATAATTTTAATACATATGTGAAAGCAAAAAAGACCCTCAATAAAATCAGTTTTGAGAAGAAACACTTTGGAGTTATCAGTTTCTGATTTCAGAATATATTACAAAGTAATGGTAATCAAAGCATGCAGTACTCAACTAAAAACAGACATATAGGTAGACTAATGGAGCAGAATAGAGAGTCCAGAAAGAAACCCATGTATATACAGTCAATTGATTTTCCACAAATGTGTCAAGAATACAATATGGAAAAGGATAGTTTCTTCACTAAACGGTATGGGGAAAACTGGATTACCATTTGCAAATGATTTAAACTGAAATTTCACTTCACATAATGGATGAAAATAAACTCAAATTGGACAAAAAATTTAAACATAAAAACAGGAACCACAAAACTAACAGGGAAAAACAGAGAGGGAATGTTTCTGCATACTTATCTTTACAATTATTTCTTGGCTGTCAAACAAAAAATACAAGACAACAAAAACAAAAGTGATCATTTTATTTTGTCTATTTTTGCTGTGCTCTTTTTAGTATTTATTGAAGTAACACTGATTTACAAAATAGTGAAAATCCATATGTATATGTTCACAACCTGTCAAATACATGAAATATACCACACGCATCACCCATTACCAAAAATTCTTTGCCACTGTTGATGAACCCCCCCACTACCACCTCCATTTACTCCAACCAAAAAGTCCTTTCCCTGCTGGTAACCTGTTTTTTGTCGAAGTCTAAATATCATTTTCTGTTTTGTCTGTTCATTTGCTTTGTTTCTTTATATTCCACATATGAGTGAGATTATTGGGTATTTGTCTTTCTCCTTCTGACTTTTTCACCTAACTTTTTCCCCTACAGGTCCATCACATTGTCACAAATGACAAATTCCACCTGTTTTTCAGACTGTGTAGTATTCCATTGTGTGTATATACCACATCTTCTGTATCCACACACCTGGTGATGGAATAGTAAATAGGCCCAATTTTTGACTAAATAATACTACAATAAATTTAGGGGTTCCTATATCTCTACAAATTAGTGTTTCACAGTAAAGTAACATAAATAGATGATGATATCATATGGAAGTTTGAATCTCATTTTTTGAGGAATCTCCACACCGCTTTCCATAATTGGTCTTTTCAATAAACTTTTTGATATCTGTTTCATTTAATTCTGCTCAAGCTTTATTACTTTCTTCCTTCTACTGATATTTTACTTCAATTGTTCTTTTCACTGTTCCTCCTGTGGAGTTATATTATTTGTTTTTTTAGTTTTCTTGTTTCTTGAGATAGACCTCGATTGCAGTAAACTTACCTATTAATACTGCTTTTATTGTATCCCATAAGTTCTGATAACTTGTGTTTTCAACCTCATTTATCTCTAAGTTCTGGTTTGATTTCCTCTTTTCCCCAGTATTCATTCCAGAGGCATGTTGTAGAGCTAGAGCATATTTTGGGATTTTCAAAAAATTTTTTGTAGTTAATGTCTAGTTTTACACCACTGTGAATGCAGTATTCAAACAAACCAGAGTTCCAACATATACCACAGAAGAGCGATCAGAAATCTGGTAATAATAAAGTACTATGAAAATAATTCAGTCCTCCGAGGAGTGGTAATCCCACAAGGGGGTGTTTCACAAGCCCTGGAGCCTGTGGGTAGAAGTTTTAGAAAGTCCTGAACAGACAGCAAAGCTATTTAACAGTATCCCCAGGTGGGTAGATACTACTTTCCCTATTTTTTTCCCTGAGAGAGCAGGAGAATAGAGTGTTCCTTGCTGAGAACCATTCAACTATCTGCACCTGTGCTGCTGACCTTGGTGTCTGTGTCTGGCAGCATAGAAAGGCAGCTCTGACAACAGTTCAGCACAAGTGTGCTAATAACAAGAGGCAGATTTTCCTTCTATGGCTTTCTTTCCCTGCAGTCTCTACTACCAGCCCTGTGAGGAATCAAAGTCTTGGTTCAGACAAATATTATCTCTTTTTCCACTCCACAAAAATATTTTGGTTTAAGGATTGAAAATCATTTCTCAGGAGTGATGGCACACTTAAAGGGAAAGCACTTCAGCGCCAGGAAGTGTCCGTATCACTTGTCTCTCCTTGCAGCCGCAGGATCTTCTAACAGGGTGGCATGATGCCAAAACAAATCAACTTTTCTTTCCTATTGTTCATGAAGGTGGGTGTCCTTTATCTTTGTGGAGATGCTGGAACCCATTTCTCTTTAGTGGCCACAGTTGTTAAATAGGTGTATTTTGGTTATGCCTGTGGGAGGACCTGAGCTCAGGACCTTAACAATTCACCATTTAGAGCTCTTCTAAAACAGATTATTTCAAAGGGATTAAGTCCAACTGAAATGCTTCTGCAATGAAACAATCAGGAATATGAAAAGGCAACCTAAAGAATGGGAGGAAATATTTGTTAACTTATCTGTTAGTAGATTTTTGCTATTGTTGTTTGTTTGTTTATCCCCAGCCCTGAGTAGCAAACTCAGGTCCATAGGTTTTTGTGGCCTGCACCTTAGCCACCTTAGACACTTGAACTAGAGGAGTACATATGATAACTCATAAAACTCATAATACGAACTCATAAAACTTGATAACAAAAATAAAATTTTAAAAACCTGATTAAAAATGAATAAATACACTGAATTCACTTTCCAAAAAAAGGCACAAATGGTTAATCGGTATTTAAATATGTTGAACACTACTAGTCATCAGGAAAAGTCAAATCAAAACTGCAATAAGATAGCATCTCATACCTAGTAGTATGGCTAATATAAATTTTTTTTAAAGATAACAATTGTTGAGGATGTGGAGAAGAGGACTGTTATAAACTTTTGGTAGGAGTACAAATTGTTTAAAACTAATATGAAAATCAGCATGGAAGTTTATGAAAAACAAAAACTTGTAGTACCATATGGATCCACCCCTCCTCTGAATATTAACCAGTTGATAAGGATATGGCATCAATATCTTGTAGCAATATCTGCAGTCAAATGTTCATTGCAATAAGTTTCACAATATATAAGGTTTGAAAGCAACTTAAATGACCATTGGTGTATAAATGAATAAAGAAAAATGGTGTATGTGCATGCAATATATATTTTTCATCCTAAAAGAAGGAAATTCTACCATTTATGGCAGTGACAATGTGGATTAACATTTTGCTAAGATAAACAATCCAATAATTGTGATTTCATTTAGATGATGAATCTAAAAAGATGAGTCAACTTATAGAAGATTTTAATGAGGGGTATATCAAGGACTAAAATAAAGTAAAACTGTGGGAACAATGCCAAAGGTTACAAAGTGTCTGTCATCAACATGAATAAGTCCTAATACATAGGACTTATAAATTACATAGTATATAGCATAGTGCTTACAGTTGACAATGCTATATTTTGTACATAGGAATATTGCTAAGGCATTGACTCAAGAGTTTTTGTAAAATTATAATGATAATAATATAAATAATAGGTCATGGAAACATTTTGGAAGTGATAAGTTTATGGCATAGTTTCCAGTGATGGTTTCATATGTTTGTGTGCTTATATTCAAGCTCATCAAATTAAATAAATTTTTATACATATTTATTTTGTATACTATATAGCTTTTTGAATATAAACAAATTATCATTTAAAATAGCTAAGGTAGATTTCTTGATCTTACCCTCTAGCTATTTAGACAAAGATTTCTATAACTTTGTATAAGGTACCATGCCCACTGAATTATTCAGTTCTGGACATCTGCTACAATTTCTCCATTTCTATAAGCAAAAACATATATGCAATGAAGCTCATTATCATAATTCTCCAAAATGTCTACACTATTTAAATACTAGCTAAAGGCATTATCTATAAGCTGAATTACTAAAAAGTTTTCTTAACTGATCTCCTTGTCACCATCTCATAAATTGTATTCTCTAATTAATAGCTATAATAATATTAAGAATAGTTAATTTATTATATCTTCCCACCAATAAATTTCTATCTTATTTGAAATACACACTAGCTACTTTGCCATGTTTTCAAAAATCCCAATAATTAGAACCATGAGTACCTCTTAGATCTTACAGTGTTCGTTACTCTGGCTAGTGCACCATGCTCCAAACACACTACTTCTATATACTAGCCCTGGTCTTAGACTCTGCTTTCCACCTGGAACACAAGACATTGATCTTCCTTTTTTCCTTCTTTACAAATGAGTTATAACATACATTTTTATGAAGTGATTTATTATGCCAAATATACACAATCATTTAAATTTTGCTGGAAGTGATTCGTTCATTCTGCAGTCTTAAAAGTTGATTATTTTTAGAATTTTGAGACAGTAAGCTGATTATTATGTATGATCTTAATGCTAATCTATAGATAGAGATTTTCTTTTAGTTTTTTATTCCTGCAAAATGAATAAAATAAATGAAATGCAGCTAACATCATGATAAACAAGGATTTAGTTCATGGCAAAAGAATAAAGAGAGAAGCTGAACAGGGGTAAAAAAGAAAATAACTACAAATACTCAACGTTTTGCTTGTTAATTAATCACAAATCTATATTTGTGATTTTATGTGATTTGATCATGGATTTTAAGTACTTTGTCATATTTTTGTATCTATCTAGTAAACTATGTTTGTACTCCTAAAGAGATTAAAATTAAAACATGAATACTATTGCTTAAGAATGACTAGCATTCTACTATAGGATTAAATTAATTTAATCATGCTTTTACTTTTCCCATCAGAAATTTGTTTTATTATTTAACTTCCAACATTTAGACACATCTCAACTGAAATAAGGTAAGATTTTATTTTGTTCAGGACTAGTTTATATTTAAAAATGCAGTGAATTATACATAACAAAATCTATAAACATGTTTAAGTATAAATTTCATGGTGATACAGAGATTTTATCATAGGACTCAATCATTTTTCATTTTTCTGAATATAATAGCTTGTTGAGATCATGAAATAATAATAAAATAACACAAAAACAAAAAAAATCAGAGAATATTTAATATAAAAATACTTCACTTTAGTTAGAGCATTATTGCATTCATATTTGGCAACCTATAAACATTAAAGAGTGAGTTGGGAGACTCATTTGTGAAAAGTATTGTGATCTCTAAATATTTATTCAAATTCCTGAGTTAGTATATTTTTGCTAAATTCAAAACTAAGCTCAACTACTGATTATCCTCCTTATGATACTATACCAAGTATGGCTATAAAGAAGTAAAAACTCATTTTATTCGGTACTAATGAATAATATGCCCTTTATAGGAAGTGGAATGAAATTGAATGGCTAGCTTTATAATTTACAAATGAGCATACAGGACATACCTATTCATTCACAATTAACCATTCATATTTGTAAATTTGGAAACGAATTTGTTATAAATTAACATTTCTAGGACAGACATATTGAGTTCTTGATTACTCTTTTACAATGCTTGTCAGTTGGAAATGACAAATTTGTTGAGTGAATGACTGAGTTACAGATTATTTCTTGAACACATTCTTTGATTTTTTCTTCAAATATCAATGTGAGCTAAATAATTTAACCAAATTTTTCCGGTGTCAATTATTACAAGCAAAATTTTATAACGTTTTCTTGACCCTATGTTAGAAAAAATATTTTGAGTTGAATTATCATTTAGGATGATGGTCACTGCACTAACAGTCAAAAAAGTCAAAAGATTTCTGACTTCTGGTAATCAAGCTTTTTTACTTTCACCTGTCAGTGTTTGCTTGGTAGATAATACAATGTCATGGGTTTTATTTCAAGAACAATACTAACAACTTTTAAGTGTGAAAACACTATTCCTTTTAGACATACGTGATTTCAAATATAGTCTCTACTCTTATCCCAAATAATAAAATATAGTAAACTAAAATAAATTTAATTTAATATTATCCAAAATAACTCCAACAACTAAATTAAGACTATTTTAAGAAGTTAGTTCAAGACTAACGATAGTATATATATTCTTGTTCAAGTTTCAGGACAATTTGAAATAGTTTCATGTCAAATTTTCCACATTATACTAACAAATATTTTCACGAAAGAATCTTGATATTTGAAACAAAAAGTATTGTATTTGCTAATATTTCTTATATTCATGTGAAAATTACTTGTTTTTAGCTAACATTTACTCTTTTCTGCCTTTCCTTGATAATATATACTCCTTTTGTCTTCTTTTTAGTTCATTACTAACTTTACTTATACGATATACCTGATTCCTGATTGAAATAGAAGACACCAGAAACATATTAAAACACTTTAAAGTAGTATTTCATATTTTCTCAAATTTAAGCATACGTATTTCCCACATTTATTCTTTTTTCAAAAACAGGTTTTTTTGTTTTTTTTTCCCCTAGCTAAAGTCCTTGAAGTTATTTCAGTACCCAAAGAAAGTTTGCATATTTACAGTAAAATTATGATAATCACCTTTATTTTTAAAGTATAGTACTATATATATATTTATAATATATGTGTGTGTGTCGTATATAAGTAATGTTATAAATAAAATACAACTCTATCATGGGAGGTTGGGACGATACCAACATGTTTGTTCTATAGACATGTCTACAGTATAAGTCCTTTAACTTATAATTTATTCTATTGAATTGAAATATATTTATAGGTTTATATATTAGAAAATACATAAAATATCATGCAAGAAAATATGTTGAAATATTTGTTATATCAAAACTTAGAGTAAGGATTTACTTTTAAAATACGTCTTTCCAATTTTTTTGTTGTTCAGTCATACCATCAAAATACAATACTTTCCGAACTCTGATACAAGACTATGGTTACTAGAAGTAGAGAGCGAGAAAAGGGAAAGAAATATGGAGTTGAAAAAATAAAAATCATAGTGATGACTGTTAATAGAACTCTGGTAGTGGGTGTGATGTGATATACACAGTGACTGAGGTGTGAATCTATTCTCCTGAATTTACATAGTATTTTTATTTCAAACTAGTCAAATAATAAAAGAGAGAAAAATACTGCTAAAGAAATCAAAATGTATAAAAATGCTTTGTAAACTGTACGTTAATTTGTAAATGAAATACATTAGCACAAAATACTTTTTGAATTTTGAAATCAGTATATACATCCATCCTTAAAAACTTTAAAATATAGATTAAATGTCAATCAGTATAACCAATATTAGCCTTTTTGTAATATGCCATGATCCTATGACGTAAACATAGAGACATTACAAGCCTATTATAAAGAAATGTATTTTATCTAAATATGCCTCATCTAGACTGGCCAGTAGTAATCATTTGATTTATCCTCTTTATCACTGCCATTTCTCTCTTTCACTTTCATGTTTAGTTTTGATTAGGTAGATAGATAGATTATAGGCAAAGGATAAAAAAATGCAGATATAAATTAATATACATAATTTTCTTGTGAATCTTTTAAGAACAGTTACATTTTCAAACCACTTCATCATAAATAATTCAGTGTTTAACTCCCCAAAACAACTGTATTCTATTGCATAGCTTCATTGCAATTATTAAATTCAGAAAGTATATTAAAATATCATCTAATATACACTTAAATTTTATGAGTTGCCCCACTAATGTTCTTCGTATGCATTTTGTAGCCCTGTGCAGAATCAAATCCATAATCAGTCATTGTATTTAGACTTTATTTTTCTTTAGTTAATTCTAACTCAAGTTTCATCTCAGGTTTATTTCAACTCACTGATTTGCATTTTAATATGAGTTTCATTTTCCTGTTATGCATATGTCAAGGGAAGATTTTGTGAACTGAGCATCTTAGATAATATGCTGAAGATACTTTTTATTCTGTTATATTTCACTATTTCACTCAAGAGTTTTAGTTTTTGATTATAGACATTTACTTACCTAAACTCAACTCTCTCCTCTTATAGTGGATGCAACCTAGAATGATACCACATCCAGGGCTTATACAGTCTGTTCCCCTTTAATGAATTCTGTTACTTCTTACCAATAGGATATGGCAAAGGTGATGGTATACAACTTATTTGATTAAGTTGCATTAAATGGCAAAGGTGATAAGATATCATCTCCATTATCATATTTTACACAAGACTGTCTTAATAGAGGAGATGCTCTCCTGCTGGAGCAGTTGAACTGTCATATTGTGGGTAGGGTCATGTGACAGGACACTAGAGGAAGTCTTTAGTCTGAGAAGAAATTCAAAGAAATGCATTCTGCCAAAAGTCAAAAGCTCAAAAAAAGATTTTAATCCTCAAATGAGACTCTGGCCCCAGTTGACTTCCTGGTGCAGTATTGAGAATCCCAGGGCAAAAGATCGAGCTCAGCTGTGTCCAGGCTCTTGAGTATGGAAATTGTTAAATAATGAACATGTGCTGCATTAAACAACCAAATGTTTCTAAGTTTCATGTGGCAACATAAAACTAATGCACTTCTCAGTTACAGGTCACATTCTCCACTCATTTTCTCATTCTACCCAGTGCTGCCATCTTTCCTCAGAATATTTGTTGTCTCTTATTTTACATTAATAGTTCTGGAATCTGTTAAGATTTTGTATCTTTACTAGAAGATTTGGGTGCCTTCTTTCTTTCCAGGATTTCCCCTCCTCTTCAGAATTTTTGGTAGTCTTATAATCAGATCACTGATTACAAAGTTAAAATCACAACTTTTTCCTTGCATTTCACTTGCTGTGGTTGAAAAACTGCAGAATGCAATATTTTCCTAATAGGTTATACTTTTTCTAATAGGAAACGACTCTCTACCTTCTTTCTTTCTTCCTCATTTTAAGAGTTCTTTAGTTCCTTCAGAAAGTTGGATTAAAAAAATTCCTAAGTTTGTATTTTATCTGGAGACTCTTTAATCCCTAAAAAACTATTTTTTTCATTGACAAAAGTAGATAACCATCATTAGCATTCTGATATATCTATCTCCATTCTTTTCCAAAATATATGTATTATGAAATAAGTCAATTTATGAAGCTTGAAATTTAATTGTCAGCTCAAAACTTGCTGGAAAAAGGACAGGGAACATCAAAATGAAATATGTCAAATGGAAATAAAGATAAAATATGATCAAGGATCCTGCTTCTAATAAAAATGTAAAGAAGTAAATTGCACAAGTAAGGAATTTGCTAAAACTGAAGTAAGATACAAAAGAAATCTAATTGCAGGTTTATTATTTATATATATATATACATATATATATAAAATATTTTTTCCTTAGAAGAAAACTTTCTTTTGCTGCATAAATGTGGAGGTGAAAATGAGCAATTGTCCTAAAAATAGAATTTTCGTGTCATAGAATTCCAGAACAGGAAGCAGTTACAGACTTATTGTGATATAGCAGATACATGGCTTTGAAATCTAGTTTGCAATGCTAGACTATTGAGAAATATTAATTGTGTAAATGTAAGATAGCTTATAAAATTAAAGAGAATATTCAAAGACCTTTTGAAAATATAGTATGGTGCATTTACATAAGGGCTCAAGAATTAAATTTTCTGCCTTTAATATCTACGTGATATTGAGGATATTATCTAATCCCTCTGAACTTCAGCTGATTTAGCTGATAAATAAAATAAACAAAACTTCTGCATCTTGAAATTTTTCTGAAGATTGAGTAATCATAAGAGCATGATGCATTGTACGTATATGTAGTACTCAATGACAATGTTACTCTTGCTTCTAATGCCTACTGCTAAGTGAATATTTCATTCTTGCAAGGTATTTTGTCTAGATCTTCACTAGCAGATTTCAATTGACTTTTTTGATCTAATATATAAAATAGCAATATCTCATTCTTCTGTTTTCCCATGCTCTGTATCTACATTTCCCCTGAGAAAATTTACGAAATTGCTAATTTACCATATATATATATATATATGTATATATATATATATATGCATACATATGGTCTTCTGATTTAATTTAGAACATTTTTTCTTTGCTACAATTCTAAGGATTTCTGAGCAGATGGGTCTGTTAAACTTTGCAATTTCTCTTCAGATCATTGAAATACAAAATATTTCTGTATCCCTAATACTTAGCCTTTTCTTCATTTTTCTTTTTTCAGGTATCCAATGTATGTTATATCCTTGCTCCTCTCTAGTAGTTTTTGACTCTTTTTGATAATAGAAAAATAAGGTATCTTATCATAATAATAATAAACATTGCAATTACTAGAAAAATATAGGGTGAAGCAAAAATATAGGGTGCATACATAAATATGTATTAAAAAAATGAAACAGAAATTAAGTAAATTTTTAAAGAATTATATTTTTTTCTGCAGAAAGTAAATTATGAGTCTAAAGTCACCACTGAAAAAAGTTTACCATCCTTTAAGATAAAAGGTATGTCAAAGAGATAGATCAGTAGGTCACATCTCTGTGATTTATCCATAAATTAGAGTTATTCCAAAAGAAGAAACAAGTGCATGAGAAGAAATGTGAAGCATAAAAATAGTAAATTTTTCTGAACTGAAATTAAACTAGGATTGGAAACCACGAATGCTCATCATTTTTGAGCCAGTTAGATCAAACAGGGCATAACCTGATTAATAAATAATCCTTTGAACATCTAGCTAATTCAAAGATGGTGAAAATTTCCAAATGTAGCTAAACTGAAAAATAAACCCTGAGTGACATTTTCCACCAACATTTACTGAGTACATACTATGTCGCAGGCTTAGGTAGGGAGTAACAAGAAGATAGTCACCATCCCTCCTCTTACAGACTTTCAAGCTACTGAAGGGAAGGGACATCGTGGTAGGAAAAAGAAATATCACAATAATTACTAATGTTGACTGAGCTCCTTCTCTAAGCCAGCATGGTTCTGTGTGTTTTAGGTATTTAATCCCCACTTTCCATTTTAAAAAAGGGGAGGCTGAAGCATACAACCTTGTATCACAGAGTTTTAAAGTCAAAACTGGGATTTAAATAGATTGTCTAGTTCCACTCTCTTGCTTTTCGGAGTTTAGGGAAAAAAGGAGTTTTAAAACGAGACTCTCAAGTAGGGAGTAGGTGCCTGCCCAAAAAGGAAGGCAGGCAGTACCATTTTTGAAGTAGAGAAATGACCTGTTTGTTTTAGGAAACGAAGTAAAACGAACTTGAGTTCTGGATAATTTCAACAACCCCCATGGTCAGGATTAAAACCGTAAGTGGCAGAATAAATGAGGTAAATATTCCTTTGATCACTATATCCTAATGTACCTGATCAACTCCACGCGATGAACCAGTACTTAAATACTGGCAATCCGGGACTCTTTTCTCACTACGTTTTTCTTCTTTATACCCATTTTAACTTGAGGGTTTTAATCACTGTCTTTATTTAACTACCGTTTATACAGAATTTATTTCAAACACTCTCCTGATTAAAATTATATGCTTTTAATAGTCTCCCTTACCTCCTTTTCTCTTCTTAAATATAAATTTGATTTTCCAGCTGACTCTTGGATTTTCATTAGGATATTCCACAGATACTTCATCATAACCCAATCATATTCAGAACCGAAATTACTACCTCGCAAGTTTGATTCACCCCTGGTATTACTTATTATCTGAGTGATCGACTCGAGCTATCTAAACCTGCAAGAAAGAAATCCAAAACTCAACCCTAGTTACTCTTCATGACCATCCATGCTCTTACATCATCAATCATCAAATTCTATAGAATCTACCTCCTAGACAGCTTCCAATTCCATCCAGCATCCCCGTGACCACAGATGAAGACCAGTTTTGACACTTGTCATTACTCAGATGGATTACTTTCAGAACTCCACACCACTTAAATTACAAATGAATATCCCTTTCTTTCCTCAGGGACTGAGCAGAGCTGGAGATAGCTGAGATGTCAGGTACTGGATAAGTATTGGCATAACTGACTGTAAATTGCTTCAGAGATAGCAGCAAATCACTGTGCACAAAACTGATGTGGAGAGAGTAACTTTTCCCTCTGAGAGCAGCCACCTAAGTTCTTTTTAGATTCATAAGGTTAGGCCTGAAAAATCATGCATCAGTGAATGCACTTTTGCCAGAAACCAGATTCCTCACCCTCATATTCACATCTCACTATAATCTTCCTTGCACTGCACTCTATGATTTTATGCTCTCATGTCTGCTTATTCCATGTTTTCTTCATTGCCCATGTCTTAAACATTTTTGATTTATTTATTCCTTTATAAGCTTCAAATCCGAGTTTAGATCGTGAATTCTTCAGGAATCTTCCCCAACTTGCTAACTAGATCTCCTTTAGTATTTTGATCTAGGCCAGTCAACATGGTTACCCAACTTGAGTGCATGTTAAAAAAAAAAAAAAGAGTTCAGATTTTCCCCTGGACTAAAGATAAATTTTAAAATTATGTTTATTTTCAAGCATTCTAAATTATTTTCGATGTTTACCAATGGCTTGAAAGCAAAACACATCTTTTAAGAGTAATATAGAATTTGTCTAAATAAAGAAAGACTCCAGGAAAAAAATTTGTGTCCTCTGGTTGAACAGATATGTGACATAAGGATTGATTTGTGGGCAATTATAATCACTAGAAAATTACTTCTATATTGAGTAGAAGTCTACCGTACGTTCCTTCTTAGTACTATTAGTACTTGTTCATTTTAGGATATCAAATTAGGATGTTTAATCCTCTTTTATGTTTGCTTGTTGTCCATTATAGGCATTCAGTTATTTAAAGCAGATACCAGTATATCTAATAAGTATTCTCTCCTTTAGCTATTCTTCAAATGTGAATGATTTTAGATCATTTTGCACTTTGAACATTATCCTCTTATTGGACTCCTATCTCTAAATATTCCTATAAAACATAATCTTTTGAATGACTACAATCAAACTGGCATAATCTTATTTAATACTCTGGTTCTGTATTAGTTCTCTTGATGATTTTACCATAATCCAGATATGGATTTATTACATAGGCCTATAAATTACATTTCAAATATCTTTTAAAAATCTACATATATGTTAATAGCTTCTTTCCGTTAAACATAGGTAAGAGTATTATTAAATAAATGTGCTTAGTTAAAGATATAAACTAAATGCTTCCCTTTATCATTTTCAGCAAAATGCTTAGACACTAAAGCTTTTTATCTTGTCTACTTATATTTTTCTGCTAATATGTACCGTTTATCTTAGGTGTAAGTCTGTGATGTCACTAAAGCATACCCTGTGTGGACGATTCATTAAGCTCTACTGAATTGAATCTAGCCAGTGGAAAAGAGTGACATCTTCCAGGAGCTCAGAATCTTCTGTTACACAAATCTCAAAGGAAGCTAACATGTTTCCAGTGGCTGTGATTATGCCACACAGCATTTCAAATTAAAATTAATTTATTAATAAATATTTTTAATCATTGAATCTTTAAAAACTATTGAATAACATGTCTCCAATTTTATGATAGACTTTACTGGAAGCTGAACTTGTTTTACAGGAATTATTGTTAAATATATTTTGACAGAATCCCAAGATAGAGATAAATCAACACTATATGCATATCTCTTACCTACTTATCTATATATGTATATATATGTGTGTGTGAATGCATATATGCCATTCACTCTTAACCCTTTTCCATGAAATAGAAATCATCAAAAAATCAATTTGGTCATTTCCAAGTAAGATTTAATAATCTAGAGTGTCAAAAATGTTTTATTAAATACAGCTATAGTTCATCTCTAGCAAAATTACACCTGAAGATTGAAGTCCTTTGGCTTGCAAAAGAGTTGTACAATAATGTGCAGAATGATTTAAAGAGAAACAATGAGTCTTTATTGATAGTGACATTTAAGCGCTATATATTTACGCTTAAGCAATGATATGCAAGTAATTCAATGAATAATTTTAATTTATTTTGAGAAGTAAGCTTTTGGAAAACTGCTTATGCAAAGAAATAAGTAGAGTAGAGAGAGACAGTTTATGACCATGTTTTAATCCAGTGGTCTGTGTATTGATATCAGATTTTCTGACACAGTGGCAAAAAACAAAGATTCTGGAGACAGGTTTTCCGGGTACAGAATTTGAGTTTATCACCTACCAGATATTCTGTCTTTCTTCGTATTTGCAATGAGGATATAATTGTGCATAAGTTTGTTGAGAAGATAAAAGGAATTACCACATCTTAAACACCTAGTGCAATGTTTGTCATATATAAATTAATAAAATCATTATTAGCTTTATGATTGCCTAAGATATGAAATCCTTTGCTCCTTTGCTCACAAATTTAAAACGTTAGTATTTTGCAGTATCATAATTACATTTAAAATATTTTTGAACCTGGTGAGCCCTGGTGGAACACTGATGAGGTCAATGGCTTCTGAAGGAGTAAACCACTGGACTCCGTGGGTTTGAGTCACGGGTCTGAGGGGAAACAACAATGCAAACAGCTAAATAAATTTTTTTTAAAAGATGCTTCTCTTCGTCTCTCTTCCTGCCTGCCTGCCTACTCATCCTCATTCCTGCTGACATCTTTCCTTTAAAAAAAAGTTTTAAAAATATTTTAGCCTGTATAATTATAAAATTTTAAATCTTAGCTCTTGTATATAAAAGTCTTAGTATTGCATCTGTCATATATAATCCATTAAATATATTTTTGACAAATGAAGGAAGAGCTGGGCATTCTGAAAACCCAAACACATGACTTCCTTGTATTCTCTACACTGGGTTCCCATAAATCCTCCTAAGGGTTCATTGTTCTGGAAAACTCTTAGATGTGTCACGCCAGATAGTTCATAAAATTTGATCTCTTGTCTTAGGAAGTGCTTTTATAGGGTTGGTAAAAAAGCTAGATTGTGAAATCCAAATATTAAGGAGACTCATTACATTCTCAAGTGATTGGTAACAGCCCCATGTGCAAGATGTGGCTTGGTTTCATGTCGCAGCATGAGTGTGTGGAGGGCCTTGATCTTAGCAGGCAGGCAAATTGTGGCCTCTGGTGAAGCCTGGACCAGAGTTTATTAAGCTACAAAGGAAGCAGTGTCATGCCATTTGCCAATTAGTGGCAGAACCACAGACAAAAATATATTCTGGGAAAAAGAATGAAAAGACCAGACAAAGCAGGAATTGAGCAGTAAATAAATAGAATGTTAGATAGTTTTCTAACTCAAGGATTTGGTTATATCAATTACATGATCCTTACCATAATAAATTAGAGATAGGTTTCAGGAGAAAAAAAAATAGAGAATTGACCATATGTTACTTGCAATCAAGTATAACATGATTCAGAGTTTTAGCATGTCAGGCAGCAGCTTTTAAAATCCCTCTAACTTTAAAACTGATGTTAAGAAGCAAGCCAACCTGGACCTGCTTGTAGGACTTAGTATCCTTTTGAGAGAAGAAGGATGTCGTGATCTGGGATCAGAGAGCACTCTAAAATTATCTAACAGTTTATGATTGGACCTTAAAATATGCTTTATTCTTATGAATGCAAGAATTTTGATATCTGTTGAAGTAAACTTTACAATAGCATTTTAACACTGATTGGATGCCAACTCTTCCTTCTCTTTAAGTTTCTGGTTGTGCTTAGCATTTTCTGTAAATCATCGTATATTCAAATAAGGAATCTTTTTGTCCTTCCTGTTAGATTATTTTTAAAGATTTACACACAAAATCCTGGCAAATGATCATATCTCTGGAAAGCATTTCAAATACAGTTTGATATGCTCCTAGAAGAACAATGATTTGGGGCTTTGGATGCACTAATGAATACTAATTCAGGCTCTGTTAATTCTTTTAATTAGGCACAAGCTTACTCACTCTGTAACAATTCAGTCACTTTTTCTGCCATATCATCCATGATCATCCCTTGCACCAGATTTCTTGAAAATGTCAATAGTGTCTGATAGTTAGCAACCTATACAAGTGTTTTCAAATCTTGCATCTTATCAGTAGTCTTTGGTGGACCTTATTTCCAAGTATATGCCTTATACACCTCTTTTCTTTTTCCAAGAAAGCCCTAAGTAAGAAATTGTTAGTTTATAGAGGTTACCTTAATCATAATGTCTGGTGTGCAATATTCTGAGGAATTTTCATCTATTTCTACATTCAGAAATAATTTTGCATCTGACAACCCTTCTGAAAACTCAACTCTATGAAAGGATGATGCCCTGCCCCAAATTAACAAATTTGAACTTAAATGGCTCCTATAGATTTTTTCGACATTGAGTTGAACAATTGGGGTATTATGATGAGAGATAATTATTGAAGTATTTTAAGGAGATTAAGAGTAATTTCTCATGTCTTTACATTAGAATTGCCTCTGAGGGACTGATATAAAAATGTCGATTTTACTTAAGTTTCACTGGGGAGTTGTGAATTAGAGATTAAATTTTTCTATCACATAGTAAGTTTTACTAATAATTTCTTTCAGTCTCTCTCAGGCCACAAGTAATCTAAATTTCATTCTACATTTTTGCTATCCTTTCCGTTTCTTTTCTGGTAGCTGCTATACCTTCATTATTCAGAACAACTTAATTTTCCCTTGATTTTTCCAGAAAATTTATGAAATTAAACCCTCCAGTTGATATAAAGAATTGTTCTTATTTTTTTCTTGAATGTTTTAATTAGAGATAATACATTTTTGAAGGGGATTTTATTTTATGCTTATTAATTATTTGATAGCAAAATAATGATCAGATTCTTCCCATTGTAAGTATGTGACTGATAAAAGATCTCTTTTTCCTTAAAGTATTACTAACCTTTTTAAATACCAAATATGATATCATTTCTTGGGGTTCAATCTAAAGACAAATTTTGAATGGATTTGTGCTTCAGCTCACCTTGCTGTCACTGTCAGTGAATCAGGTCTTGGCAAGACTAATTGGGTGAAATGCTAAATCATTGCAATTGCCAAGATTATAGGAGGGCTGCATTTCCATAACAGACCTTCAACGGGCATGCAAACAAAAAAATTCTATATTGATTTCTCTTTCTTCCCCGTATAAACACTGAGATTTGGAATGACATTCTCAACATGATTTTTCTTACTGGATTTACTGTAACTTGCTTCTCAGAGAAAATACTAAGAAAAATATATGTATCTCTCTCTATATATATATCTATATATATATAGATATATATATGTATAGATATATATACAGATATAAATATAGATATTTATAGATAGATATCTATAGATATATAGAGAATATCTTTGTTTTATGCATTATGCCTTGAACATGCCCATATCATATGTATGAAATATTTCAAGAAACAATGTCATTCAAATGAGTCTATTAGAATTTCTTTAAAAAACTTCATCTTTTTTTTTCTTTTTTATGTTCTTACCATCATAAATACAAGATCAATTAATACACAATTATTTACATAATTTTAATTTATTTATTACCTAATTATGAAGAATCTGGATTTTGGAAAATATATTTTGCAATAGATGCTAGGACAGATGCATTCAATTTACCATTCTTAATATCAGTACCTGAACACATATTCTAAAAATGAGCAGTGGATGGTTAACATTTGTTGCAGTCATATATTTTTCAAAATCTGACTATACTTCTATTCTTAAAATAATAAGAGATTGATTGATGTATGATCAATTATAAGCTGAACCTAAGGTGTCTTATCAATTGTTCCTCTCAGATTTTCAGATTAAAATCATAGATGTACTCTAAAGAGATAGTTGCATCAAGTTTATGGACAGCATTTTTTCCTCTTAAACAAATGATTACTTTTTATAAGCACATAATGATTTGAAAGTAAGTAAAGGAATCTTGTCATATGTATAAAATATTCAAAAATGTATGTTATTAGACTGATTCATATTTTAATCAAAATTCAATGCTACAGGTTTTTTTTTGATGTTCTGATTGAATAGTCAGTGACACATAGCAAGACCTCCAAAACAACATATTTTTGCCATTACAGAAAGAGGCCTGTATATGTAATCCCTACATGCGGACTCAAAATTTAGCCCTGAAAATGAGAATAATGTGATGATAAACAAAGCTCTTGGTTCCATTATCCCCAATTATTTCTTTGTAATTAAGAGGTAAATTAGATGTTCTTTTGTTTCCTTAAACACTTTAATTCTATGTTCAAAAAAAGTACAGGGAAGTAAACAATTTAAAAAATAGAATTTAAAATTAAATACAGGATCCTAGAACTATCAGAGTTTTGTTGTTAATGAAAGCATGGTAGAGTTTAAAGATGATACTTCCATTATCGTTATTCTAAGATCTCTTCAAGCCATGTCTTTGTATGATACATTTATATGAACTTCCTAGTTGTGTACTTTTATGGAGTACACATTAGTGGGTTAGTAAAATATATATTTCTTTCTAAACAGTTAATATTTTAATAAATCTTGAAATCATGAAATTTCTTAAACCATGAGCATCTTAATAACTTATAGGAGACATTTCTTCACTTTAACACAGCTCTTATTATGAAGGTGAATAAAAATGACAAAGAAAGAAAATTAAATTGCATTTTTCTTTTTTTCTCTGTCAGACAAGGAATGGTGATACGATTTAAACTTACAATCAAATTGAGTTGACCAAAATAAGTTTTTCTTACAAAATTATGGAAATTTAGGACCTATGAATAGTAGGGAATACTAGAAATTTCTTAATGTGATTCTAAATTTGGCATTTAGGTAATTAACAAAAAGAATTTATGTTATTCCTCTATCACTAGAAATAATTCAACTCTTTTATTTAGTTATTTAAAATGTATTTATCTCATTCCAGGTAGAACTTAAATAAACTCTTTGAAAAGCAGAGGACAGAGGAGGAAGAAGTAGAGCCATAAATCAGTGTGGTAGATACTGAAAATGGACACAAAAAGAGAAAAACAAAACAGAATTTCTACAATAGCAATGAAGGTTGACTCTTAATGCTAAGCTGCATCAAAACATTTTAAAGATGGACAGATGACTTAAAAAAAAGGTAGTTTTCTAAATAAAAATTGTAAAATCTAGTTATTTGGTATTCCATTTTATTTTCTTTATATTTTCCACCTTATTTTTGACAAATTAAGCCATAATTGCTAGTTTGAAATAATCATTAAATAATAAAGGACTAAATCAGAGCTTATGCAAAATGCTATAAAAGGAAAGATAGAATGATCTATATCAAGGTAAAATATAATTTAAAAACTCCTGAGCTAGGAAACTATCAGAAGCTGTCCTTCCATAAGTTGAGTAGAGAAGAGGTCTGATTTGTTTGACACTGACTGACCATTGGCCATATCCTAGACAGGGGAAGAAGACAAGCCATGCCAAAATCCAAATGCCAAAAAAACAACACAATAGCAGCTCTAATAAGGAAGATACCGGAAGTTCCCCAGAGAAAAAAATTGAATGACACTATATAGAATAACCTAACAGGTATAGAATATATAGAAATAATTATTTAAAAAAGCAAAACAAAACAAAAGCAAAAGCAGAATGATCTGCAGGATGTATAATTAACCACCAAAGGGAAATAGAAGACCTTAGAAAATAAGTGATCGATTATAAGGATTATTCCACCAACGAGAATGAAGCTATAAAGAAAGCCCAACAGAATTTCTAGGGTATATAAAATACAGTCAATAAATTTAAGACAAACATATACAGGCTCAATTTTTCAGAGCAATGAATCTCAGAAATTGAAGATAAAAAACACAAAGACAAATCTCATGGAAGAGAGAAATAAGAATGTGGAAAAACCAAGAAGACTTGTGAGAAATAGCAGGCACACTGAGAATAACAAATACATGAATATTAAGAAGAGGGAGAAAGGAGAGAAAAATTATTTGAAGAAGTAATATAAGAAAACTTTACATACCTGTCACAAAAGCTAAGCATGGAAATATAAGAAGTTGACAAAGGAGCCAAGAGCAACCAATAAAGGAAGGGAAGTTTATTCAACAAACAGTGTTGGGAGATTTAGACAGAAATCTGCAAATAATGAAAAAATTAGATATTTATTTTAGTGCTATACACAAAAATTAACTAAAAATGGACCAAAGAACTGAATGTAAGATATGAAATCATGGGAAAAAAAATGGAAAATGCCCCATGATATAAAGCTATCTTCAGAGAAGTGACACTCACTTTAAAGCAAACTGAAGTAAAGTCAAACAAATGAGACTACATCAAACTAAAATGTTTGATACAGTGAAAGACACAAATCACTAGAATAAAATTGGCATTTGATGTTCCACATAAGTGTTAGAAAATGAAACCAAGTGAAATTTTAATGAAATGATTATAAATGCATATAAATTAACATATAGAAAATTATTACATGTATGCACATGTTATATATACATTTTATTTATAAATGTAATGTATGCATTATATATATGAATATGATCCTCAAATGGGAAAATATATTTGTATAACATACATCAGATGGGCAGTGAATTTCTAAAATATACAAATGGATAATATACCTCAACAAGAAAAGCAAACAACCCACTCAAAAAGAGTAGAAGAGAGAATATATACCTTTCTAGAAAAAGACATACAGATATGAAAAAGTGCTCTATATCACTCACATTTGATAAATGCAAATAACACAATGAGACATCACCTCATATGAATGAGAATAAAATATATTAAGAAGACTAGAAAACAAGTGTCAAAAAGCATGTGGAGATAAAATAGCCTTCTTATACTATTGGTGGGACTGTAAATTAGTTCGACCTCGATGAAAATAGTACGGAAATTCCTCAAAAAATTAAAAACGTAACTACCATTCTTTCCAGCAATCCTGGAAAAGGATACTAATCAGAAAACAAAAACAAAAACAAAAAAAAACCACTAATCAGAAAAAAAATAATAAGCTCTCCTGTATTCATAGTGGAACAATTCAAAAAAGCCAAGACATGAAAACAACCTAAATACCTGTCAACAAAAGTTTTTTTAGCTATATACCCGTAGAATTCTATGAAGCTGTTAAAAAAATGAGAGATTATGACTTTTGCAGCAACTTGGATGGAACTGAAGGTGACTATGCTAAACAAAATAAGCTAGAAAGCAAAAAAGAATTACAGAATAGTTTCATTCACATATGGACTACAAAAGAAATAATCAGGTAAAGCTGAACAAAATTACCAGGACTTAAGACTATGGCTATGATGTGGGGATAGAAGGGGGAAGAAGCAAGGGAAAAAAGGAGTTAAGATGTTGGTAAATGGGAACAGAACTCTGGTGGTAAGCGTGCTGTAAAATGTATACAGACTGAAGTGTGAATTCAATATACTAAATAACATAGTATTTCTATTCTAAGTTGAAAAACTTGAGATCTTGAACTGACTTCCTCCCAATTTAGCAACCATAACTTTGCAAAGGAGTGGGAACCAGCAACTCCACAATGAGAAAAGATCATAACTTCAGAAATGATAAAAGAAAGTCAGATATCTCAGTATCACACTGCCCAGTTGAGAGACCTTGAAATCCATAGGGTGAGACCAGGAGCTGAAGGAATTGACCCCTCTGTGGGTGCCCTTGTACCTAAAAACTGACTTTCACTCATTGAACCAAAACCTCAGGGTGGGGTTGAAAGATATACTTCCTTGTACACCAAACTGCTTCTGCACAGTGTTGGGCATGGGAGGATGACATTACTGGAAAGCTCCAGGATGAAACACTTACCTTCTTCACCATTAGCACACTTGTGCCAGTCCGTTGATGCTACAGTTGTCATACAAGCTGGTAGTGAGAGACAAACAAGTCTGCAGCAGATACCTGAGAGTTCATGGCAAAAAGAATTCTATTCTCAAGCTCTCTCAAGGAAGAACCTAAGAGAGGTCCCACTGAAATTGGTTTTAACAGTCTGGTGCTACTGCTAAGCAGCTTTGCTATTTGCTTCCTACTTCCTAGAGTTTCTATGCCCAGAACCAGGACTAATTTGCCACAACCTGCTGTACCCGCTGCCTCTCTGGAGAACTGACGGATTTTCAAAGGGGAATGTGCTTTTCTATAGTCATTTTCCTGATCTGTGTCTTGTGGCCTCTCATGACTGTGTCCTGCTGGTGGACAGGGCCCACAACTCTAGGGTCTCTCTCCTTGTGCCTTGTGCCTTTGTTCATGTCAGTGATTTTGGATGAAACCTCTGCAGCTCTTATCCCTACACCAGGCATCTAGGCTTGACAACCAGGATTCAACACAGTACTGGCTCCAGAGATTCAATAATTCTGGTGACTACTGAAACCAATCAAGTAAAGGAATCCAACATTCTGGACAAACACATCAGTCCTACACTGTGCAACTTCATACCCAAATATGTGTTTGCATCAGGAAAGACTAGCCTATAAAAACAGAGAATATCTGGAATAATGAGAGACAGAAATACATACATCAATATTGACCCAACTAAAACCCTAGTGAAATTTTGAATGCAGCAAAATTAAGTAAACTACCCAATGAAAACTTTAGAGCGACAATTTTAATGATACTCACTGAAATCAGGAGAACAATGGAAGAACAAAAAGAAAATTACAGCAGAGATAGAGAAAATATGAGATAGTTACAAACAGAATTAATGGCATTAAAGGACACAACAGAGGTCTCACCAGTAGGCAGAAAAGAATTTCCAATTGAATCTGTGAGCTAAAAGATAGTGAACTGTAATAGTCCCAGGAGACCTTCAAAGAGGAAAAAAAAAAAAAATGAAGAGAAACAAAGACAACAGAAGAAACTTCTGTGGTAACATCAAGAAGAATAACATATCAATGAAATCTTGGAAGGAGTAGAGAGAAAAAGGCAGAAATCTTATTAGAAGAAATAATAGCTTAGAATTTCCATAACTTGAGGATAGAACAGACTTTCGAACCCAGGAAGCTCGAATAGTTCCAAACAAAGTAAACTCAAACAGACAGGCTAAGGCAGAGTCTCATTAAAATGACAAAAAATACAAGATAAAAAGAACAGTTAGGAGCAAATGAGTTAAAAATATTAATCATAACACTGTTGACAGAATCCTCTGCTGAAACTTTATAGGCAAGCCGGAAATATATTGATATAAGTGCTGAAAGAAAAGGATTTCCAACCAAGGATTTTCTACTCTGCTTGATTAACAGTTAGAAATGAAAAATGACAAATAGCTTTACAGACATATAAAAAGTAAAAGGAATTAATCATCACTAAACTAGACTTATAATAATTACTTCTAGGAAACGCTATAAAATGGAAACAAATATAACAGAGTTATAAAGACATTAAAAAATGTAGGGAGGAAGAGAGTTAAAATGTGTACTGTTAGAATGAGCTCAAGATTAACATGCTTGAAATTAAGACAGTCTACATGCATAGAAACATTTATATAAATCTCAGGGTAACCTCAAAACAGTCCAATAGAAAAAAATTGTAAATGTGAAGTGAAACCAAAACAACATAATTGCTTTCAAAGCATCTAAGAAGAGAGTAAGAGAAATATAAAAATTTCGTCTGCAACAGCATGCAGAAAACAATTAAAATTACAAAAGTAGTTACACATCAATAATCATTCTAAGTATTGAAAGATTCGACTCACCATTCAAAATGAAAATACATTATACTATTATTAACAGAGCTAAAAAGATACTAATGACAACACAACAATAGTGGGAGACTTCAACATACATTTACAACAATGGACAGGACAATCAGATAGAAAATTAACAAGGAAGCAAACTTAAATGACAAATTAAAGCATGTTTTTAACGGAGACATACTGAACTCTTCATTCAACAAAGCCAGAATTCATTCACATTTTTCTCAAGTGCTCATGGAATGTTCATAATTTAGACTATATGTTGAGAAATAAAACAATTGCCAACAAATTTATGAAGATTTAAACCATCCTAAACATCATCTTTGATTATAATGGCATAAAACAAGAAACAAACAAGACCAAAATTTTCCTAAATATTTAAAAGCTAAGCAACAAGTTTCTGAATGACTTCTGTTTAAAATAGAAATCAAAGGAGAAATTAAAAAGTAGTGAAGACAAATGAGAATGACACAAACCAGAACTTACAGTACACAACAGAAATTATATTAAGCAAGAAATTTATCCAGACATCCCTAAGAAAATAAGAAAAATCTCAATACAAAATTTGAGCAAAAATAAATGAAGTGGGAATCAAAATGATAATTCTGAAGATAAGAAAACTAAAATTTGATCCTTTGAAAAAATAAACAAAGTTGACACACCTTTGTCTAAGCTCATTAATAAAAAAATCAAAAAGCCTTATAATTAGGATCAGAAATGAAAGGAGAAAAGTTCCAGTGGATAGCTCAGAAATATAAACATCAGAAGTATCTAATTTGAGCAGTTAGATAACAATAAATTGGATAAAATAGAGGACATAGATCAATTTTTTAGAATTTACAGCTTTCCAAAACGGAATCAGAAGAAATGGAAAACTTGAACAGACCTATCATTAACAAGGAGAGTGAAAAATTAATCAGTCATCATACTAAAAGTGAAAGCCCAATACCAGTTGGTTTTACTAATGAATTTTAGCAAATCTTCAAAGAAGAATTAATACCTATTCTTCTCAAACTCTTCCAAAATTTGAAAAACAGGAAAGACTTCAAAACACTTTCCTGGAGACCAACATTACACTGATAACAAAAGCAGATGAATGAAAATTACATATCAGTATCTTTGATGAACATGGATTCAAAATACTTTAGCAAAATATTAACAAATTGAATCCAACAATACATTGAAATGATCATCCATCATGACCAAATTAGATTTATCCCAGGGATGAAAGGATGGTTCAATATACACAAATTTCTTAATACAATGCACCACCTCAACAAAAGCACTAAAAAATATCATGTATCAGTTGATGAAAAGAAAGCATTCGACAAGATTTAGCACTAATATATGAAATTTAAAGAAACAAAGCAAATAAATAAGTAAATATAACAAAAAGCCTTGGACATTGACAACAGAATGTGGGTTAATAGTGGGGAAGGGATGAGGTACATTATATAGATTTAATTGATGTATATTAGACTTCCTAACATTCTCCCTCATGCTTCTGGGCTCTTTTAATATTTCAATTTTTTTCTTTTTGTGCATTTATATTTGATAATTTCTATTGTTTTATCTTCAAATTTGTTACATTCGTTAACTCATTCAAATAATTATTTGAAGATATCAACTTCTGGTAACCCCATTTCTTTTTACTCCAGATATCATACTTTCAACTTCTCAAATTTCCATTTCCATTCCATACAGCTGAAGAAATTTTATTTCCTCTCTTATTCATTATGTCATTGTTTCTCTTATCTACTTGAACATATTTATGATCGGTTTGTAAAATCCTTGTCTGCTAATTCTAACACCTCATTTACAATGGAGTTTTTTCTATAGCTTCTTTTTCTCTTTGCTTATAGATCAATTTGTCTTTTTTCATGTATTTCATATATACTTGTATAATTTTAAAATATAATAGACTGTGGATAATATTATAGCAAGTTCGATTTTGTTATCTTCCTTTAAAGGCTGTTGAGATGCACCCTGGTGGAACAGTTGGGTCAATCACC
This sequence comes from Solenodon paradoxus, assembly GCA_004363575.1. NCBI lineage: Eukaryota > Metazoa > Chordata > Mammalia > Eulipotyphla > Solenodontidae > Solenodon > Solenodon paradoxus. The sequence goes on from RJWH01000011.1 coordinate 1,394,614, forward strand.
TCCAAAGGAGTAAGCCACATACCTGTCTGTTCAAGTCCCAGGACCAGGAGGAAGCAACCAGAGTGAACGATAAAATAAAAATAAAATAAAGATGCTTCCTAGTTTAAAAAGCTGTTTAATTTTATTCTGGAGTTACCTTACTTCAGGAGGTACCATGTGACCTTATCTTGAGTCTTCTCGAGTTTTTTAAGTGCTGTCTTTCCTTACTACTTCCTTTGTGCTGTTATTTTTTGTATTTTTAAAGTCAATTACCACTCATCCATTTCTAGTTTTCAAAACATTTTACTTTCATCTATTAATTCATTCATTTTATACTATGCACAGGAATTATTTTGTCACATATCATTTATATATGACACTTTGGAAGGGAATGAAAGAAAACACCTGTGCCCAATCTATCATCTTTAAACAAATTCTTAGCTAACATTTTTCACATTCTACTTTTCCAGATTTAAGTTTTACTTTACCCACTACACATTTATGGCATTCATTTGTTCAACAGTTTTTAAATATTTAAATCCAGTGGCTTACTGAAGTACTATACTGTCTCCATCAGATATAACAACCATTCCCCATTCGTAGACCCTTCCAGCCTGACACACGGGAACAGTCTTTTCAATTTTGCTTCAGAAAACAGAACTCTAGATACTTAAAAGATATAGAGAGATGGAAGACTTTTTATCTTAAAATAAATATAATAATTAAAAATCTCAATCACGATTAATAAGTTCATGGAGTGAAAATTCCCTGTTACTAGAATAGACTAAGCAGAGAGTATTTCACTACAAATTAAGAATAAGAGACATTAGGTTCATGTGAACTAAATAATTCTAAGGTCCATTACAACTCTAAGAAAAACATTTATTATTAACACTGACCTGTAATTAACACTACCTAACCTAGAGAGCTACTAACAGGAGAGACTAGCATCCACTCTGGAGACAGACTATGTGAGTTCCACTTCCACGGTCCTTCATTTAATTATTGGGTGACTTTGAGAATGTCGTTCTACCTCTTTGAACTTCACTTTTTTTAATCAGCAAAATGGAGGTGGTTAAAGTACTTACAGGGAAATTTGAAGATTTCTTTGGCTTTAGAGCACAAAGAGACACATAGCCTCGCGCATATTAGTCATGTGTATGCTTGTGTGTGTTTGATCATTGGTGTAGCCATTGTGAAAATTCCTCAGAAAATGAATAATAGAACAAACCATATGATCCAGCAATTCCACCTCTGAGTATTTATCCAAAGAAAATGTAAACACTATCTAGAAAATATATCAGGACTACCATGTGCATTGCAGTATTATTTATAAAAAACAAGATTTGGAAGCTATTTGTGTCTATTGCTATCTATGACAACATGGATGGATATTGAGGGCATTATGCTGAGTGAAGTCAGAGAAAAACAAACACTGTAATACCATTTTCCTGTGGACTCTTCAAACAACTACAGGCTCATTGGTATAGAGAACAGATTGGTAGTTGCCCAAAGCAGTGGGTGTGGAGGTTGTAGAAGGGGTAAAGGAAATAGAAAGTTAAAAATAACCAGTTATAAAGTAAGTAAATCATGGCGATATCATTTACAGTATGATGACTATAGTTAATAATACCAAATTGCAGACTTGATATTTACTGAGAGTAGATCTTTAAAGTTCTCATCATAAGAAAAAAATGTAACTATTGTGACAGATTTTACCTAGAGTTTCTGTAGCGATCATTTTGAAATATATACAAATATTGAATCATTAGGTTGCACTATGAAACTAATATTATGTGATATGTTATACTTCAAAAAATAAGTAAATAAATTCAATGGCTTAAAATATTTATTTCCTTCTGACTAGAGAGCATTTCCCACTGTCACTGCCTTCTATTTATTGATATGTTATTTTTCCTGATTTTGTAAGAATTTTCTTCTCCCTTGAGGCCCTCCCAACTTCTACTAAATTATAATTAAATGGCTTCTCAGAGCCTTGACATATTTACCTATGACTTTAGTGTACAATTGGTTGCATTTTGTCTATATCATGCCTAATATTTATAAATATTTTGAAACACATTTTAAGCTTCTGAAGCATAGGAATACTTTTGATCTTCTACAGTTTTTCATTCATACTGAATAAAGATCTCACACGTGTCATATCATTAAAGGAAAAGTAAAATATTCTGACAATGGTTAAAAATGCAAGGAAGACTTTATTTCAAGACTATAATAGGGGTATTTCAGTAAGGGAGAATGATTGTGCTCTGCTCCAAATATAAGAAACAGAGCTAAAGATTTAGAGCCACTGATAGAGTGGTCAATGGATGGAACATTATTAGGAGGAGACAGAAGGAGCAGAAGGATTCTTGTCAAATAATCTAATAGGTTTCTTGTTAGATGCATGTCACTGATTTGTACTTTGAAGGTGAGGGGATAAGGAAATTGTTTAGGTACCAAGAGTGATTAGGTATCTAGGGTGAGAGGACTGATAATTGGTAGAAGGACTTAGCAAGATCCTTGGTAAAACTAGGCTAATCAGGTCAAAGGAGAAGAGTCACGTTTCAGGATTAATAGAAAGAGTTGCTTAACTGAAGTTTGGTCACAGAGCACCTGTCATTATTCTCTAAGATTTGCATTTCATTGAACATTCTGGATCTCCACTTGAAATAACTTCCCCATTCCACCCAGTATTTAGTATGTCCCCTTGCTCTTATCCAAATATTTTTATGTGACATCTATCATTAACTCCCTCAAGAATAGTGAGATGTAGCATTATTGTTTATTCATTGTAACTTCTCTGGTTTATTATTGTATTTATAAGATATTTTTATGCTTAAATCTTTCTGAGTTGATTTTATTTTTAAGGACAAGGAGTATGTCTTATTCGACATTTTAGTTCCCATAGCATAACAAGGGGCACTAAAATGTTTGTGAAATTGAACTTCTTGACCTTTTACAGTTGGATAACCCTCAAAAGTCATCTGAAATTTTAGATGTTACCCAGATGATCTGTGAAACTTGTCACTATCAGCTATAATTACAAATTTATTTATAAGTACTCTTTGAATTTAGATGAATGTTTTGGACCAAAAATGATAATCGTGATCAAGGGAAAGATAAGGTCAATTCCTATTTGAAGGATAATGAATCTTGATTGTCATTTAAACATGATGATAACATGTCTGTTGCCATTTATATATCATTCTTTGTTTTACACTTAATTTGGTTTTATAAATATAGTTCATTTCAATGACATTTTGGGAGAAATTTTCTTCAACCGAGTTTTCAATGTGAGCAGATACAATCAATTGTAAGAAACACTCTTTTATATATGGTTACACTGATCCTTCTATATTTCATTTATGTAATACACATAATATTTTCTTGTTGTATATTTTTTTACTTACTATTTTTCACAGTACGTCTCTAATTACCATTGATTTTTATATATATCTGAGAATAATTTTCTAACTCCAAAGGAACCTGGACATTATCACTTCTAAAATGGGCTAGTTGCTAAAAGGTAGGGGTGATTTTTAGAAGCAAAATATCACAGGAGATAAAAAAAAACAATAATTATTGTTATTCTTAAATAATATATGTGTAGAGTAATATAATGCAATAGAGAGTTCCTCTATTTTGTGGATAAAATTAATCTAGCATGCTGGATTACTAAAGCTCTCTACTCTGCTCAGAAGAAGTTAGTAACAGTAATGGAAGGAATATGAAACAAACAAACAAAAATCAAAATACAGAACATAATAGCAAATAAAAATGAAAAAGTGAGGAAGAACTATGTAAAATTAATATTTAATAGAATATTGGATGAGAGGTTCACTAGACAATAAACAGAGAGTTCTAAAGGGGCAGAAATGCAATAGGAAAAAATTGATGAATTTTATAGTCATTATATTTTTAATTTCGGAGAAGAAAACTCTATGGTCACTTAACACTAACCTGCCTATTTAGGGAACATAACGGGGGGTTGACTTAATAGCTCAAATATCCATAACCTAGATCATGTTAGATCCAAATACTTGACTATACTATTAAAAAATCTGTTCTCCTCTTTCCCTTAGTTTGTCATGCTGTCCTCTAGTTGCAGAAGTGATGGCCACAAATTATCACACTCAACTTGATAAAATTAGTAGAAAGAGAATTTATCTTCCTACCTGATGTCTTAGAACTTTTTTAAATCATTTTTATGGGCTCAATATATGTCACAATCCAATTCAAACAATCTATACTCACAGGAATGAATTTTTTTGATTAAACAAGTTGAATTGGGTTAACAGCCTTCTAAATTATCACCTTCTCCTGAAATACGTAAATTTAGAGTAGCTGAGGGAAGGCAAATTTGGATATCATTATCTAAGAATGACATTACCAATTCAGGAAAGTTACCAATAAATAAATGACCTATGCAAGAAGCAGATAGTATATACAGTGGCAGAGAGACCAAGTATAACATAAAAACAAAAAAATGAAGCATGAGACTAATGGGAGAAAAGTAGAAAAAAAGGAACTATAAGGTGGGCATAAAAGGATGAAATATCTAATCATAATCATAAGATATGTATCATATATATATATTAAAGGTTTATATATATAAGTCAATAATATACTAATAGCATGTATGTGTTAATAATGTATATGCACATGAATGTACATATATATGTGTCTATTAAAATTTATATGAATATGTATATATTTTTAGCCTAATGGTAAATTTACAACATAAATTAGTTTTCAGGAGTAATGATTAGAAATATGAAGAACAGTGTTTAGTACTCAAATCCTATTTATTTACCAGACCAGTCAGTTTGATTAGTTGCAGTAAACAACAGTAAGTCTAGTCTCCATTAAGAAGTATGCATTTGTTCCCACAGTTCTAGAGAAGGTACAGTTACTGAATGAAAAGGAATCTGTATAGATAGGTGATAGATGAGAGATAGAGGACAGATTGATAGCTGATAGATACATAGATAGAAGATACAGATGCTTAGATATAGGTATAGATAGATATCTACATATAGATAAATACACCTATGTATGTATCTATATATATGTATATCTATTTAAAATAGACACAATAATATACATGAATTGATAAGGCTACATTTTTGGATTTAACCTTAGCTAATTCCAAACTTGGAAACAGTGGGTATTAACAAAAATAACAGATTTCTGCATGACTGCATAAGGGTGCTGTTTTATTATATATAAAACACTGCAAACCATTCTGATGTGGATGAGGGCTAAAGGTTGAGTGGTTGTAATGAAGCAAAATTGCCGGTTCCCAAGGGCAGGGTGGAAAAGCAAATGAACTGTGTTTTCAGTTCCTTAGAAATTACTTTGGCAATTAAGAGGTGTTCATATATGTGGTTTGACTGCAATCAGTGCACCCAGTGGAATATCCAGACATTTCTTAATGCATGTTGGCCATTATTTCAGCAATTATAAGAGGAATATAAATGCTAACATGCACATTTCCAGTAATATGGCTTTCAGTCCCTATACCATCATTGTAGAAATGTATTATGTGGCTTCTTTAAACTCAGCTTGCTCTGCAAGGTCAATGCAACTAGCAATTCATTCTTTGAAGAGCAACCATTTTATTAGGTAGCGTGGAAGTCAGAGCTCCCTATTTCATTAAATGGCAATTAAGTAATTTAAAAATAATACTAAGCCTCTTAATCAGCTTGTTTTCCCATGTGTTCCACAAGGGACTTTGGCATTTTCTAACAATTAAAAAGAAAAGTGTTTCATGAATATAACCAACGCTTTTAAGGTTTTAATTTTCCTGCCAAACCTGTTTTAAAATATTTCTCTTATGGAAATGCTATCTTTAAAGTGCATTCTCCCTCAGTAAGAGAAAAGCTTTTAATGAGTTAATGAGGTGATTATCCACTGTTAGAGTATATTTTATTTTACAATAGTTTAGACAAACAGCAGTCACCTCTTAGATGAGTAGTTATGAATGAGTACAAAAACTCTTACTAATATCCATTGAATTATTTTGCCATTTCACCTTAAAGGTATAGAATTTGAAACTCTCTTTAAGAAAATTGTACCTTAGAAAACTGAGTTATCTTCTGCTGCATAACAAACAACCTCACATCTTAGTGTCTTGAACAGCAATAATTCATTCTAATAAAACTATTTAATTTGGGCAGGGCTCAGTAGGGACAATTGTGACTGCTCTACATAGTGTTATCTGGCATGCCTAAATTAATAACTTATGGAGTCAATTCTAAGTTGACCTACATGGTTGGCAAGTTGGTGCTTTGCTGGTATGAACCCTCTATCTTCCTCAGAGCATGGTAACCAGTTCCAAGAGCAAGCCTACCATGGGAACCAAATGGAAGAAGCTGTGTTGCTTTTATAGACTTTGATGGCCAAGCATCACTTCAGCCAGTCATAAACACTCTCAAACTCAAAAGGTTAAAACTGAGACCCCACCTCTAGAATAAGTATCAGAATCATGTTGGAAAAAGAAAATATGGGATAAGAGACACTATTGCAGATATTTTTAGAATAAACTATCTGTTCTGTATTTATAATAAAGATGGAGCCATATTCAAGACCACATTATAAAACAAGAACACATTCCATTCACTTAGAGTAGCAAGAACTTATCTTTGGACACTTAAATGTATAGGTCTTTTTTCAAACTGCCTGATATCGGAAGGAACATGTATTAGACACCATATTTTATTCTTAATCCTATGAAGAATATCTAGCAGTCTAGACAAGCCACAAAATCTCCCGGAACTATTTTCACTACTTATTATTAAAATAAGGTCTTCTAACAACAACTTTGCAGGAATATTTGAAGTGAAGGATGTGGCAATTAGAAAAAATATGCTAATAAAAGAAACTTTTTGGAAGAAAATTACTTTTTCTGTAATTGCTAAAATATGAAAAACAGATTTGCTCATTTTGTTTCTCTGACTTCTAAGCAAAGTAGAACAATAACAAATCAATCTGAAATGTAGCTTCTGTATAATTTTTCTTAATAAAATATGAAAGTATTTCACTTATATGAATAATGTACTTCTGGTAACCACAGTATCTGATAAAGTTACCAAACATAACTTTGTTTGAAAAACACTACCAGGGTGATACAGATATCAGAGGTTATTTATCCATGTGTCCATGCCTCTTATTTGCTGATAGTGAGTTCTCCAAATCCTTGAAGTTAAATGTTACCGATTAAATAAAATATGAAAGGTATAATCACTTTTAGACAGAAGTTTTTGAGAGACAGTACAAGCTTTATCATATTTTCTTATTCCTGCCATGGATTATGAGTACCTAAGTCAACATGAATAGACGTTGCTTCTCTCCTACTCCCACAACCTCCACACTTAGCAGTGACCATGGGCTTACAATGAACTTGTGTCAGAGCAAGAAAAACACTTTCCTTTAGGCCACTGAGAGTTGTGAATATTACTGAATTGTAACCAAGACTACTTCAATTAATACAGAGCCCCAATATACACCTCGAAACCCACTCAGGCATTAAATTAGGTGACATGCATAAATAATGGCATAACTTTGGTACAATTTCTTCTGTTGGTGAAATTGGTAGACATGTGAATTCACATGACACTCTCATTCTAAATTCATAGATGACTATAGAGTCAGTGTTCAAAGCTGTGTCATCAATATTGACTTAACTTGTTGAAATTAACTCCTGATCTGATATTCCTTAAAGTCCAATTAGATATCATAATAAATAATTTTATCATATGTGGTACAGTTAGTAGCAAGATTCAATTCTCTGAAAAGATGCAAATTGGGAAATAGGGAAAAGAGAATTTGATGGTTAGCTGCTAACAAGGAAATAACAAAAACTGGACATTTTTTATAAAAGTTATCTATCTATAAGAGGAAAATCCAGACTTGAAGATGCTAAAAATTTAATTAGTGTTTATTAGCATGATCCTAGTATTTAAAATAAAAATTAATATGGAAGCATAGTCATGATCTGTTAAGTATTTATTTTATGCCAAGTGTTTCAAGGCATCATTTCTGTTGTTATGTATGTATACACATTTCTTTCCAAGTTCTTACTCCTTTCTGGATTAAGACATTTCACTACCAATCTCCAGGAGCTCTGGCCCATTATCAGTGAAGAGAATAGAAAGATTCTTTGCTATCACAGAGAAATTAAAGACTCATTAAGGATATTATTTAAGAAAATCCTATTACAAGATCAAAATTCAAGATTTGTTTTACTCTAGAGCTGGACCACAAAAAGATCTTTTCTTGCATCTCTCCCTCCATTATTCCAGGTTCCATGAAAAAAAAGATGAAATATACAGTGTGAAAACTTGAATCAAAAGACAACAAGAAAATAATAATCCCTGGAGAAAGAAAAAAAGAGATCCAAATTCAGGGGTCTAGATCTATTAGAGAAGTGAGAGGGAAGGAAGACAGAAAAGGGGGACCTAATAATGCCCATGCAAAGTAAACTCAGGGGAATATCTGATTGAAAAGGAAAGTACAGAACTGTGTTGAATACTGGAGCCAGAATTTAACCTCAGAAACATATTATTTTCTATTATAGCACATTATCTCTCTAACGCTGATATATTTAATTTTATTATACATGTAAAACTGAAAACAATATATTATTTTAGCTAATACATTTATAATCTGATTTCCTCCACAAAAACAAAAAAAATCTAACTAGAGCTATATTCCTGAATATTTAAATAAATTAACAATTAATTAATAATATATATGCATATATAATATGTATAAATATAAAAAATGCACATATTGAAAAATATATGCAACTTTAGTGCCAGGGCACTCATAGATTCAAGCAAGTCTCCTCTGGGTCACATGAATCATTGTAAAGAAATCTTGCAGATATTATTGTTACTTGAAAATTTCCTATCAACATTAATACAATGCTCTTCTAACTCTAGACTCTTGTCATGATTAGCACTTTGTAGTCTTACACAAAGTCTTGTTTGTTTTTATCTTCAACTAATCCTGGTACCAAAAGAAATGGAATGATGGTGTGAAGATAACACCAGGGTTTATTCTGAAGATGGCACTGCTGTGAAAAGCAGAGAACACTTAGCAGTCCAAAAGCTTGCACAATGAAAATGAATGATCAAATTCTTTAACTCTGATAGGTGTTAATAAAATTTACTTTTGCATAAAATGGAATTTTTTCTCAGTGGCGCTGGATCTCTTTTTATTCTGATTTGTGGTTCCAGAGGGACTTATGCATTAGAACAGTATTGCAATTAGGTGACATAGCAACTGAGAAACAGTTTCTTAGAAATTATTGATAATACTTTTGAATTTACATAAGGTTAGACATAACATTTAAGAAGCATGATAGTATCTAACTCACAAAGTATCATTTAGATGTAGATTTAGCAAATAATTTTATTTGTATAAAGATAATACTTTTAACTTAATTTTTAAATTAAACTCTTGAATTATATTTAAATAATATTGAATTGATATTGAATACATTCAAATGTCTTAGAAATTTTAAATATTAGTAAAGGAAATAACTAATTCTGGAAAATATGAAAAATAGTTTTACTTTTTAATGTTGTGATTTATGTGTAAAGAGTAGAAATTTAAGTTGTATACTCTGAATGCAAAGTTTTTGCTTTTATATCACTTACATTATTATTCAGTGAGTATAAATCAAAGTCACATTAAAAATAGAAGATAGTACATCAATTTAATCAAATGTTAAATAAAAATAAGAGAGAATCTTTAAAGAAGCAGCCTCCTTAAATTCTTTAAAACTGGAGACAATAAAATGAGCATATTCCTGTCCTACACCATCTTATTAATATTTGCAATAAGTATATAACAAATTCTTGATTTAGTGAAGATATAATTACTGATCAAAACAATGAAAATTAGCAAGAAAATTGCTCTCACCAAGCTCACTATTTAATCAGATAAAATAAAATTCCTACCACATATTCTTTATAAAAAGTAATATTTAATTATTGATTGTGAAATGCTGAATCGCACAAATAAACATAAGCTACTTTAAGATAGTGTTATAAACTCCAAACCACCAAATTCAACAGATGCCAGAAAATATAATAAAAATCATGTTCTTTTAAAAATCTTCTTCTGTTTGATATATACTTGTTTTATTTATTTTAAATGGTGTTATTGAAGGAATATTGCATTATGATAGCAAGTAGGTTTAAATTGTATACTATAGCAGATTATCATCTACATACAGTATAGTAGGTTCATCACCATTTAATTTTTTCCTTCGCCTAGTAATTAATCCTCTCTACTCCTTTTGCAACTTGCTCTCCAGTACTTTTCAACAACCCTTGATTAGATTTTTTGTTTCAAGTCTGGGTTTCCTTTAGTTTATTTTAAGTCAATTTTCATTTAATTTAGTTCATTCATTTACTTGCTATACTCCTGATATGAGTGACATTATATAATGTCCATATTTTTGCTGTTTTATCTCACTAAGCATAGTATCCTTTAAGCCCATCCGTGTTGCTGTGAATGATAAGGGTTGACCTTTTGATAACTGCATAGTATTCCATTTTATGTGTGCTTATGTATGTGTATATACATATATATATATAAATATACATTTTCTTTGTACACTCATCTCTTGATGGGCATATAAGTTGTTTCCAGCTTTTTTTTTTGCAAATATTGCTGCAGTGAACATGGGGATGAATATATCTGTACAAATAAATGTTGGCATGTTCTTAGGGTAAATAGCCAGTAAGGGAATGACTGGATCATATGAAATTTCCATTCTCAATTTTTTTGGGATCATATGAAATTTCCATTCTCAATTTTTGAGGAATCTCCAGACTAATTTCCATAATGGTTGCACTATTTACACTCCATCAACAGTGTATGAGAGCTCCCTTTTCTCCAGAATTTGTTGTTCCCATTCTTTAGTGTGATAGCTGTTCTCATTGGTATAAGTTCATAATTTATTACTGTTTTGATTTTCATTTCCCTGATAAGAACAGAGCATCTTTTCATGTGCCTGTTGGCTCTCTGTTTTCTTTAGAGATGTGTCTATTAAGATCTTCTGCCCATTTTTAATCAGATTGTCATTTTCTTTTTATTGAGTAAAATGTGTTATTTACACATTTTGGATATTAATCCCTTGTCAGACATATGATGTGATAATATCTTTTTCCATTCAGTAGGGTGTATTTATATTTGATGAGATTTTCTTTTGCTGTGCAGAAACTTTTTCGTTTGATGCAATCCGATTTGTGTATTTTGATGTTTAATTCCCATGCTATTGGAGTTAATTTTCTAATGATATCTCTCGTCAATATCCTGTAGTGTTTTGCATATCTCTTGTTCTTTGCATTTTATGGTTTCTGATCTTGCATCCAAGTCTCTGATCCACTTTGAATTAAATTGTGTGTATGATGTTATGTAGTGGTCTAGTTTAAACCTTTAACATGTGAATGTCCAGTTTTCCCAGGACCATTTGCTGAAGAAACTGTCCTTGATCCATTGTAACTGTTGGGTCATTTTTTGAAGATTAATTGTCCATATAGCTGAGGGTTTATTCCCAGGCTTTCAATTCTGTTTCTCAGATTTGTATGTCTGTTTTTATTCTAATACTATGTTAACTTGATTATGACTGCTTTGTAGTAGAGTTAGAAGTCAGGGAGTACGGCACCTCTACTTTTAATTCTTTTTTCCTTGGGATTGTTTTTGCAATCCTTTATCTATTGGAATTCCAAATAAATTCATCATTTTTATTCTACTTCTTAGAAGAATGTGTTTTGGATTTTAATGGGAATAACATTAAATATACATAGTGCTGTTAGTAAATGGACATTTTAACTATGCTTATTCTTCAAGTCCGTGAGCATGGAATGCTTTTCCATTCCTTTGAGTCTTCTTTTCTTTCCTTTAAATATATCTTATAATTTTCATTGTATACATCTTTCACTTATTTTGTTGTTTATTTTGAGATATTTTATTCTTTTTAATGCTATTACAAATGGGATTTTTTTTCCTGATGTGTTTTCATTACTCCTATATAGAAAGGTAGCAGATTTTGAATGTTAATTTTGTTGCCTAAACCTTTATTCTATTTCTTTATTATTTCTAGCATATTTTTTACTGAAATATTTGGGGTCTCTATATAATATCATGTTATATGCAATTAGTGGTAGCTTAACTTCTTCCTTCCAGTTTGAATATATTTTATATCTTTTTCATGTCTGATTGCACTGGCCAGAATGTCCAACACCATATTAAATTGTAGTGGTGAGAGTGTACACCCTTGTCTTGTTCCTCATCTTAGAGGGAAAACTTTCATTTTTTTTCATTGTGTGTTAGGTTGGCTGTAGGTTTGTTATATACACCCATTATTATGTTGGAGTACATTCAACCTGTATAAATTGTTTTCAGAGATTTTAACATTAAAGATTGTTGAATCTAGTTAAATACATTTTTTGCATCCTTTGAGATAGTCATGTAGTTTGATCATTCTCGATGAAGTGTATCACATTTTTGATTTTCATATGTTAAACTATCCTTGCATACCTGGAATAAATCCCACTTTATCATAGTGTTTGATTTGTTTAGTAAGCTGTTGGATTCAGATTGCTAGTAATTTGCTGAGGATTTTTGCATTGAGATTCAGCACGATTATGGGACTGTAATTTTCTTTTTTGGTGATATCTTTGTCCAGTTTTGGAAACGGGCCTATAATGTTGTTTTCATAAAACAAGTTTGAAAGTTAGTCTTTTTCTTCAATATTTTGCAACAATTTGAGAAGAATTGGTATTAATTATTCTTTGAACCTTTGACAAAATTCACTAGTGAAGACATCTGTCCAGTGCTTTTATTTTGAGGGAGATTTTATATTACTGTTTCAGTTCCCTTGCTTGTGATCAATATGTTAAGGATTTCTCTTTCATATTGGTTTCATTTTGGAGTGTTATATGTTTCCAAAATGTATCCGTTTCTTCTAGATTATCAGTTTGTTGCCATGCAGGTATACACAGTGTTGTCTTATGATCACCTATGCTTCTGTTGTATCAGTTGTGATTTCTCCTCCCTCACTTCTGATTTTGTTTATTTGTGTTTTCTCTATCCTCTTCTTTGTGACTCTGACTAACATCTTGTCTATTTTGTTTATCCTTCAGAAAACCAACTTGGTTTCATTGATTTTTGATTAGTGATTTGTGATGTCTGTTTCATAGATTTCTGTTCTAAATTTTTACTTATTTCCTTCTACTATATTATTTTTTGTTTTCTAATTCTCATAAAACCAGGTAATGATTTAGATTTTTTATTTGAAATTCTTGTTTCTTGTGATGTCATTGCATTGATATGTTTCCCCTTTATTACTGCTTTTGCCTTATCCAACAGATTCTGATAGGAAGCGTCTTCATTTTCATTAGACTCCAGGTATTTATTAATTGTACCTTGATTTCTTCTTTGATCCAAAAGTTACTTAATAATATGGTTTATTCTCCATTCCTTTGAGCATTGACTTCTTTCTTCTTTTAGTTGATCTCTAGTTTGATGCCATTGTGATCCGAAAAGATGATATATATGAGAACTGAGTTGTGTTCCAGCATATGGTCTCTCCTTGAAAATGTTTCATGGGCATTTGAAAAGAATGAGTAGTCTCTCTCTCTCTCTCTCTCTCTCTCTCTCTCTCTCTCTCTCTCTCTCTCTCTCTCTCATATATATAGAGAGAGAGAGCTGTGTCTATATTTATCTATATATTACATGTATTTTATATAGAGAGATACATATACACATATATGTGTGGATGTATACAATATACATCCATATATATGATATGTGCATTCACACATATATACATATATATATATAAATAAATATATTGAATCTTTAAGATCATCTCTTTTTATTGTTTAAAGCAATTGTTTCCTTAATGATTTTCTGTTTAGATGATCTGTTATAGTGAGTGGGGTCTAACATCTTCTAGTATTATTGTATTGCTGTCTATATCTCCTTTTATTGCTGTCAATAATTGCTTGATATATACAGGTGGTCCTTTATTGGATATATATATATATATAAATGAGTGTTATATCTTCTTGTATTGATAATTTTTTTCATTACATAATTTTATCCTTTTTTACTTTTTTTATCGAAAGCCTATTTTTTCTGAGATGAGTAAGGAAATTTCTGCTTACTGTTTCGTAATTGACTTGGAGTACCTTACTCCATCCCTTTACTTTAAATCTATATTTGTCTCTGGGTATTAAGTGAATCTCTTGCAAACAGCATATAGTTGGGTTTTGTTTCTTAATCCACAATGTGTTTTTTAATTAGTAAGTTCAGTCCATTTATATTCGGAGTGGTTATTGAAATTTGAGGACTTGCTACTGCCAATTTGATTTTCGCATTTTTGTTTTAGTCTATCTACTTATTCCTTTGTTTAGTTTTTTATTAAGCTTCCACTTCCAATTGAAATAGAAGAACATCTTTCAACAATTAATGTAGGGGAAGTCTTGTATCAGAAAATGCCTTTAGCTTTTGTTTGTCATGTAATAGCATTATTTCTCCATCATATTTGATATAGAGTTTTGCAGGATATAGTATTCTTGGCTGATAATTTGTAACTTAGATTATTCTGAAAGCATCATTCCATCTATCCTGGCCTGTAGGATTTCTGCTGAGAAGTCTGTCATTAGCCTGATGGGAGTACTTTTATATGTCACTTGTTTTTCCCACCCCGGTCACCTTTAAAATTCTTTCTTTGTCTTGAATTTTAATAGTTTTACAATTATATGTCTTGGTCTAGATATTTTTGTATATAGATAACTGTACATTCCATTGACTTTGTTTACTTGCATGTTCATTTTTTTTCCAGCTTTGGGAACTTTTCAGCAATGATTTCTTTGAACATGTTTTCTTTTTCATTTTTTTTCTCTCTCTCTTTACCTTCTGAGATACCCATTATTCTTTTGTCACTTTTCCTATTTGAGTCAGAAAGTTCTCTGGGTGTCTTTTTTTTCCTTTTTTTCATATCTATCTGCTTTCACTTGGCTGCCTTCTGCATTTCATTCCTCCAAGTAACTGATTTTTTTCCTCCATTTGTTCAATTCTGTCTTCCTGACTTTCTTTAGTGTTCTTGATCTCTTTTATTGCATTATTTATTTTTCCTGGATGTATATTAGTTTCTTTCATAAACCTTAAGTTTCTGTGCTCTATTCCTTATTTGTGATTTTTATCTCATTGAGATGTTTGCTGAGTTATCTTACAGTTCTTTGAACTTTTTTGAACTATTATCCCTTAGATTTTCTTTATGATTACAATTTTTAATTCCTTATCTGTTAAAGAAAAACCATAAACTATGTCTTCAAGTTGTTTTCTGAAGGGGTGTTTTTCTGTGTTTCCATGGTTTCCTAAGATTTCAGGAATTATTTCTCTGAATGGAATAATTCCTTCTTGGTGAGCTGCTTTTTAGCTGCTTTTTCTTTTCCTGTCTACAGGTGACACTCATGTTTTATTTAATATTTTCCCTTGTAGGTTGTGTGTGCGTGTGTGTGTGTGTGTGTGTATGTGTGTGTTGGGGAATTGGATACAGCTGTGGGTGGGGTGGTGCACATGGGTCCGTGAAGAAGTGTTGTTGTGTTAAGCTAGGCCTGGGACAGCCTGGATCCATTGGCATCAGCTGGACCATTGGTCTTCCCTCAGACTCCAAATCGACTCTAGCACTCCTTATACTGTGGTATTAGAATTCGTCTCACTTGAAGTCAGATCCTGAGAGGTCGGAGAGAAGGAAAAAGAGTGCCATTTTCTGCTGTGCTTTTTGCTGTGTTTCTAACCCCTGTAAGAACTGGGATTTCAGCTCAGGTTCTCTCTTTGGGCTTCCCCCTAGACTAGCAAATGAGTCTCCAGCTGTTGTCTCACTCTGTGTGTCTCAAACTAAACTTGTATCTGGGCGCATTAAATAGCCTCACACAGAAGTGCCTGCTCTGGCTCTGCTCTGCACAGAAGTTTCATGAGAGAGCAGCACTGAAGTTGCCCAGGGGGCAGAAGTCTACCCAGCATAGAAATGGCCTGGGGCACACATCTCTGCCCAGCACAGAAACTGCTGGCTGTGCATAGCACCGAATCCATCTGTGGCACATTGCTCTGCTTGGTTCAAGAATCACTAGGGTTAGATAGCACCAGAGATGCTTGCTGGGAGCTTGCCAGCTCATTCCTCCAATGCCTTCCACCTTCGCTGCTTCCTGCCTTTCCAGTGTCCAGCAACGAACTCCATCTCAGTCTTCAGTAACCCCTTCTGTGAGGTTTTTAAATGATGTCACACTGCTCCAAACTTGCTGAGGCACTGATGTTCTCCTGGTCAGCATACCTGCCACAAAGAAAGCCTCTAGACTCCACTGTCAGATCAGAGATCAAAGTATCTCACCATCTTGGATTAATCTCCAAGAAATGGTTGTGATATTTTAGAAGCAATGTATTTACAGAAAACTTAAAAATAATGCAATTAATTTTGTAATTAGATTCTAGAATGGATGAGTACATCAGGTGTATACCAAAAAAATTACACAAATAATCACTATCTAGGCTGGAGAAATAAACATTATACTGTTAATTTATTGGGTGAACTGAGAGAACTCATACACAAAATTGTTAATTATAACACAATTCATTTCCATTAGATGATATTTGGGACAAAAATGCTGTCGAATAACATGCTTATTTTGTACATTGTAGAACTAGTAGGAATACATAAAAGAAAATTAGACATTAAAATATAAGTTTTGGCTTGAACAACTGAAACACAAAGCCTTAATTTTTGAAATTATTACTGAACTAGCTGAGAATAAGCTATAATATATTACCCTTATGGTTGGAATACACTAAGCAAAAAAGATACAGAGGTAAAATTTTGGCCAAATATTCAAAATGCATTATTATTAGTAATTCCATTCTTTGCAGTAATTTCAAGTATTTCCAATTTTTTAATCTGCATATATGTATTAAAAAGTGGATATCTTTATCAAACACAAATTTTGATGAACTAAAATGAAATAGGATATGTATATTTTAGATAAAATATATAATTACTTAAATATGTAACTATTAATAATTCAGACTGAAATATTAACATAACTGTTCAGATTTATGTAAATCTTCAAATCTTTGTTATTCTGTTTAATTTTAATCATATTAAACCATAAATAAGTATTTCTTTTCAGTTTTCTTACTGATGAAGTTTAATGTCAAAGACATGACACTTTATTTAGCAGTTCAAAACCAACATTTTTACTCTTACCTTGTTTCCCTCCATTAAAAAAAAGTATTTGTGTTCTTTTTTTTAGTGGAAAGCAGTCAATTATTGATAATCAAAACAAATTTACTAACTGGGAACATCCTGAGCCCCAGTAATGGAATATTTTTGAAGTACTTTTGAGCTATTTCTGCACAGATCCTCTTTCTCTTTTTAGGTGCTATCATGTATATGACAGAGTAATTATGAATAATTTTCAGTCAGCTCCTGATATTAGAACTTGATGTAGAGACAGTCACTTTAATGCTATGGCAGAAGTGTATGAGAACACGGTCAGCTGTTCTCTTTGGTAGAACAGCGGTGGGATCTAAAATTTTAGTGCTTACTTTTGAAAATGTGGGTTTAAATATTTAACCACACTGGCATAGATTTTGAAACAAATAATGACCTATTTCTGTCAATTATGTATTGCAGTCTACCTGAAAACAATAAGATCTATCAGAAGCTAGCATTGCACATTTTTATTAAGTAAACTATCCTTTGGGAGTAAAACCATACTAACCATCTATTTATTAAAAACTTCTCCAAGCCAATATTGATTTTCATCTTTTTGCAATTTATTTTTATATAAGGTATACAGAAAAAAATTAAGTGCTTAATAATAATTATTCTTAAACCACAGCTACTAGTTTTGATAGATAGCCCCAAAATCAGTCACTAAAATCAGCAGTTTGCTTAAAATCAGATAATCCATAAGATGTATATGAATTTTTCCTCAGTATTATAAAGTGTACTAAAATATTCCAAGCCAAAATTTTCACTGCCCGTGTGTTTGTTGTAATATCTTCATTACTCAACTAAGAATCTTCTTATAAGGCAGAATAGACATAGATTTACCAAAAAGGAGAGAGAAGTCTGTGTGCTTGTGTGACCTGATGCTGACACCATGATTGGGAAAGAGTAGGTTAATAAATTCTTACATTTTAGTTAAATATTTACTAAATTTGAATGTTTATTTAAATATTTACTGCATTTTGAATCCAGGCCCCCTATGTGTAGTTGTTACTTTAATTTTAGCAACAGTTACTGAAGTTCTTAAATTGTTAATAAGATCTATTTTGAAAGCAATAGATGCTACCTTCCACCAGTTTTTAACAATTGCAGCAATGGGGAAAAACTACATGGTTTTTCAGATGGTCACCCATGTTTGCTCTCCAATTTCTGTTCCAATGGAGATGCAGCAGATGAAATTTCAAAAAACTTGAGAAAAGATATATACATTAGTTATCCATTGCTGTGAAACAAAATTTAAAAACTAAAAATATCACAATTATTTTGTGAATCTAGAATTTGATGATAGTGTAATTAGGTAATTATGTCTTATCAACACTAACTAGGTTGAAAAGATGTCCAATGCAACTGCAACCATTTCAAGTTTATTAGGCAAAAACAAAATAAGGAAATTATAGATCCTAGATTCAACATTAAAATTCTTGGAGGAGGATTCAAAGGTTAGATACGAAAAAAGTTATGTATTATTTTGTTAAGCAAATATAGTATTTTAGGGCAGTGTATGCATAAATTACATCAATTAAATATAGGAAAACATGATAAATAATTATAGGTATATGTACATATATCTTATAATTATTAAATTATTTGATATTTAAAATCTATAGTATAGTCATTAAATTATATAATTATATCATGTAACTATATACTAATATTTTTAAACTGTATGCTAATATTATTATAGACTTAAAGACCCACTTTATAAGGGTTTGGCAAAAGTTCCTGTTCCCTTGTTACCTGAATCTCTCCATAGGAATGCTTGAATGTTCTTATGGCATGACAGCTGGTTTCCCACAGAGAAAATAATTCAAGAAAGGTACTATAAAATGATAATGAATTTTGTATCCTAGTCTCAGAAAACAAACATCATCACTTTTGCAATTTTCTATTAATTATACAGACCAAAACTGATACTTGTAGGAGGTGACTACACAATGCTGTGAATACTAGAAGTTTTGAGAGTCATCATGACAGCAGATTTTTGCTATGTTCAATTTTTCCTTCTATGGAATTTTATCTCTTACAAGATCAAAATGAATAGTGAGGAGTCTATATACTTTGATGAAATTAGTTAATCTCTTGCAAGACTATCTTTATCGAGTTAGTTATAACTATGAACGTCATTTATCGTTCATTTTTGAGTTTTATTTAAGATTGCAAAAATAAATACAACTTTAAAGTTCTTAACTACATTTTTAGAACTTTATCCATTTCATCACCTTTTGAAATATATTTTCAACTATAAAACATCATGTAATTTAGCACTAAAAACTTTTATTCCTATAAGATATTAAGCAAAATGCTAAATAATTGATCATGTTTAGCTCCATTTTTTTGTTGTCACTTACATGTTTATAAAAGTAAATGTGAAGTTCAGTTCCTTGGACTGAAGCAAACACATGATTTTAATATTTATTCCTGTTTTTCTCTCTGTAATTGTCTTTTAAATATTTGCTTTTATGTTATGTTTTTATGAAATTTTGAAACTGGGTCAACAAATGCTTAGTGTTATCTACGAAATTAAGTACAAGTGAATTATGTGATTCTTGAATCTGCATTTATTTCTAAATCTATGCTCCATTGCTAAGATAGACAAAAAATTAACTGTGGTATCATAGTTTAATTTACATCCTTTCTAATAATTTTTTGAGAGAAACATGAAGAAGCAACCTACAAAATTATCCTTTCAAAAAGCTCATTTAGTTCATGCCGAAATTATTGCTATCTTTCAGGATTTTGTCTTCAGAACAAAAATAGATGGTAATATTAGAGAACATTCCATAGAACGTGTATATGGAAAATATGTACATATTTCTGTATAGATTATTATTCTTTAAAAGCCATTACTTCATGCTAAATGATCTGGGGGATGTAAGAATAACCAACATTTTATAATTTAGAATTTCCACTACTAATCCAAATAATTCAAATCAATTTAAAATTGAATCCAACTAAAGTTGAATACCCTCTAAGACACATAACTCACTTTCATGAGACCCCCCAAAGGAAACATCACCTATATGCAATCAAATATTTTGTACAATGACAATGCTTCAAAGAAGTAAATCTAAAGTAATAAATAATTTGATTTCTCAGCTTTGATATAATGCTCCTCTTTTATAATAGAAGAATATCATAATATAAAACTCATAAAGTTCTTTGCTCATTTATCATGCTTCATAATTTACACATTTTTTTCTCAAATGGAGCAGCAATACTGTCACAGATACTTTGGATACTTAAAAGAAATATCTCCCACCATTTTCAACATGGGGTGATTGTTATACTGGGTATGTGTAATAATTTTTCAAGAGATTCTCAGACACACACAATCTTGATTTTAAGATAGCCACTTCTGCCTCTACTCTTTTCCAATACTAAATCTCACCTTCACAAATCACCAAATCTTACAAATAAAGATAACATATTTCTCAGACATTCCTAATACTAACAGGATGCATTGACCAGGAGTATGAAGTCTACAGCATGCCAAGAAAATAACAAATTGAAATATTGTTATCAGTAGTGAGAAAGTGAATGACTCTAGTGAGTAAGAAACAAATCATTTTATAAATCAGGAGGCTTCCGAATCTTTGCTTTCAAGAAAATTGAAGGGGAATATCAAAATGTCAGCTAATAAATCATTCAAAGTTATTTTTAATGATAGAACACTATGTTATTTTTGGCATGTAATTTATATGGTAACCAAAATAATTAAGTTACTTTGCTATGGCAAGATTCCATCAAATTCCAACTACTTTTGTCATACAGACAAACATACTTTGGACTTGAATCTATAAAATTAAAGTGAAACATAGTAAATCAATTAATAACAAAATAAGTATTTTTCTAGTATAACATATAAATGCATTTATGGAACATCAACTGATCTAATTGAAACACATCCAAGTTAATAATTTCATTTTTTTAGAATTTTCATTTAACAACAATATATTGTATACTATCAATTGTATATTGATAACAATTATAGTATTAACTCATTCAAAAGGAATACATTTTAACATGGAGAGACTTCTAACAGGATAAATGTGTGTCTTAGCAAAATATATACCATAGTAGTATTGTCATAATAGATTACATGATGATAAAATTTTGTGTGAAATAGTAGGAAGACAAGCTCAAGGGGAATATGATCTCTAAATAAAGCTGAATGATTAACTATGTAAGATGGATATTATAATTTTATTTTAATATACAAATATTTACAATGAAATTGCCACTATTTTAATACATGATACATATGTTAGAGGTCTATATGCAATAGAAGTATACACTTTTTCAAAATTATTTTAATGACAGCTTAATGGAAATTTGAAAATCACCAAGTCTTTTACAAGGTTACTTAATAGGGAAAATTATGTTTTTGAGAATATATGTGCTTGTTAATTTACCTAGAAGAGTATAAATAAAAAATTCCCTTTTTGCCTTCATTAATTTGAAACAAATATGAAAATAATAAATTGTATAGCTATATGATTTATGTATGTATTAACTATATTTCTCCATCAACTTAGCTAAATATATTTAAAAAAATTTTCTTTTCAAACTATTACTTCAGTATTGACAGAGGATTGTAGTTGACAGAAATTACATTGATCCTGTACATAGTATATTAATACAGGTTCTCTAGACAAACGGAACTAATTGGATTCATATGCACGTAAAGAAAGTAATAATTGGCCCATGTAATTATGGCAGAATAGTAGGTCCAAAATCTAACAGGGAAAGTTGACAAATTAGACTCAGGAGAGGATTGCTGGAAGAGCTTATTCTTTAGATGATGTTCAAAGGCAGTCTGCAGACTGAATTTCTTACTAGGTAAGAAATCATGCTTTTGGCTTTCAACTAATTGGATGAAGTTCACCCACATTATACCTCATGATAGAGGGAAATATACTTTACTCAAAATCTACAATTTAAAATAATTATTTTCCAAAACACTAAAACATATAGAGTAATTTGACCATCTACCTTCACACCATTACTTGGCTAAGGTCATCATAAAATCAATTATCAAATAAGACTCTATTATTTCTGAAACAATTAAATAGGCAGATATATATAATAATACTCATTGTACACATTAGAAGACTAAACTCTAAAGCTTATGAGACTTTACCAACATCAAACAAAACCAGGTATCCGAATATAAAGCCCTCTGTTTTGACATGATAAAAATAATGCGCTCTTAAAGTCTGCTTTGATGAAAATGAAGAATTGGATTGCTTATGGACTAAAATTTCTGAAGTTCGAAAAAGAAAAATAAGTCTTACTATTATGTAAAGAAGATCACTTTAATTTACAATTTAATATTTTATGCTTAAAAGACATAGATTATTCCTTTTGTAGATTATTCCGTTCTGCTTTTGAACTTCTTACACGTCTCCACCAAACAAAGTATTTGGGATCCTTTGGCTTTTCTGATGGTTAATGAAATGTCAGGATGGATCATTCCATCTCTGTACATGTTACTCAGTCACAAAACTTCTCTTAGAAATGAACCAAAAATTGCTAGCTACTTTTAGTTGCTTTTACGATGGTATAAGACATAAATGTCTCTTTTACATGTTATTACCTAAAAATTAAAGACAATTGATAAGCACTCTTGACGATTTTCTTTTTTAGGTTAAACATCATGTGCTTTGTCATTTCCATGATATAATTTTGAAGATTGCTAATCATCTTGGTGCCCACACCACTACTCCACTCACAAAATTCTCTAGTTTCTTAAAGTGCTGTGGTTCCATAGACACAAATCTAGCTACAAAATTTATAGTCAGCAGATAAATATTAGAATTCCACATGATAGCATATATTAATCTTCTGTGAAGCTCCAACAAATATATACACCAGGGGACTTAAACAACTTCTTTTTCATGGTTCTGAAAGCCAGAAAGTCCAAGATTAAGGTACCAGCTACCTGAGGGTTCTCTTCCAAGCTTGCAAATGGACACTTTCTTGCTATGATATAGAAGAGTATTCTTTCTTTTCTCATTCTTCTCTAAAAGCCATTAATTCCATCAGGAGGACTTCATCCTCATGGCTTCATCTAATCCCATTTACCTCCAAATGACCCCATACCTACTGTATGCTAATCAAAGAGGGAAGTGAAAGCTTACATTCTTCCAGATAATTATCAACTTCAGAAAAACCTATCAAAGATATTAAAAAAAATGTGTTATCATATAGATTTATGCAAGGTAGAAATGATTTCCCTTCACATTATACTTTATTGCATCACAGAATATCAATTAAGTTTGTGGCAAAACTAACATCCTCATTTTAACATTCAACTTTTAAATTGCTTATAAAAACCTCATGATATTCTTTTAGATCAAACTTACCATTTTATTTGATATAGTATTAATAAGTTAAATAATTTACCACATTTGTATATTTTTATAAGATCATATTTTTGAATTTTCAAAAAATATATTTTGAAAACATCAAATTTTTAAAATATTTAAACTGTGACACTGAGATGATTTTATTTGGAAAAGATTGCATTAGCGTAATTCTCTCTTTCCAGTTCATATAGAAACTATTGGTTAAGGAACAACTTTCTCCCAGATGATGCAATGTCATATTCTTATATGTTCAGAAAAGAGAAAATAAATGTATTTTCCAGGATATAAATAATTCACACACTATATAACTAAGTTACCTTTCCAGAATCATGGTTAAACTTTTAAAGACATTTTAATAATGGTGCAACTATGTAGATATTGTATTTGTAACAGTGATGCAGTCTATCATTATTATTGATATTGCTGTTTTCTTTAATACAGTGATTACCAACATTATAGTGATTTAACAAAAATATATAGAAAATGTAAGCTGAACATGTACTGATTAATTCAAAATAAGACTGGAAATTAGTTTACATCAAAGGAAAATGGAATTTTTTAAAGTCTAACAAAATTATGAAAGGTTCATGTTTTCAATTTTAGGCATATAAAAAAATTTCCTACCTAGTGTCTTAATTGAACTCTTACAACTAATCCAGAATTTAGGTAAGAAGGAGCATATATATCCTTATTTGAGAAATAGATTAACTGAGGTTTACCCAAAGTGACATTAAAAATAAAACTTTTTTCCAGATTTTTCAGTTCCAGTTTCAGATTTTCCATTTTAAGAGTTGTTAAGTAGTGCTTTCTTACTTTGAAAATAAAGAGCATACAACTCTCCAAGATATTTTCAGTTTGACAGCTTAAGAAAATGAATGCTTTATTCTATTTTATTGCTTATTTGAGGTCTGAGTGTCAAACTACCACAAAAAGACATAATGCTCCATCTCACTAAAAAAGAGACTCTCAATAAACTAAGTGATAAAGTCACACTGGTGTAAAATTTCTCTTAGAATTCTTCAGAAAATATCCTAATTCAGACATAAATAGAGTACTAATGCAACTGCTACAGCAAATACAGTTTAGGGAATTTGATTATTGTAACTATCCTAAAAACTAAGAACCTACAAAGTCTTTATACTTAAATCAGACTTTACAAAACCCTATAGTTGAATTGTATTGCCACTGAGATAAATATACAGTTACTTCAATCAAATGCAAAGATCTAGCACTATTAAGTATAATTATCCTTAGTAGAACAATCAGAAAGTCATATAAGAAAAAAAAATTATGGAACACTATATTATTTACATGTTCAGTCTAGCAAACTATTATTTTTTTTGCTAGAGATGTGACATGTATACTTTCTTGCTACTATTGCCAGTTGTCACTATGTCCATTATTGAAAACAAGAAATTTTGAAACTTTTATTTAAACTAAGATTTAAGAACATTTCTTTTTCTGTTTTAGTTAATTTGTATATTTTTTCATTAAAAAACTGGGTTATCTACAATATAAAGAAGTGATAATTATAAATGTCAATAAACTAGTCAATTTGCTTAGAGCAAATTAAAATTAATTTTACATGCCAGTCATAGTCAAACCCTAACCACTAGTATTCTGCATTATACTGTGTATGGATTATATTCTTAAATGAATTTAGATTTATTATGTCTTGAATGAGTTAGAAATGAGCTTTTGGTATCATACTTAACACATTGTGGTTCTTTATTTCATTTCAAAATATTTTTTTAATTTTTTTATTTTAATAAAATGTCATAGCATTCTTTAACTTAGAGAAATAAGATGATATTGAAAGTGAAGGGTAAAATGACTTTGAAATCGAGTCACAGATGATTTTCTAGTTCACCCAAAAATTCAATCCAAGAAGATGATAGCAAAATACATTATAGTGTTACTATTAATCTGAAATACAATCAATAATTTGAAATATTCTATTAAAATAAGTGATGTTTAAACACCTTATCACAAAGAGAACTGAGACTAGAATGAAAATGCCAGAATATTACAGAATGTCATAAAAATAGAGAAACACGTTCCATTCTGCTCTCTGGAAATAATGGCTCATGAGTGTACATTTTCTTAAGGGAAATTATATTCCAGCTTCTTTAAAATTATTTATTTAATATGCTAACCCCGAGTATTCTATATCTATACTTAAGTCATTATGTACTATTTGGTTTTACATTAGATAATAATGTCAAATTGTAGTTATTACATAGTTAAAGAACTAGTTCAATATGAAGTCAGCAATATAAAGTTAAGTTAAATGGGAATTTTAAGTGCTCAGAAAAAACCTAATAGAAAAACATGTTTTGAGTGAGACAATTAATTCTGAGTAAGGACATGAATTCCATACATTACTTTGATTGAAAATTTGTTCAACTCTTCTGACACTAATTTTCTCATCTTTATTGCTGATTTATTTCTTCGTTTCTTCATTCAATATTTATCATCAATTATGATATGATATGTCTTCCCTTCATGAAACCTAGAAAGGTAGATGAATATAAAAACATAATTGAAAATTATGTGTCATTCTAAAGATATTTACTTATTCCATTTAATAATCCACCCAAAACATGACTATTAAGTGCGTATTATGTATAGATGTTTCTTTTGTTGGGAATATAGTTACAAAAGAAAATAAATGGATATTCATATATAGTTTTTGGAACGGTGAAGAAAGACAAGCAAATATGTTACAATGATATATGTGTGTGTGCATCTTGTTTTAATATATATATTATTCAATTTGGGCAAATATGACAAGTTAAGCATATTATAAATGCTAACTTCAACATTAAATTTCTTGGAGGAAGATTCAAAGAGTAGCACAAAAAAGAGTTACATATCATTTTTGTTAAGCAAATACTACATATTAGAATATTTTATAAATATATGAATAAAATATATGAAAACAAAATAAATATATAAATGTATACATAAATATATTTATACATATATAACATGTAACATATAATAGTTTTATGAACTAGTTATATCAGTATATTATGCAATTATACATTAACATAAGAACATCAAAGTGCATGCTAATATATAAGATATGTTCTATGTAGTTATATAATTACATTTATTTTTATTAAAATAATAAAGCGAGAAATAAGTAGAAGGAGGAAATACTGTCAGGAAAGGTCTCTAGTAAGAAAACATTGCGCAATTGCAAGAATATGGTAGAATGAGTCATTTGCATATCCAGGGAAATGCATATTACATTTGGAATTGCCAATGCAAATATCCTTGGACAAGATTATATGAGTATACCAGAAGCAACAGAGGTTAGACTGGATAGAGCAGAAGGAGAAAGAGGAGAGTGATACATGATAATTAGCCTAAAAAGTGAAAACTGATTATCCAACTCTATTTATCTTCTTTTCTATAGAATAGAACATATAGAGTACAGCGAAAGCTATATAGAGTAGTTTTCCCACTCTTTTGTAGGAGTA
The DNA here is from genome assembly GCA_004363575.1 of Solenodon paradoxus. Classification (NCBI taxonomy): domain Eukaryota; kingdom Metazoa; phylum Chordata; class Mammalia; order Eulipotyphla; family Solenodontidae; genus Solenodon; species Solenodon paradoxus. The sequence goes on from RJWH01000011.1 coordinate 1,421,766, forward strand.
ATCTTGTGAATCTGAGTCAATGGAATTCAAGTGAAGGCAATATCTGTACTCCAGAAGTAACCATAAAATAATCCAATTCAGGAACTTTGATATGCTTTTCTAATTTGATTCAGAGTGAACTGCAACCCAAGTAATGTGCTTGAAGATGCCCTGATCCCATTTCTTAAGTTAAAATGAAACGAATAACTATTTTACCTTTTTATCCTCAGACCTCTCTTATCCATATTGGCTTCCCATATCTGTAAAGTTCAAGTGTTTATAATACCTGTTCATCTCTCTCATGTTAATTTGATTATTCAACGAGCCTGAAAAGAACAAATAGTAATAGGGAATATTTCCCTTCTTCAAAATATCATCATAATCTATGAAAGTCAAGCTTCACAAATCTGAATATTAGATATGATATTTAGTCATAATTTAAAAATTAATGATTAGTCTGGATGACTTTGCAACATTCTACCTAAAAATAAGCTATCTTTTTTTATTGTGTAGGATATACATGTCTTTTCTTGTGTATACATAAAGGAGTCTGAAAAAAACTTCAGATAGGTAACAAAAAGAGAAAATGTTTAGTTTAAGAGATACTATTCAATAGGTCAGGTGTATATTTCAATATGCTCAGGAACCATAGATCTTAACTCACAGTATTTTCCTAAAGAATAACTTAGCAGAAGTGTTTATTGACTTCCAAAAAAAGACAATACAGAATATTTGTCTTTCTAAAATATGGATAATTATTTTTTACATATCCAAGTTCAGTGGTGCTTCACTTTGAAATGAATTTGGGTTTAGGAAACAACATAAATGAGTTTAATATCTGATTCTAACATAACCTAGCCCGTGCTTCTTTTACCTCCTATAGGTTAGCTTCTCCACTGGGTAACACAAGTAAGTAACTTTAATTACCTTCTCTTGTGAAGGCTGAAAGATGATAGACAGAAAAGGCGTAAGAGAGCAAAAAATTTTCAATACATGCCAGTCATTACTAAATAAAACTCATCTGACAACTTTAGCCTAGTTAGTAGGTCATAATTTAATGCTTTTCACAAATATAGGAAAGCAACAATGAAATTTGGGATGTGACTCTTTAAACAACTTCAATTTAAGGTGTTAGTGAGCAGTTGGACATTACTAGGAATCATTGCAAGAAAAAGATATTTAGATAAGATACCATTAAATAGCTTATACTGTAAGCTCATCAGTATTTCCAAAAAGTAGTCTTCACCAAAACCGATCATTGAAACTGGTTTTTAAGGTTCCTATACTACATCAAAACTCCCTTACAATCCATTTCCTACTTCTATGCATTTGCTTCTTTAAAATTTAAAAAGTTGTAGCTACAATAAAAGTTGCCATGATTTAGGATTTAATCTCTACATTGAAAAATTATTTACAATATACTTAAAATGGTTTCTGACACAGAATACCAGGTATATGTGTGCATGTGTGTGCTTGTGTATATATGTATATACATTTATATATGTATATATATGTATATATATATATATATATATATATAAAATCTTAATCCATAGTGTTTGGTTTTTAGTTCCCCAAATCCTTGGAATTTCCTGAACATAAAAAATAGAAATATATTTTGCTGTAATATTTGGCCATTTTCTTCAGTTCCTTAAACTACCTCCTGTCTCTTTCTGAAATACAATTAGGCCCCTCTCTTCTACAATTTTATTTTGTATTTGAGTTACATCTATTAGTATGTAAAATTGTCTGGAATTTTCTATCTTAAAAAGAAAAAATACCACAGATTGTTTTGCTGCCCTTCAGAACACAGATTCTCAATCAGCAAGTTTCCACCGAAAAATTGTTTCTAGTTCCTTCCACCTTCTACATAAAAGCTTTACATTGGTCCCCTTACTCTTTGAATTACATTAAACTTTAGATTAGCATACAAGAGCCTTCCAAAATATATTGACCACTGTATGTGTGTCACTGACCACTTAAAACTACTTCAATCTTTCAGGTCCTCAAACAGAATGGTAGTTTTTTTCTGCTTTAAGGGTCATTTGACTTGCATTGCCCTCTTTCTAGAATGTTCAGTCCTCAGATAAATCAAGCTGTTATTCAGATCTCCAATTAAGGATCACTATCCTCTGAGTACTCTAACATTGAGCCAACTCTCTGTAGCATCCCCACTGCAGTCACTCTTATTTCCTATTTTACTTTTGTGGGGATCAAAGAAAAAGTTCCCCCATTTCTCTGAGGTTCTTCATGACTGGACAAATGATTAAATCAATCTTTGGTGTGATTAGTAAGAGAAAAATATGAATTTAGTAACATACTTATGCAGACTTTACGTAGTGATAAATACTGAATCAGCTGTGGCAAACCAATGATTTATATTCTGAGAAGGCATGGAAAGGTATTTTGCCAGTGGGACTGTCCTCCATTGCCCTTGGTTCTTTGTTACAGTGGGACATGTACAGGAGACCAATTCTGAGAGGCTTGGAGTGTTCTATTTTAATCTCTTGACTTTTTTTGTACCACTATCTGAAAATGACTTGCTTTTTTGATAGTTGTCTCATTACCACCCTGGGATACAAACATCAGAAGAAGAGGAAGATTTTCTGTTTTATTTATTGCAACATATAGCACACATGACACCTTTTCTGATGTATGGTAGTAGACAATATCAACTGCAGTTAATATATGTGAATTTGTAATCATGTATCAACAAATATTTGCATTCATGCAAACTATTTTAGAAGTGGTATTAATTATACATTAGGTTAATAGATTTGGTTATTTGATAAGGAATGATAATCACAAATTTTCTTTATAATTTATAAATAGTTGTAACAAATCATTTACTGTGAATTTCACTAAAATTACATGAGAAAAAATCTCTAATTATAGCTACAAGATAAACATCAGATTAAAAAATAAATGTGTCATTTTTTGTACATTTGAAAATCAAGATAATTTGAATTTTCAATTTTTAGGTAGCAATTTGTAACATTTCTACTTTTAAGATCAAAGTTAGAACAATAGCTATTTATAGTCTCTTGAGTGCTCTACCATAATAGACATGCACACAAGCTCTGTGGTAGGTCTACTCAGAAAGGTTCCCAATGATCTCTGACTCTAAGTATTCCTACTTTGAGAGTGGGATAGACCAAAAGGCCTACTTCTAGCCAACAGAAATACAGAAAAATTAAGACATCATTACTTTTGTTATTATCTTATAAAAGATTGTGACTTCTGTAATGCTAACAGACCAAGTTCTTATGGATTACACATTTTACTGAGGCAAGCAGCCATGGTGGAGGGTCCCCATGGCAAGGTACTAAAGTTGATCTCAACCAAAATCATTGAATAAATGGATTTTACAACTGGAACTTGAAAGCGAAACTTTCCCTGTGGCACTTGGGATGACTATAACCCACGATACCTGCAGCAGTTTCTGAGAGATAATCAGGACAAAAACCCAGCTAGACTGCACCTTGATTCCCAATACACAAAACATATGAAACAATGAATGTGTGTTTATTTTGAGATGCTAAGTTTGGGGATAATTTATTATATCTCAGTAGATAACCAAGAATTCTTTATAATCAGAATCCATCTTAAATATACTGAGTTCCTACCTCTATATTTGGCCACTCCTGCTACTGTAAATCATTTAAATATTTTCCTTTGAATTTTTAAAAACTTACCTTTGTATTCCTCCATTTTGATCTTTTAAAGTCATAGTTATTAGATGCTTAGTAATGCAATTATCAGATCAGTCTTCAAGTAACTGTAGTGGGAATTAAATTTTATTGACCATAGAGAACGATATGAGTATCTATTACTAAGTTTCTGTAATTATAGAAGCAGATGTTTGTACATTAGGGTAGGAAGCTGTAAGAAATGATACAAAATTCAGTGACATATGGATTGAGGAAGAAGCAGAGCTCAGCATAAATAAATTGGAACTTCTTGAGACTTGGAGAACTTGTCAAAAATATTTTTTCCTACTCATTTATTTTATTATGTTTCTGTCAGATCAAGACAAGGAAATTTTTGAAATTGAATACTGCAATCTGAAATGATCACATCTTGTTTCAAATGGGTAGCGAAATGTAGATAAAAATGTATTTAGGACTTCAAATTCCCACCAACTAGTTAGTTTAAAAAAAAGATTTATTAATTAAGAAAATTCAGGCAGTTGAAGTTTATCATATCTTTTGACTATTATCTGGCCCATAGTAGGAATTCAAAAATTTTTAGTGCTTGAATTTGCAAAGTGACTCCTCTACTTAAATCTTTAATTACAACACACAAGATCACAGTGACTGTTTTTTAGCTCAATGAAATTTACATTAAAATGTGTTATTAATAATTCCATCTGTTTTATATTTGTCTTCCTTAGTAGATGCTTAATGACAAGGATGATATTTTAAAACACCATATTATATTTACTAAAAAAGGCAAAAACACATAAAATTAATTTAATCTATACTTTTTAATTAAAAGAAGGTAAATAATTACATTCACATTTTCATATTTTTTTTAATAATTTGATTTTATTTCAGGTTTTCTATATTCCTTATTTGTGTTCAACATCTTTTCCTTTCAATATGTAAATTGCAGTCAGATGTCTGGTAGTGTGTGTGTGTGTGTGTGTGTGTGTGTGTGTGTGTGTGTGTGTGTGTGTGTGTGCGCAATAAGTATAATTACGGATCTCCTAATTATATTGAATCAATAATATAGAATGTGACCTGAATGCAATCCTGAATGCAATGTTCAAGTTCTTGCCAGTACATAGCATGAAAATATTTGTAGGTTTGATTCAGACAAGTAATTCTATGAGTGAAGCCAGGGGCTTTTATTAAATAAATATTACTGAAATTGGACCTTATACATAAATTCTTCTTTCTCAATGTCATTATTTATCAAAATGAAGATAAGATTACACACCTCAGTAGATATTGAGAATACTGAATAAATTAACATGTAGAAAGAACAGAACATACTCAAATATGTGATCCATAAAATCAGAGTTTTGTCATTAAAAATCTCCTTTTCTGGCACTTCCATTGATTCCTCCAGACATGCTAGGACAAAAAATTAAGGAAATGGAGAAGGTGGTCAAGATTGCAGCCTGGTACAATGTGTTGAATCCCTCATGTTGGTCCCACAGAACAACTAGAAATCGGACACAAACTGTGTGAAAAGGCTGGCCTAGGGGCTGCAGACACAGCAGCAGGAATCACGAACACAAGGGTAGGCAAAGGTGTTGGTGTTCAGAGCTGCATCACAGATCTGGGACTCCCAGTCTTGTTGGAAAAACACAGCAGAGGTGGTGGAGCCACTGGAAGAACCAAGCCTACCAGGAGTCATTATGAGGGCAGTAAAAAGCCCACCCAGCAGGACCAGGACACAGAGGGTCTTGGGTCAAGGCAGAAGGAGGGCTAGCACCCTGGTGGTCTGAGTGGGAGTCCCACACAAAGGAAAATTACACTGAGTGCCACCTTAACAATAAGGTAACTAAGAGAATCTCCCACCTTTTCAGGACCCTCACTGGAAATTCCACCCCCAGGCTTAAACAAAGAAGGAAGGAAACTTCAACTCTACTCACAGTGCTTCCCTGTGGATTAAGGTGGAATTGCATCCCAATTGCTGGCTCTGGGCCAAAGACAACGTGGTCATTATTCAGAGCTGGGAAACTGGGGAAAGACTGCATCCCCCATACAAACTCCAAGCCCATAGGTTGAACACTTGGGTCTCAATGCAGAATCTACGTTAGAACATCAACAAAGCCAACCAGTGGTGACAACACACAGCTCAAGAATTCCCAGTGTTCAAACCAAAATCCAGGTTTCTCTTGTGCAAGTCGACACCCTACACAAAGCCATCACTGCAGGGAAATCTAACCCACAAAAACATAAACAAAATGCCAAACAGAACAAAGACACATAGAAATATATTTGAAATGATGGATCCAACTAAAACCCCAGGGGAAAAACTGAATATGACAGACATGTGCAAACTACCTGAGGATGAATTTAGGGCAACAGTGATAAACATACTCATGGAAATCAAGAAAATAATAGAAAATGAGAACAGCAAAAGAGAGAGAGAGGAAATGAAGCAAGATATCAAAGAAATGAGAATTTGATGGCTGAATTAAAGAACTCAATACAGGGACTCAAAAATAGGAACAATGAAGCCTCCAATGGAATCAGTGAGCTAGAGGATAGGCAGGGGAATGCATTTAGGCAGATGAGCAAAGAGAGAAATGAATGAAAAGAAATGAATAAAGCACACACGATCTATGAGGTGACATCAAAAGGAGTAATATTCTTATCATCTAGGTCCCAGAAGGAGAGGACAGAGAAAAGGAGACAGAACTGTATTTGAAGAAACTATAGCTGAGAACTTCCCTAGCAGAAGGAATGAAGCAAGCCTCCAGTCCTAAGAAGTTCAAAGAGTTCCTAATAAGAAAAACCCAGAGAGACCTACAGCTAGATATATTATCATAAAAATATCAAAAATGTGAGATAAAGAAAGAAACTTAAAAGAAGCTAGAGAAAATTGAGCCACATAAAACGGAGCCCTCATACTATTGGTCAGCAGATTTCTCAACTGAAACTCTACAGGACAGGAGGGAATGGCATAATATATTCAAAGTGCTGAAAGAAAAGGATTTTCAACCTAGGATACTATACCCTATGATATTATCATTCAGAACTGAAGAATGATAAAAAATCTTTTCCAATAGGCAAGAGTTAGAGACATTCATCACCCCAAAACCAGCTCTACAAAAAATACTAAATAATACTCCATAAAGTTTAAAAACTTCATGTAAAAACAGCAAGGCAGCAGATATAAGAAGTGTGGAGTAGGAGAGAAGAATAAAAGTGTGGATAGCTCCAATGAGTGGAAGACTAATCTGCATTTAAATAAAAATAAGAAATAAACATGAAGGAAGCAAGCTATTTAATGCCTGCCTCTGTGAGAAGTTCTCTCATGTTAACAGAGTTAGAAGCAGATAACAAAAGACTGCCATTGCAAGTTATCCTGAGGCAGAAATTCTCTTATACTTCTAATTGTCCAACCTTTAAATATTCAAATGTTCTGGACAGTAGTTAATGTTTTCAGTCTTTCCTTGCTTTTCATTTCTTATTATCTCTTTGTAACCCAGCCCTAAAAAATAAATTAAGTAGTCAAGGTCAGTCAAGGTCACTGCTTCTCAAACAGAGAGTGGTGTCCCATCTAGCCCCAACTTTTCTAGATATATGTTGTCTGTCTGTCTTTCTTTAGATTCCTTTAGTCGCCTCTCAGGGATCCTTTAGATTAGCCACGCGGGCTGCAGCATAAATGTAGATTTTTTTTTAATGCTAACCTCAAGGTAACCTCAAAATACATATTAAGGGAAAAAGCAAAGAAGAAAACAAAAAATGGAAACAATTCAAACATAACTAAAACAAACCCACCTAAGATGAGAAAGAGAATAATTAAGGACAAGGAACTCTGGTGAAGTTTGAAATACTCAAAGACTGTGATACACTTTTCAATATGCAAAGTGAATATAGCATTGTAAACCAAAGAAATAATAAAATTATTATTTGTTATGTGCAGAGAAGCAACCAGAAGCTGGAAAAAGTCCTGGAACACATCCTTCCCTAGAGTTTCAGAGGGAGCTCAGTGCTGTAACACCTGGACATCTTGCCTCCAGAACTGGAGGTCAAGATATTTCTGCTGCTTTCTCACACAACACTAATTTTCAGAGGTATATGTACCTCCATGTTTATTGAAGCATTATTTACTTTAGTCAAGAATTGGAAATTGCCTATGTGCCCATCATCAGATTAATGGATATAGAAGCTATGATATATAAAATCAATGGACTATTGCACACCCCTTAAATAGGTGAAATCTTGTTATTTGTGACAACATGGATGGAACTACAGAGGATAATTCTAAGTTGAATTACTCAGAAGAAGAAAGACAAACATTGAATGATCTCACTCATTTGTAGTAAATAAAGAAACAAAGCAAAGAAACAGACTACATAAAAACCAACACTTGGAAATTGACAGTAGAACTGAGTTTACCAGCAGGGAAAGGGGTGAGAGGAAGGAGCAAAGGGATTCCAATGGACAATGTGGTTGGACTTTTGGGAACTTATTGAAGGATGTCATGTGTTATCATACATTTGATGGAGAGTGAACACGCATATCTAAGCTTACTCTATATAACAGAATTAACTCAATATAAAAAATGCATTATTAAAAAAATAAGGAGATGCTAAAATGTTTGATTTCACACAGGATTCCCTGTGTCATGAAATCTCTTTTACCTTGTCCTCCCTAGTGATTTCTAAATCTATCAGACCCAATTTATATGATATTTTCTGTAAGTCCTCTTTTGCAAAATTTCCACAATCTTTATTGTTTATAGAAACCTTTATTCAGTTTGTAAATATCATTTAATATATGATTACCTGTTATCAACTATTAATAGGATTCAAAAGTCTTAAAAAGTCTTATTTCACTTTACCTTCTCTGTAGTTTAGTACAGAAAAGTGGGCAGTTAATATCTGAGTCATTAAATTAATTAACTATTAAGAACCTATTTCTAGTTACTGGATTTGTGTCAGACAATTATTGTAAATAAGTGTCAAAATAAATTATCCAACTGCTGTTTGTTTTACATAAAACTAGTTATATAAACTAAGGGTAACAGAAGAGCTACAATGGTTCATTAAAACAGGTTACAGGTAATTCTCTTCCCAGCTTAATTGCATACTTTATTGACTTCTTATCACATAAAAGAAATATAGGTCTCCCTTCTTTGATGATAAGTTTTGTGGTCTGTCATGGCCTCTAATTTTACCTTCAATTAAATAGTCGAAAGAGCAATTAGATTTAAGGGATTTCTTTCCTGATTAGACCATTTGGCTCCATCTTTCCTTTCATTGGGAGCAGTGATATCGTCGCACATTACTTGGAAAAAATTGATAATGAATTATGCTCCTTGAGGCTGTGGTTAATTAAATTGGCTACCCTTTTGTCTTCAGCATGGGCAGCTGGGGCACTGGACTACAAAGGACTAATGAATCCTACTTAAGGTAAGTCCTCAAGGGATTTAAATTCCTGCTGTCAGGCAAGAATAGGATTCAGATCACAAAGTTCTCCAATCTACTAAGTAGGTCAAACTCTCTAAGGGAGAATACAAAGCAATTTGGGGTCTGTTAAAATCAGAAACTATGAATTTAATTAGTTATTATATCCGACAAACTTTTTTAATACTTCATTGTGAAGAAACTCTGAGGAAATCTTTCATATTTCAGAGGGAAGCATTTGGATCAAATAACAGTTCTTTTAGAAGCCATATGTCTCAGAACCCAAGGACTTTCAAAATTTACATATGTCAAAACAGGTCGTAAGCTTTTTACTACTAATTTTTTAAATGTTATTCACATGGGTGATTAAGAGTATCATACCTATCACACCATAGCAAATTGCATTGCATTATGCTTTTTGAAATATTCTTATAGACATATTCTTAGTTGAAGTAACATTGCATTATAACATTTTGTGAATTTCAGAGGTAACTTGTTATATATCATTATATGTCAACATCTGCTATATGCTGCAATAAGAGCTCCACAAGAAGTTGTGTTCTATCCTTCATTATACTGCTTAGATGTGTCTAATAAATTGGTACTAAGATTAAATCAATGTATTGTGGCTTTGTCATTCTTTTATTTGCATTTTGTTTATATTTTGTCAGTGTAATCCATGTAAATCATAAGATTATATGCAAATATTTCTGCATGTGTTATTCACTACTATGATAAACTTTTTAAACTGCTTAAATGTAGGTCAAAATAGAAATGGAATGTTCACAATAATAGTATTAATAATAAATATAAACTCAGAATTATGAAATTAAGACATCACAATAAACATTTTATTGATTATCAAATGTTTATAAAATCATATGTGGTAGCTATCATTATTGCCATTTTTAAAATAAACAGAGACAGAGGTAATAAGGAATTTGCTCAAAGCTATATGGTAAAGTAAGATTTCAAATCCGTCCTGTTAAGAGTCCTTACCTCCTTTAAGAAGTGAATTACATATTTTTATGGATTTGTATTTTTTGAATGTGGTGGTCTTCCTTTAAGAAGTGAATTAAAAGTTTTTATGGAATTGTATGTTTTGGATGTGGTGGCCTGTTAAAGATAATATACTTTACAATTTTGGAGCAGCAGCATCTGGTAGATTGTTCAGAATCTCGTGGATAAATCAGTGTCACAAAATCAGTCTCAGCTAGACATATTGAATCAGAATGGCGTTTCTCAAGATCCCTAAGTACTTTAAACACACACTAAACATGAAAAACACTGATCTATCACAGTGTTTTTCAACTTTAAGCACACATTTAGAATCACCTGGGAAACATTTATACATATACTGTATCTAGTTTCAGAACAATTAACTGTAAATCACATTTTTTCAGTTCTTCAGGATAATTCTAATATATAGTCAGAGTTATAAAACACAATATAATAAGCTAATACCGTAATTCTCAAATTTTGGTGCATTAATGAATAAGAGATTTCTAAAACTGATTGCTAGAGGTACTTTCAGAGTTTTTTTTTTTTTTTAATTCTATAGATCTGGTATGGGATCCAATGATTTGTATTTCTAACATATCCCTAGGACTTAATGATCTGGGTATCTCAGGTAGAGAGCCAGTGGCTTAACAAAATTTTTGAACTTTTGCAACAGATAATTAGGGCTAGGGAATGAGAAAGGAATAGAGAGGCCAGACTTTGAATCAAGTACACATGGTTTAAAACGTATTTCTTGTCACACAGTGTGTTTGTAAACCTGGGCAGGAAACTTATATTTACCATTTGAGAAAACCTTACTCATGCAATAAAGGTAATAAAGTTAGTTTTATAGGCAATGGCAAGCGAAAAATGTATAAAATATCTAAGATAGTATCTGAACTATATCCTTGCTTAATACATATGGTATCTTAGATGAGTGGAACTGAACTCACGCTTTCAAATTTCCCTCTGTATACCAATTACATTTACTGTTACTGATATAAAAACGGATTTGCAATTAGACTACTACTGGTTAATATCATCAAGAACAATGAAATAACAATTATAATATTTCTTATAGATTAGTTTATTCAAAAGCCAATCAGCAGCAAATCTCAAGCATAGACATATCATGTATTTAATTGACAAAACATCTCTTTGATTTTAAAGTATAACAATGGTCAATAGTCTTTTTACCACACAAAAAAATAAGCTTTAAGAACTCCAAGTTACTGTGTTTATCTTCAGTCTTCTTAGTTTATATTATAAAAATTATGTCATGACTTATGTTCTTGAACTGTTAATAAGCTGATTTCTACCTACCTCTCTATTCAAGTGTTCTCTATTCCCTCATATACCATGCTCCCCACAACTTAACGGAAGAGTTCATAAATTCTAGACACAAAAAGCTTATTTCACATTATCTGAACTTCTACACCTGATTTTTCTCCTCCATTTGTTGCTCTTCCTGATGATTCTATAACTGTAGCACCTTATGTGACTATCTGGAACTGATTAGCACTCCACAATATTTGCTGGACTTCTACTCTTCACTATAAGCTTTGAGAAAGTAGATCTTCATTATTTATATTAAATTCCCATAGTTTCTCACGAAGTTTGTTTTATTGTAGATTCTCAAAAAGGATTTGCTAAATGAACAACACCCTGGTGGTTTGCAAAGTGGGATAGACAAATCAAAGAAAAAAAAATCAGGTACTATATGGATATGCTAGGCTGACAACTATGCCAGACTGAGATAGCAAACATGACTATCTAAATGGTTAATTCTGCCTGATTAGCACTAAGAAAGCATCAGTTACTGATATTTGTAAAAGTGAACATTTAGGTGAAAAGAAATATTCTCTGATCTTAGAAAAATGAATTATTTCAATTCAATATGGAAATTAATTAAAAAATACTTCTCTTGAGTGTTTTTGAAGCCAAACCTTAATATGTAATGATGTCCACAAAAATCTTTCACTGTAGATAAGGATAATGCAAGATGGAGAAGAAAGAATGTAATTTGCACTCACAAATATGCTTGATTCTGTATGTGAATAAAATATATAAAATTAAATTTAAAAGGTTTAAGTATTTAAATAAGGCTTCAAATTCACAAACATTACAATCAGGGTAGCCAACAAGCTTATAAGGATAAAAATATTTTATGAAGTTGAAGAAGCTGTGATTCTTCTTGTGCCAAAATAAATAAGCCAAAGAGAAAAATAACTCAGAATAGAAAAAGCAATAGAAATGATATCATTAACAACAATTTTTGACAATTATTTTCCCTCAGGTAAAGCAAGGATATTGTTTGCAAAGACATAATAGGACACAAAGTAAATGACTGATAATGATAGCAATATAAACATAATACTGAAATATAAGTATGAATATAGTCATTCTATTTTTGATAATCAAGAGATAATTACGATATAGGAGAACAATTACTGAACCTTGAATAAGAAAGCCAAATATATCTCTGAACGTACTGGTTTATGACCTTGAGCATCACCCTCTGAATTGAATTTTTCATCTATTTTGTGTATGTGTGTGTCTGTTCAATAAGTTACTAAATATAAAACCCTAATCCATTGTCAAATATATGTTGTAGACCTTATATGCTTTTGTATTTGGCATTCAGTATGTAACACTCAAACTTTTTCAAATCTGTTTTGCATTTATTTTGGAGATAGAGAATATTAAAAAAAAATATTTAACCTTAACAATAAAAAAAAAATCTTCTAGTAGTAATGTCAAGTGCCAAGAATTTTATACAGGGAAGATGCTTTTTAATAGCATCCTATTTAATTAATTTTTCTTGAAAAATATCTAGGAAAAGGTAACTTTGGGCCACTAGTAGATGAGAAAATTTGGCCTCTTGAATCTCTTGTGCATCCTCTAACCTCATCGCTGGTAATTCTTTCCATGGGCAGCAACTTTCTGTGCTCCAGAGAAGTACAGAAACAACAAAATTATTGCATATAATCAAGCACTTGGGGGAGATGACATGGAAGCTAGTCACCCTGAGATCTTTTTTCCAGTTTTTCCTACCAATATTTGCTACATGAGGTGAACATTTCAATGGCAAATGCTATCATTTATTAAAATAATTCAGAAGCAATTATCAAGTAGTCTCTCTTTTTATTCACTCAGTATTTGTAACCAATAAACCAAATTAAACAAGAGGGAGAGAAGGAATTTCATAAGCTAAGCATTATCAGCACTGATAATAAACATTAAAAAAGCTTTGATAAAACAAAAATATTTTAAGATACACAGGGGATCATGTGAATGATTAAAGTGACTTATTCAAATACAGATATTCTAAAAATCTGAGATTATCACAGGTACAATTATAAAAGTCTAAAGGTTAAGTACCTGATCTTTGTAAAGATAAGACAATCCTGAAAATGATAGATAATTATCTGTCTAGCAGTAATTAGATATAGTCTTGCTAGGGATAGAAGGACAGACTGAGTTCGCCATGAGAATATCCAAGTGACTTGCTAGAGAAATGTTGGAAATTCCTTTTCTCGGTTTGAGAAAATTCTACTTAGCCAAACAACATCATTCCCTGATCTTGGAATTCTTCAACAGTTCATCAGGTGGGTATTTTTGTTTGTTTTTCCTCATTTGACAACCTTTTTGTTAGCATATTATTTTATACAAAAAGAGTATTCTTCTCCTCTGAATATTGCCTGGACTATGCTGTAATCCTTCCCTATGCTATCATATCTGAACAAATAGCTATAATGTTGCTTTGAGAACATGAAATTCATGATTCATTAATTTTTCAAGCATTTAATAAGTGCTTGCTGTTAGTCAGGAACTCTTTGGGGTATTAGGAATAGATTATAAACAAACAGTCGTTGAACTCACAGAACTTGCATTTTGATGCTATGTATGAGAGATAAAGAGACATGAGTAAAACAAACAAGTGTATATACCTTTTGTATCAGAAGATGATAAAGGAGGAAATTATGGAATGTTTAATTGCATCGCTGATGTGATTTTTAGAGGCTGTTTATAGTGACATTGAGTAGGACCTAGTATATGAGAAAGAAGCCACATGGGTATCTAGAAAAGAGTGTTTTAAACAAAGGGAACATCAAGTGCAAAACCCCTGGTAGAGTAGAATGCAAGGAGACCAGTGTAGCTAGAACAAATGAATAAGCTACAGAATGGTAGGGGACAAAGGAGGATTGTTAACAAAGGCGTTAGAATGAATAGACTTGTTGGATGTCATAAAAAACAATGACTTTTCACTGAGTGAGATGAGAAGCTACTGGAGAAGCTACAGCAGTGACATAATCTGACAGACATTTTTGTAAAGTAGCTCTGTTGGCTGCATAAGAATAGTCCGAGCCACTTAGGAGATTGTGGGGATACCCCTGATGTAAGGCTAGGGTGACGCAAGTGAAAGGGATGTGAACTGATCAAAAGCACATGCTGATGATTTGGATGTGATATGTGCAGGAAAACTGAAGGAGAACTTAAGGTCATGTAGATGCTTGGTCGGCCCACTGATGAAACCAGATGGGTCTCTAACTCCCCCACAAATGAATGTCCATAGTCCCCAGCTCCACTGGATCCTAACTTGCTCAGCAATATGCAAACAAATTTACATTATCTACTTTTCCATTTCTAAGAAGTTCATAAGTTCCTTTTTAAGTTTTTCTGTCTTTAACAATGTCACTATGCTGTATAAAAGCAACAGCACTAAAAACCTCCAGTGTTTAAGAGACATTCTCTGCTCTCTTCCTCCATCAGTAAGAAGTCATCTTGCCTCAAGAGAGGAAAATTTATTGAGCACACACAATATATTGTCCTGTATTGTAATCAGTATGCTATATGAATTAACTCATTAAATCCTACAAATCCCCTGTGGTGGTTAGTAATTATGGGTAGACATTTGAAATATCTATCCGTACCTTATAAATGAAGAATATTAAATCTGTGAAGTACACCCAGGATGAATTTGTAGGAATAAAGATTTTATTTTAATCCAAAGATTTCAAGATATGTGTGGTATCTAAAAAAGGCAGCTAATCACACTAATCACATCCATATGTATTTTGAAAATGTAAGTATCGTAATTATATGCTTAATTACCTGAATGCATTGCAGAGTTTCTATAAAATTGCCTATATTATTGAAAATATATTAATCTGGAACTCTTCGTATTGGACTTTGTTGGTAAGAGTTGATGCAGGTTCTTTAAAGAGAGAAATCCATGGTATAGATGAACTGATTTTTTTATGAAGTGGTTTTTACTGCTGGTGTGGAAACCTCAGGTTTAAGAGCTAGGGTTGTATGTGTATATATAAAGCTTCTGTGTTTGTGTATTTTCATGCACACCATCTTGTTTGGATGTTTGGATGTTTGGATGGATGTATTTGACAAAGAATGTGTTTCAATGTTTACTTTGACTTAATTTTTAATCTAAACCAAACCATGAATTTTGCCAAGATTCCTGTCATGCTTCTCATTGTATGCTACTTATTGGCCCCATTTGGTCTGCATATTTGTTTAAATTCTTCACAACTTTTAATGGTATTTGTTCAACATTGCCTTTCAAAAAAGTACATAATATGTTCTACTCTACAAGGGCTGCATTATACTCTATAGCATCCAAGTGAATTAAACAGGCCCTTAAAATTAGGGAACAGCTTAACATAAAACAATCAGAAGCCAGCAGTCAACCCCAAATGAAGGTATATTTATTGTCTTTAGCTTAATAATTAACCAACTTGCAAGTATTTACTTTTTACCAATTAAATGTAGCACTAGTTTTAGATATTACTCTCTAGTCTTGCAATGTATATGATAATTTACTGTACCTCATTTGTATTTATAATTATGATTAGGATCAGCTGTAAATACAATGTGCATACAAAGTTTAAATAATAGAAAATAACCAGAACAAATTAGTGAAGCACCAGGCACTTTGTATTTTGCAATTAGTGGTAGATAAAGTTCTTAAAATTCAGTTTATTTTGCACAAGAAAAAAAAGCAATTATGAGATCTCTTTCTAAACTATCTAAATCACCCAAGAATGGCAACCTAATATTTTCTGCACAGTTCTGGTTGGTTGATTTCATATATTCTGGCAATTAAATGTGGAAGGAAATTCTTTCATAATCACTTTCAATGAATGGGGTTAAAAGAGAAAACCCAGCCTTGAACTTTGGGACAAGAATAGCAGGTCTTGCACCACAGTGTTTTGAACTCTCTCTGTCTTTCCAGATTAGGAAACAGGTTTTACTTCAACTAGGCATGTGAATAGATTGAATTACCATTTTGAGTGGAGTGTGCATATATTGGATTACTGAGAAGAATGTCATGATAGTGCAGCACTCAGTTATGCTTGCCTCATTTGGTCACTCTATAATCTCTTCAGCAATCTGTCCTGAGGGCTTCAGTATGAATGGATCCTTCCAAGAATTAATGTGTGACCAAAAGTGATCCCAAGGTGAGCAAATTAACATTCTTCTAATCCTTCCCATTTGTCTTAAAATAATAATGTTACTAAGAAACCAATAACATAATATCTACGCTCATTTAGCACTCTTCCATAAAGTCTCTGCTAGGTTTCATTAGACTATCCGTCTTTGATGTATGTGCATCTCAGGAAGCTAATTATACTTGCTGAATGAAGAACTGAGGAGTATTGAATTCAGCTCTTCTTTCTATTTAGTTTTTGTAGAAAGAGAAAACTTTGAAAGCAAAACGGCATATGTGTGTGTTATGAATATGTTTGACTGGATTCATATATATTATATATATGAATTCAAATGTATTGAAATTTAAATGAGAGAATTAATTTATTATATTTTAAAATTTATATATTAATACAATGATTATGCTGCTTACTTTTTCAAAAGACGGACTTTGAGTAAAAGCTTTATAGTAGGCAGACTTTCATTCTGATTTTATGTACATATAATGTATACATATATGTATGCATATATATGTATAACTGTATGATTTTATGTACATATAATTATATAATGTGTATACATAAATAAGTATACAAAATATAAAATTCTATTTGCTAAGTTGTAACTATAGAGATAAATCACTTTAACCTTTAATGGCAGTAATACACTAAAATATATAAAAATTGTCTAGTAAACGGGAAGAGCCTGAGAAAAATGTGGGCATGGAGACAGCAGAATAGACAATCTGAAATGACAAAATGAAAACAGAGCCTCTATGGGTTCCAAAAGGAGTGTTTCTGGGTAGAGATGTAGGACATGTAAAGACTGTCAGAGATATTTTAATAAGAAAGATATGATGGATGCTGGATATTTTATAGTGTATTAAGATAATACAGTTATTTTGTGTTTGATGTAATATAAGACCAAGGTTCAGAAAACAGCATTATGATGTTGACAGCCTTACTATCAATCAGGCTATTAAGATTATAGTACAAGTCACAATTCTCACAGCAAACACAGAGCCAGCACCTGCCCTACATAAAAAATAGAATAAGGATTCATCAATCACATCATTGTTATCAAATAAGCTTTTCAAATTTAATATGGACAAATTGATTTGATTTACTTTATTGGCTGTGTTATCTGTAGTGTGAGCATCTATTTTACCTCTACTTAAGTCAGGCTGACTCATGCTTACCCCAAGGTCTATATCAGTTATTTTAATAAATGTATAGACACTAAGAGCTATTTTAACAACTGACCAGAATATTCCTGTTGCGCCCATCTTTCTATTCCCTTAACTATTTATGACTATTATCACACACATGCACACACACAAAGAGAAAGACAGACAGACAGACAGACAGACAGAGACATTACCTCATCTGTGTTTTGTCTTTTTTTCTGAGTCATGAACCCGACTCTATAAACCAGTTTTTACCATCACGTTGAACTTCAATCAGTTATGGTGACTTTCCTCAGTTCTCTGTTCTCCGAGTTTGTTAAAATTCTGAAATCATTATGGCTTTGCTGCAGCCTTTGGTTTGTATTTAGTACTATCTGCAAAATTCTGTCATTAGAGTCCTGCTCCTCACCCTGTTTGTTTTACTATCTTACTATTCCTAGGAATAGTGGGAACAGTTGGGAGCAGTCTTTTCAAACTGTAAATTCATGAAGTTTATAAATTTAAAATTAAAAAAATATGAGCATTTGCCCTGGTGCTGCAATAGTTGGCTCTGGCGTGCACATCAGTACAGAGGCATCCCAACAACCCAAGTTTAACCTGGGACTGAGTGGGAGGAAAAATCAAGATGAACAATGAAATACAAGAAATGAAATGCTCCTTCCTTCTTCCTCCTGCCTCCTCCTGCCTTCCTCCTTACTTGCATTCATTAATGCCTGCACCTTTTCCTAAAGAAAAAGATATATATATATACATATATATATACATACACTCACGTACATGTATATATACACATACACATGAAAACATCAGAAACACAGACTGTAGAAACTCTTAGACATGATTTTTACTAACTCATCTTTAAATATAGATATTTAGTTAACAATGTTATAGATTTATTTATTGATTTTTCATGTTCTTAAATTGTTTTTGCTATTATTGCTACTAGATTACTTTACAATGCTATATAAATCTTCAGAAAATAGTCTTATACTTCAGTCACTGCGTATATCACACCAGATCACATAGAGTTCCAATACAAATCTTCACTATCATTTTCAAATTCAAGTTCCTTCTCCCTGTCCAACATCCCACTCTGAAACCTCAGTCATACATCAGAATCCTGAGAGTCTTGTTGTGTTCTCATAGTTCTCTGTTACTTTATATTCCACATATTAGTGAAACTATCTGGTATTTATTCTTCCTAATGGCTGATTTCACCAGCATAATCGCCTGAAGTTCCTTCCAAGTTTTCGCAAAAGTACAATTCCATTTTTAATAGCTAATCAAATTTTAAATAGAGATGTGACTTAAGCAAATATTTCATATAAAATAAGCATAATTTGATATTAAAGAATTACAGAGATAAATCAAGATCTACAGTTTCCAAATTAAGATATCTATATTACTAAATGGGATTTCCTAGAGTATTTTATAGCAATATAAAGAAATATAAATTAATGAAATTATAAATGCACGACTTCAGATACGCAGTATGTACTTGGTTCTGTACTTAACATATATAGTTATGAAACTTCACAGAGAATTCTGAATATCCATATTTTCTAAAAACATTTAGACGATCTATTGTGACACATTTTCACATTGTTAAGTTGAGCAGAGTCAGCTAAGTTTCGATTATTGCTTCCATTTTAAATTGAATGTTTTAAACAAATTGTTTACTATACACATGCAATTTTATGTTTGAATCTTTTGTTACATTTATGTTCTTCCTATTTTACAAATGTCAAACTTACAACAAAATTAAAATAGTAAAAGTTACTCTCACATATTCTCCATTTTTTCTTAACCATTTAAAAATTAGAGATATAATATTATTTGTGTCCTTCAGTATTTCCTAAGAATATCTCATACATCAAAATACAGTTTTTAAATCAGTAAATATAATATTGATGTTATCCTTTTATTCAACCAATACTTTATTACCTTTCTGATAATTATTCTGTTATACATAATGCGCTTTTTTTTTCTGGATGTTTTCAAGAATGTCTTCATTGCTTTTTGGCAATTTAGATACAGTGTGCACAGGTACTGTAGTCTCTGGATCTAGCATATTTATTTATTATTGAGATTCTTGAATCATAAATTGAGGTATTCTCTCAATTTTTTAAAAATCTTAGTTATTTTCTCAAATAATTATTCTAAAAACTTTGTATTTCTTCTGGGACTCTAATTAAATGTATATTAGGGTGAAAAATATTTCACAGAAGTCATTGAATTATATTTGTTTTATTTCATTTTTCTATATTTATTTCCTTGGTTTTTCAGTTTAAATAATTTCTGTTGCTCTACCTGTATTATAATTGACTTTAACTGCTGCCACCAATCTGCTATAAAGCCCATTCAGTTAATTTTGTATTTTTTCTTTATGTTTTTAATTTCTCTGCCAGCAATCACTTGTACACTCATCACAAACATCTTCTATTTTAACTTCTTAAGCCATCTATACTAATCTTTGTCTACCAGTTTCAGTATCAGATTATCTTTTAATGGCCTCTATTGACAAGTTTTTCCTTTTTATTGCTTTTATTTACTTTGCTACACGCATTTTAAGATATTGAATTTGTACCTTGGAGTATTTCAACTACAACCACTACCAGAATTCTATAGTCATTTACAATCACATGTGACCTACATTTCCTTTATTTTATTGCTTGCATATTATTTTTTATTGTTTTTGTACATTGAAGTGACAGTGGATTTCTTAGTATATTGATAATAAGATGCATTATTTTCATACATTGAGGAAGCAAGACATGCAAATATTCCTGGGAAGGGCATTACAAAAGGGAAACAAATGCAAATGCTGGTGGATTCAAGAAAAGGGAAGAGAGTAGTGTGAGTAGAGACAAACTAACAAGAGAAA
This sequence comes from Solenodon paradoxus, assembly GCA_004363575.1. Lineage (NCBI taxonomy): Eukaryota > Metazoa > Chordata > Mammalia > Eulipotyphla > Solenodontidae > Solenodon > Solenodon paradoxus. Next base: position 1,442,349 of record RJWH01000011.1, read on the forward strand.
GGTGAGTTTGCTGTGCAGCTGTTGAGAAGTCAGAGGATTAAAGTAGGATCTTATCTTTGTACTTCATATCCTTAAATTTCAAAGTGCACTAACTTTTAATCCAGACACATTTAACCTTCAATGATGGAAAATTGGCTTTTCAAAAATATTACTTTTAATAATTCACCTGCTTTACCTCTGGTATCTTTTTTGTACAATTCTTATTAGAGATGTTGAATGTTTAAATTTTCTTGTCTCTTCTGTCCATGTTTTGTACTTCTGTTGAATTTTTAGAAAGAATTCCTTTGTTTTACCTTTCAATGTTGCCATCAAACTTAGACAATATATTTGTATTACTAGACACCAATCATCCTTCTTTATTCTCTTAGCTTCCCTTTATAAAGCATTCCTTTTTTATTTCATTAAAGCATTGTCTTCTATTACCTCTCTGAAACCATAGTCTTTGGAAGTATTTTACCCCATTTTCACTCAGATATCTTATCTCTATGCTATCTTTGGTTTGTTTTTCAGGTTTTTTATGGCATAATCGTACAGTATTTTGATTTTCAATCACATCTTCTCTGTTGCAATTACTCAGCTTTGTATTTGTGACATAAAAGCAGTCATAGACAATATGCAAATGTGTATGGCTGTGTTCCAAAATTTTATTTATGGACAATCAGATTTAAATTTCATATATTTTTCATTTGTCACAAAATATTATTATTTTGTTTTTTAATCATTTAAAAATGTACAATATAGTTTATGGGTCATACAAAAACAAGTAACAAGTTGAATTTGGGCCACAGGCATTAGTTTGTCAATCCCTGCTCTGAAAGAATAAGTTGCCCATGTATTAGTTTGATCCAGACTGGAACATACATCCTTTACATTACAAATGGAATTCCCTTTCCTTTGTAATTCTATAGGATCCTACCAAAATAAAAATAATAATTTGCCATCACTATATGCAAAGCACTAATTTTGTCCTTCTTCTTTCAAAAGGTAGAAATGCAAATAAAGAGTCCGAAAGCATTTAAATGGGTTTTATTCCTTGTTTCTTTTTAACTGCAGTATCAAGCGATACCCAGATATTGTTCATGTTTTCCTGTCCTCTGTCTGAAGGTGAAATTCTTCAAATGTCTAAATACCTAAAATTCAATAATTGACAAAGTTCATTGCTTGTGATATTCTAAAAAGTGGACTGACCACTTTTATTACTTCACCCAAGACAGAAAATGTGAGTCTCTCAAAATGTCCAAATTATTTTTATGATATTTGAGACATTGATAGCAAAAACTAGTATTTTATAGAAACATAATAAACAAACATAATTTCCCATGAAAGGAGCTGTTGGCAAAGGATTTGTAGATGTTGCAGTTTTCTTTCATTAAAATAAATGGACACAAAGATCTTGATCTACCATGGTACTTACTACTGATATTTGCTAGATATTTATACCCTCCTGTCATCTGGTAGGATTTTATTTCCTGTCCTCTTATATTGTGGTAGGCAGCACATAATGGTTTTAGTCAATGACTTATGAGGGGAAAGAACAGAGTGTCTCTTCTGGGTTGAGGATTTAATTGTTTTTGCTATTCCCTCTGGGGTGCTATTTAACCTTTATCAGATCAGCTAGATATATTCTGGATTGTGACTTCTATAAGAGTCTGGGCTCCATAGTGAGAATGGTGACAATGTGGAATAGATATTTAGACTGAATGTCATCTAGAGCAATAAATAAGTCTTTTTGTTTTAGTTAGGTAACAGAAGTTTGAGAGTTGTTTATAGCTCAACTTGGCATTTTCTGAGTGATATTTGTCTTAAGGGCAAACTTTGTTAACCCCATCAGCCTTTCGTGAGAAGGATAACTTTTTGTATGTGCCTATTAGAACTCATATATAGAATTTTACTGAAAATGCCTACTTGCATATGTTATTTCTCAAGTTAATGTGCTTGAGTTTCTCAGCAGCCCTCCACAACCATCTATACCTTATCATGGATTACCTCATTGATCATGTTCTAAGGCATTTTCTGTGCTCTATGCTACCCAGCAAAGGAGCAGGCTTGAGACTATAAGATTCTCTTATCACTGATTTTAAGAGTAAAACTCTGGAAATATCATTGTTAATTTGCTATAATTATTAATGCTGGCCTCTTGAGAGATAATTTAAAAATAAATTATAGCAAATGTAAATATAAGGTAGGAAATACTTGAAATACTCTAACTCTGAGAATTTTAGTGAAAAAGTCTCATATCCCATAAGTCAGTATAATATTCCTCCTAGTAGTTGTAATAATTTTAAATAGTATAGCGATTATTTGAGGCATATACATTGAAAATATAGAATTTGGTGTTACTAAATATAAATTAGGATTATGCTGCTGTGCATTTTGAATTTCATTTTAAACAACTGCTTTGAAATCTATAGTACAAAAATCAACAAAGATGATCTGATTTTTACAATATTATTAATGAAATCATGCAATAAGGTTGTATTTTCATGTCAGAGTTAAATCTTTAAGGTCAGACAGGGAAGGGCCCCTTTGAGAATCTAATGGAAGAAATTGCACATGATTTCTATAGGCTACAATTATGAGATAAGTTATTATACCTTAGAGTACAGTAAACAATATTGAAGTAAAGAAAGAAATGGCAGAGTAGCAGGGAAATAAGCTAAATATTGACTTAATGAATTTGAAATTATAGCAAAAAATGTCAAACATTTTTCTTTTTACCTTTTTAAAATATTTCCAAAATATTTTTGCACTCTCAGATATATCCTTCCTATTTCTATTTGTTAATAATGCATCTATTGGCACTCCTTGTGACTTAATGTTTAAGTTTGTTAAGTGTAGTCTACATATATCACAAGGACTCAGGCTCAAGACTTGGGGCCAAGGGAACAACCAATATGAATAATTAAGACTGAATAAATAGTTTTACTTCCTCCATCTTCCTGCCTGCAAGCTTGCCTACTCACCTTCACACCTGCCAAAATCTTACTTTAAAAAATAGTGCATATATTAAAGATAATTGTGATCTTATAGAATTTAATAATACCTACTAAAACAAGAATGTTTTTAAGGCTGCAAACTCAGTCTAATTCTTTTCAACTCAAATATAGCAAAATATCTGTTATACATGGAGGGAGTATGTTATAAATGGAAAGTTGTTAAAACTTCTGAGTCCTTAGGAGTCAGTTTTTGAAGAAAAATGTAAAATCAGTGAATTACTAAAATTGCAATAAAAGACAACAGCATCTTGCAAAAGTGAGGAACCAAAGAATTTACAGGCACACTGTGATTTAAAAAATAAAGAGAAAATGTAATGGAGTGCTATTTTTCTATATTCACAAAATTTTTAAATCAATTAAAGAAAAATGAAAGATCATTATAAGCAGATATTTTCTATATTATAATTATTTTATTATACAAATTATTAAAAAATGATATTAGTTTTCTTTAATTCTGATAGCCTATGTGTCACCGTATCAATAAAATACTTCTTTTGTATAAGACTTCTGAATCGAATTGATCCACACACAAAAGTTAGCCTTTTGCATGAAGCCTCTCTGACTTAGTTATTATAATGTAGCCTAAAGAAAAAGAAAACAAAAAATAGATATGCAAATTTTCCAAATGTCAATTTGTATTTTATTGGAAATATTCATGCTGTTTAGCAATATTTTCATAAGCAATTGAGATCTTAAGAAATGTACATTTAGACATGAAAAGATATACCTACATTCTAGCTACTGTTCAAAACAGAAAAGATATTTTATTCACTTGGACAGGAGAGAGTGGTATTTCTTCGTCTACCTTACTCCAAAATGTCCACTGAACAGGTTCCAAAGATAAACAGAAAGAGGAGTAATGAAGTTGAAATCAACTTCCCCATTTGACTTCAGTTTACCAGGACATCAATGAAGACCAGACCATGATTGGGAATAAAAGCGCTTCAAATACACAATTTTCACAAACAGGTAAGATCAAAAGGTTAAAATGTGGCTGAATGAGTGCACTTTAGTGGGGTTGCAGATATTTGCTGGAAGATTGAAATTGAAATAAGAATTAAAATTACACCAGCAGCACAATAATAATTGCCTTTGTTGGCTCTAAGTTCAGGAATAAAAACAATAACTTAGGGTTTAAAACACCCTCTTTTCCACCAACTAGGTTACCAAGCAAGATTTGTTGACTTGTTCCCACAGGGAGATAATGTGACTACTGATGTTCTCTTTGTAGCATCATTAATAATCGTTACGGCTGGCATCTCCCCAACCAAATCAAAGAACCATAGAAATGTGTCTTTAATTACCAACAACCATTCTACTGCTTTTTCTGTCAATCTTGCTACCAAAGAATAAAGGAAACTTTTTAAAAATGTATTCTCTTTGGTTTCCCTTCAAAGAAATATATATTATTTATCTCAGGCATTATATATACAGATAAATTACATATATATAAATTATATATATAATAGAATAAACAGAGTGCATGCATGCATGCAAATGATGAGAGCAGCAACGGAAGACTTGAGTAGATACTGATGATGAATCAGAGCTAAAGGAATCTAAAATGTCATTTTCCTGAGATAATCATTATTCATGATCCACAGATATCAGGCTTTCAGGAGAGTGTTAAAATGTGTCAGTTTTAATTAGCACTACAGAACAATGAGCAGCTGTACATCTTGCCATACATAACTATTTGATGTTTTCTACAGCTGAAATAAAGGTTGAAAGAAATGATCTCATTGGAAACAGCAATTTATTATTGATTGTACAGCATCATGTCAAAAGCATGTTTTTCATAGAGTTTTTATAAAATATTTTGAGAAAAAAATATTTTTAATCTATTTTTAATAAAAAATACGCTAAAGGATAGTAATTCAATATTTTAATGAAATTTATTAAAATAAATGTCTGATCATTTTTTATCAAAGTGTTGCCCAGTCTCACATATCATTGGATTCATTTTCAAGAGTACAAGTATGCAGTTCATAAAGTAAAGATTTGAAAACTCAAGTATTTATTAGGAATCACATTGCTGCAAACAGCATCCTTTTATTGGTCATATATTTTTCATTGGGGCTTCCAATTTGCTGAAAGAAGTAGGTTAATACAAAATGTAGGAGAGATTTATTTGATGAGAATCATGTGTAGGAAAAATAAGAAATTAAGCATAGCTCCCATGTCATGGCCTTAAGCTAAAACTCTTAATATTTAAGGATCATCTTAAATTATTTCTTCCTTAATGTAATCTGTTACACTATGCATGGATTAGAAGGAAAGTATCATTACTGCTAGCAGGACAAAAATTAGTTTTGTATTATTGATGGTAGTTCATTAGTGCATGTTTACTAGTCAGACGAAGGGAGAGAGGAGAGAGAAGAGTTGAGAGGATGCATATACTTTCCTGGAGATATTAGCATTAACAATCACTCAAAAGGAGCAATTTGTAAAAGGACAAAGATTATTAAGAGAATATTAGACTTAGTCTAAAAATTGGCTAAGTTGGAGCACAAGTTGGCCCGTGCATGGAAGAAATTGAGCCTGATTCTAAAGTTTGTCTCATGAAGAATATTTTCTCGAAGTATATTTAGCTCAGTAAGTGATAATCCATAAACCACATTATACCACACAGCCTTACTCACCTTTCCAGACTGCCAACTCTGAATAGCAGATAGAACTGTAACTGGGACAAAATGGCTTGTTATTGAAAAGATTCAGATCTTGTTTAGAAAGAATATAAAAGAAGGAAACATGAAGCAAGTATTTTCTCTTCTTGTTATACAATATGGGTGACCCTGTGAGAAGAGAAAATTTAGAACATAAGCAGATCAAATCTCATTCTAGTAACTTGTCTGGGTTATGTTCTTCTTGTATTTGTGTTACTATATTCAATCAAGGTTTTAGCCATCTTTTTACTTTTAACTTTAGGAAGATATGAAGTAGGACTGGGAAAGTAAAGCATTTATTGTATCAAGTAACTTGATTGTGATTTTTACCCTCAATGAGTTTTAAACAATAGTGTTATTCTTGGCCATTATCTCGGATCCTAAAATACTTTCTGCACACTATTTGTTATAATGATGTTGGTTTGTTGGTTTAGTGTGTGTGTGTTTTTGTTTGTTTGTAATGGTTTTAGAACTTATTTGATTAGAAATAGGATAAAGTTGTACTGGAAAACACTTACCCTGTTAGTTATGAAAAAAGGTTTTTTGCCCTAAAAGTTTCCAGGAGATACCAAGTGTAACAAAGTGACAGCATAATAGTTCTTATTGTTTGTTCCTTGCAAAGTCTATACTTTGAGAATTTAATTTAAATAATTTATATTACCTTAAAAATATTCTAGATGAAATAGCATTGCAACCAACATTATTTTTTAATCATTGCAAAAGGATACATGTCATGTTCTAAACCAGCTCATAAAGAGAGAGTATATAGATACATAGCAAGATGCTGCGAAATGTTTAACTTTCATTATACATTATTGATAACTTATTAAAAAGAAAACAAATGCATGTATTTTGGGCTTTCAGTGTAGTATTTTATTTTACATATATTTGCTGTGATTTATATTTGTCATTATTGCTTGCATTTCTTCTTAGAGCACTTCTTCTATATGTTTACAACAAATAATGTTTTTGAAAAGCAAATATGTATGGAACTATAATCATACCATACAGAGATACACAGTCATATTGAAAATTGTTTATGTCTGAACTATTGCCTTATGTAGAACTCTTTTAAAATTGGGCTCTACGGGACAAACATTTGAACTTTAAAGATACTATGCTTTATTCTTGATTTTTCTAGTGCATGGCATTTTTTTCTTTTTATAATTTTATCTCACAATATTCTTCTAAGTGATAGCAATATTTATCTTCTAATGAGCCAAAACATCATCTGTTGATATATCACTTCTTCTTGGAAGGATAAACATTCCTTTTCTTTCCAAACCATAAAATACTTATCAATAAATTGTTTTTGTGATGTTAGCTTATTTTTTAATATACTAGTACTATTTAGTACACCAACCAAGATGTTCAATTCTTACTAATGACTTTTAAGTAAAGAAAGAGCATATCGGGAGTTGCTTTTGTTTTTTTTGTCAACATTTGCATTTTCCTTCATAAGGAAAACGATTTTTGCTAATATTCATTCTATTTTAATCTGTGCATCTTATTTTTAGGGTCTTCTATTCATATTAGATAAACGCATTAAGTATATTTCATCTAAGCAAAGCTTTCGTATTTCAAGATATATCCAGAGTCATATAAACTAACTTTACAGTTGTCTCCTAATATTAGCAGCTCTAATTTATATTTCATATTTTACATTAAAAACCATCTGAAAGTAATATCCTTATTCTGCTGCCTAAAGGTACAATTTCCTAAAGAAAGTTGCCCATTCTCACTTTCCTACTTATTTTTTTTTTAAGCATCACATATCATAGAATCTGGGACCCAAATACCTTTTCTCTATGTCTTTATTTCAAAAAGCATAATGAATTTGTCAGTATGGTTTTGGCAAATCATTTTAGTTTTTCTTCATTGGAGTAAGCCTGACGATTACCAAAGGGTATATATATATAGTCAGAATTAAATACTTCAGCACTTCAAACTCATTAAATAATTAATGTTTTCAACAACAGTAAAATCAGAGCTAATTATACAATGTCAATGCACAGTATATCCTGCATACTTATTGTGGGAATCCAGGTCATTGTTTGCATTTATTTATTCTACAGGCACTGATAATTATTTTATATGCATTCAACTTCTGTCCTCAGAATAGGAGCAGTTTACAAGAAACAAAACACTATTAGAAATACTTTTTCCAAAGCTTGAAGTTCAGTTGAAATTATATTTTTCAAAGTTATTCATCTATTTTTATATTTGAGCAGATACTATATTATACCAAAGCAATTTACTTCAACTTTGAAGGAATGTTAAGGATCAGTTTTCTATAACAACAAAATTGCTCTTCTTAAAACACAAGCCAATACCAAGTAGAATTACTAAAATGATCTTTGGTGAATCATTACAATTCCCATGTTTTAATTACTTCAAGTCTTTTTCACTGCAAAAAGAAGAACAAACAATAAACAAACACTGCTGTTTTCACAAAGGAAAGAAAAGAACTTATGAATCCATGTAAAATTAATTATTGATTTGTGTCATAATAAAAGTACTGCAAGTCCTTTTATTGCAAATTTTCAAAATAAAATATTTGCTGGTGTCTTTGTTGGCTTCAATTTTATAAATTGTATAGACTACTTAATTTTGCCATAAGATTATTATATGATATAGAGAGAATTTATTTTAATATTTAGAATAGACTAGAAAATTAGTTAATTATGAATTCCAAAAAGTTATTTTATTAATACATTGCTTTAAAAAAATACCAGTTTGAGTCATAGCAAATTTTAGAAGTTCGAGAGATTTTTCATACACTCTTGCCTCTACACAAGCATAGACTACTTTGTTATCAGTCTCACCAGAGTAGTGCATTTATTAACAAAAATGAATCTATGTTGATGCATCATAGCAATCCATAGTCCATATGTAGTTCACTGTAGGATTCACTTTTGTGAATTCTTTGGGTTTGGATAAATGTGTAATGACATATCCATCGATAGAGTATCATACAGGGCATTTTCAATGCCCAGTAAATCCACAGTATTATAGGTATTCATCCTTCCTACAAACTCAACCCTTTGCAACCACTGATTGTGTTTCTGTTTCCATAGTTTTGTCTTTTTCAGTATGTCTTAGCTGGAATCATACAGTATATAGCCTTGTTAGATTGGTTTCTTTCTCTTAGTAATATGTATTTAAGTTTCCTCCATGTCTTTTCATGCTTGATGGCTCATTTCTTCTTAGTGATAAATCATATTCTGCAGTATGGATGCACCACAATTTATTTATTCATTTGTCTTGGTTCCAAATTTTGACAATTCTGAATAAACCTGATTTATGCATATGAGTCCATGTACAAGATTTTGTTTTCAATAATCATGCATTTCAAGAATCCATGCATATGAATCAATACAAAGATTTTCCTTTTCAACAAATCATGCATTTCAAATCAACTTGATGAGAAATAATGTATTGTCAACAAATTAATAATCATGTTAATCATTAATTAGTTTCTATAACTGGCTTGAAATTATGTCAAAGACAATGGCAGTGCTCACAGAAAATATGGAAGGAAACATTAAAATGAGGAATTCATCCCTCTTTACTGAATATTTGAAATAACTTGTTTCTTTAAAAGAACATATAACCCAAGAACTTATTTATCATGAATTTGAGATAGTCATTTCCTATTAACTCAATTGAATTTATTTTATCAATTTTCAAAACTTTTAAGATTCATGATACACAAGTATAAGCTAGGGTGGCTGTCATCGTGGAAGTAACATCCACTAGGGCCATCTTTAGGAAACGAAAATATCCATAGAACTTTGTGTTAGATTTTTCTATTGTGTAAACATACCTCACAATTTGGCAAGTTAAAAAAAATATGCTTGTGTTACTTTGGCTTTTCTGAAGGTCAAAAATCCAGGCACAGATTTGCTGATTCTTCTGCTTAGTGTTTCATAAATCTGCAGAGCATCAGCTAAGACTGTGCTCTTATCTAGAGGCTGGACTAAATGTCAAACAAAGTCTGCTTCCAGGTGAATATCCCACTTCCAGGTACATACTCAAAGGAAATGAACACAGGATAGCTGAAGAGATTTATGTGCTGCCATGTTAACTGAAGTAGTACTAACATAACCCAATATGGAAACAGCTTAATTGTTTATCAACAAATGAATAGACATGTAGTAAATACATACACAGAATGGAGTCTTATTCATCTAAAAAAAGAGAAAATCCTGCTTTTTTCTTTAAAGTGACTCCTTAAAGTCCATCTGCCTACATCTCTTCCTTTTTCTTGCTTCCCATTTAGAGCCCAACATTACCAAATACTGGTGAAAAATGAAAGGAATGAAGAGAAAGACAATCATAGAGGTTCCATGTTTTAGGATAATATTTAGGTTATGTTATTTTTATTTTAAAACAATTAATTTCATTATTCGTTAACACAGAATGGAATTAAAATCTGGTGAATGGAAGACTATCTTTTGATGAGTAATCATAACTGTGCAGGTAGGGAAACAAAATAAGATTTTATTCAAATAAAGTTTAAATATAAACCAATTTTTCTTGCATGTGTGAAGACATCAAAATTAAAATAAAAAATGCTATTATAAGTTTTTCAGGGTTTTCATTACCAGTCTTTAAATGTACCCAATTTCTTCTTACTTCATATTTCAATTTGATTTTGTTGTAAAAGGATGTCTCATATATTAACCATACAATTATAAAGAAAAACATATAATAAAGAACTAAGAAAATGAAATAAGATGATTCAAAACAATATATTTTAACTGACCTTCATAATTATAAAATATAACTCCGGCAAATTCTTTAGTTTTCAAATAAAATTATTGTCATTATTTATGCAAAAGAGTTTTAAATTTTAATTCAAAGTCACAGCATGTGTTATATGCTAAATTGTTGCTGAATGAGAAATCATCTAAGATCATCTATATCATCTAATTCGATGAGCTTAGAATGCTTAAATGATAATATGTACATCCCTTATTTTTAAAAACTATGAAAACTTGGTTTCTATCATCTGTCCAGCATCATTTTTCTAAATAAAGTAACATTTTTCATAAAAGAAAATATTCACTTGAATAAAAGACAATTGGATTAACCCATTTTTATAAACCTCAATTTAGGAAAATAATAATGTAACACACAATAACATTTTAGAGTGACTCAGTACTTTTTAAAAGTCTGGTTTTGTCTTCTGATATCCAGTTCCTCTGATGTGATCTATGAGATGTCCCTCACTGACATCCTATTTTCTCTGTTTTACATTCTCTTGTTTCTTTCGTTTTTTTTTTTTCCCCCTCTTTTATTCAAAGAGATTTATTGTTTCCTATATCAGACTTCTTAGATTTCTTTGAGTGTTTTCCATAGTTTATTTATGACAGCAAATACTACTCACTACCTGATATTTCTCTTTTTCTAATCAGTTCTGGGTCATGTCTTATATTGGTTGGTGGTTTTGTGATGTTACCACTTAACCAGCAGGCAAAAAATAGTTCTTGTCAAAATATTTCTCATATTGAGGCAATGAACAGAAGTTTAACATAAGAACTCATAAGGAAGGAACTAATAAGGGGGAAATAAAAGAATTCTTAAAGAAGATCACTATATAAGCTCTTATGAGGATGCTAAACTTGTTTGTTAATTAGTTTTAATATATAAAACATCACATTAATAATCTTGATTTTATGTTGATGTGGATGGATGGAAAGTCAACACACTAGGCAATGTATTTTACAAAAGAATAATATTTTGGACAGAAATGCTGACTGATTCAATAGTCTTAAATTTGGAAAATTGTCAAATGCAAATAGGGAAAATTGTCAAATGCAAATAGGGAAAATGAACATTTCATTAGTGGTAAGCAATATACATCTTATTGTAACAAAAATTTAATAATATATATTGCCTAATATATCAGTAAATGTCAAATCAATTTCTTCTAACTGTTCAGTAATGCCAGAGGGACAGAACTCTGTCTTCAGATTAGAACGAGTCCTCTGCTACCTATAGCAACATGTTGGAGGGATACAATAAAATTTTACCCCTGTAGACGCCAGGAAGCGCCCCTGACAATAATGTTCTTACTAGTTTGGTGAAAGAAAATGGAAAGAAAGCAAGTTTACTCAAGATTGCTTAATATCTTTCAATGCTTATTAAGAAAGTACAACTCTTAGTATTTGAGATATTAGAATAGCAATCTCTCTCCCTTTTAAAAAAATCCAGTAAAAGAGTGGAAAGATATGTTTTTATCTCCTTTCACCTGCTTTTTTGAGTTTGGGAGAATGATAAAAGTTTAAGCAGTAATTAACTCCTTCTTGGCCAAAGGCTGAAATAAGAGGTGAAAACAGAAAACATCTATTGCTAGAATGAAAATAGCCAGTCATCTAAACTTGAAAGAGCACATTTAGAAGTTAATGACTCTAAAAAAAAAAAAAAAGAAAAAGAAAACAAGACTAGCACTCTAAGCACTCTACTTTTCAGTCTTCCTTATTAGACAGGGTTCTCATCACATTCCCCCTCTCTTCACTCTCTCTGGACAAAATAGATTTCCATGTGTTGTAGTGAAAAAAAGAAAAGCTTTTTAAGTTGGAAATCTCCATATCTTTGGTAGCTTCAGAATGTGTTAATGGACATGGTTTAGATACAAATTTGGAAAACCCTATGTTGATTATGACTAAATTTATATTTATGTGTTGTTTTGTTGGTTGATAATGCAATGCCTTTAACAAATATTGTTTTCAAAAGAACATAGGGAGTTTTATAAGACTTACATTTCTCTTAAAATTTTGACTAAGAAAATTATTAAAACTGTTTTGTGTTTTCTTTTGACAGGCAAAATATGTGTATTTATTACCCATTTGTATAAACTTTTCATTGAGGAATAAAAACATAATTAAGCACTTCAAAACTCATTAAATAATTAATGCTTTTCAACAACAGTATACTCAAAGCCAGTTACCAATATTTTGCTCAGTGAACCTTGTACCCAAACTCTGGCAGTCAAGGCCATTGTTAGCTTTTGCTTATTCTAGAGGCACTAATGATTATTTTATAAAACACTCAGCTTCTACCCTCAGACTAGGACCTGATCACAGGAGACAATGAGAGAATCACTTTTAAAATACATTATGATTGTGTTAATGTATACCTGCGCAAACTGAAAATTTAGAGGGAGTATCGATATCTGTTAGTCTATTTTCTTTATATTCTGCAACCTTCATTTTTTTTTTAATATTTTTTAAATTCTGGTGCTTCTCCCACTCATTGAAAATGTTACTTTAGTTCATAGATGAGATATTCTAAAAAGGAATTCTCTGAAGGAAAATTTCTGATTTTATGGCCTACTTTCTCTAATAAAATTTTTATAAGGATAATTACCCTTAGTGCATATTTTTCTATTTCAAACTGTTTAAAGATAAAATATCACCTATTTTTTCCATTTGTAAAAGCTGACTATAAAATGCAGAGCTATATTTTAATTCATGGGACAGAATTTGTTATTGTAACAAAAGAAGAATAAAAAATCAGCTATAAGCATTACTTTCCTATAAATATGCAAACTTTAGAAATTGATACATTAATTAATTGGTTAATGTGTTTATTTATTTACTTATTTATTTATGTTTTAACCCCCACCCAGGGTCTCAAACCTGGACCCATAGTTTTTGCATGGCTTTCACTTTAGCTGCCTTATCTGCCTGAGCCTCAGAGTGTGCCGATTACATTTATTTTTTTAATACTGAATTTATTTAAGCTCACTGAAATTAAAGGAAAATGAATATTCATAAATAGTCATTTGTAAAGAAATTCTTACGTCTTCTATTAATTGTTTGGAATCCAGACAGGAGCCATTTTTTTAAGGTAGATATAATTACACAAAGAGGATGTTTCATTCTTTACCATTTCCCCTAACCTTCCTTCATATGCAGTCATTTCTTCTGAATGTCTAGGACTTTGTTTCTTGTACAAGATTCTTCCAACTATTAAATATTTTGCTATGCTCAGTTGATACTTAGAAGAATACTAAGGATTACCAATTTCAATTAAAAACCCAATTGTTTTAAAGTAACCCATGCTAGAAAAATCTATAACCAAAATTTTTCTTTATATTGCTTAGCATAAATATATGGCACTGAGTTGACTTTTTTTTGTAGTGGAACAACCTGAATCCCAGTTTCTTGCCTCTTTAAAAGATATAAAATGATTCATTTTTGCTGATTGTAAAAATGAATACATTTACTTATGATTAATGTTACTTCTTTTTAAGCCACTAATTTTATAAATTTTTGTCAAGTAATAATACTTTCATAATGTTGTAAAAAATAAAAACGTGTATGATGAGCTCAGTTTTGTTTGAATAATCATGTAAAAACTCCATAAGGATTAGTACATTCAAATATTACAGATAATCATTTCTACATGGTAGAGAGAAATATTCAATTATATCAAATAACTTTTTACAACTGGGTTATTCATACCTGAAGTTGTCAAATTTGGAAAATAAAAATACTGTATATAAAGTTAACATTCCATAGATATACAATGCTCAATTACTGAAAATGCACATGTACACTAAAGTTTAAATTTGAGGTGAGGAATATATTTTTAATCTATGACAAATGTACTTTATAAAACACAGTAACACAAATATCCGTTGTTTATTTCAAATACAATTTAACTTGGATTTCCCTAGTTTAACTGCTAATCCTATTCATTGTGAAAAAAAAATGCTCTTTTATTTAGAAAAATATCATCTAATATTCTTAGCTTGTTGGATTTTGAAGAAAATGCACCAATACGGAATATCTGTTTCTCACTTAGGTTCCAAGTTGCGTGTGATGTGTCTATTGTATTTTATTCTGAAAATATCTTTAGAGATAGTTATTATAAAAAAGGATTATCAAAAATTAAAATATACACCGAACACACTAATGAACCACAAATGAATGGGAGAGAGCTAGAAGTCAGCTATTTCAGTTATTGTAGTATTCGGTACAAGTATTACCTTCCATTTTTTTCTCTCTAAATTTTTTAATCTGTTCCTTGTGTAATACTTTCTTGTACAGATATGTAACTCCAGAAACAATGACAGAAAAACCAACCCATTATCTTATGCCGTAATATATTATTGTAGATGACTTGAAGAATATATTTTTAAGTATCACTAATTCATAACAAAATATACATCTACATATATTTGTTCAAACTCTTCTATGATACATCCTAAAAAATTGATTTTCATGGTTTTTCCAATTTAGAAAGTGTAGATATCTAGGTGGTGACTGAAACCACATCTAAAATCTGCTTTATTGATTGAACTCTTTCCTCTTCTTTTTTTGTTTTGTTTTTTGCCTGACTTAACAGCTATATTAGAGAAATATGACTGCATCCCAGCGGGAAATGGAATCTTCTAAGTATCACAGGCATATGGGTTAGTTTGGGAGCTAGCTAGGGGAAATAAGAACAATCACAATTCAGCTAAAAATGTTCTAGAGAGAGACAACTGTTAAAGAAATACATTAAAGGCCAACAATGTGGTTGCTGTGCTAAAGAGATTCAAATTTGTGTAGTCAAAAGACTTTCTGCTTCTAAGTAATCCAGGGAGGGTCTGATTATCTGCCTCCAATAACCAGAGAATGCAATCCTCAAATCCTCTAGTATCTCAACATGAGAGCTAGGGACATTGACACTGTGCTGCAAATGAAAGAGAACTAAAAACCAAAACAAAATAAAACAAAACTGGAATACTGGCCATACCAAATCTTTTGAATTATGAAGTAATCAAATATATAGAATAATTTTAAATAAAATGGAATATAAATTTCTAATTGAGTAATACAGTTGAAATTCAATTTAGAAGTTATTAGGCACTAGAATTAATATTAGAAGTATTTTTAATAAATTATATAAATTGGCACATTTTCATAAGCATGATATAAAAGGATTTTTTCCAATTTATTGGCAAGTTTTAAATTCTATAATTATGAATACTTTATAATATATTTCAGGTAATAAAATTTTTCTTTCAATTGAGGAGGAATGAATATTAGAAAATACTCATAGAGAGGTAAGGAATAGTACAAATGGCTGTAAAATTTAACTTTAGTTACATTTTTAAAAAATAAAGAAGTTAAAATACAATTTTGTTGGCATGATACAATGGCAAAATATTAGTCATAGCTTATTTCATATAGTTTTACTAGTATCCTAGAAACAGATCTTTCCTATTTTAATTAAATTTACTTGCATATTTATTCTCTACAGAGATTCATAAAGAATAATATCAGCAATAATCATATCTTATTAGAAAATTTGAGTTATGCTGTTGTTTTCCCTCTGTTGGTTAATGTATTTTAAAAAACATTCTATCCTCCATTAAAAAATTAGATGAAATAATTTTGCATGAAGGGGAGTTCATGACATGTTTATTAGGTAAGTCAGACTAGAGAAGACCCACATGTAAAAATTGAATGTGTAAAAAGCTATTTTTACTTCCCTATATTTTCATGGATGATCTTTGTTATAAATGAGGGCTGTCTAATGTGATTAGACACCTAACACAACTTTGCTATGAAAGGGTCATTCACCATAAGATGAACCCGCAAGTTTGTAGAAATCCAGAAACGACATTATTCATAATACTTACATAAAATGACTGCCGAATACTGTTCTTTCTGTCAACAAACATCTACCAATTGAATACCCATTACAGATAGCCCTTGATCATTGAGTTTAGTAAGAACAGAGGCAATTGTTTCTAACTTTTCTTTGATAGAAGAAATTAATGACCACACTTAACTAAAAAGAATAATTTATAATCCATTTTGTTTTTTTCACTCTTTGTTGTCTCTGTATTCATTGGAAAGTACTAAGAAGAACTTATTTTGACTCTAGTCACAATAGCGTTTTTGTCATTTCTAGGTAGAAATCTCCTATGTTCCATAATAGATAGAATGGACTTCATGTACATATTAAAAATGGGTCGTCGTGCCAGTTTAAGAAAGCCCTCTGGGAAATTTTACTCTATTATTGA
Organism: Solenodon paradoxus; assembly: GCA_004363575.1. Taxonomy (NCBI): domain Eukaryota; kingdom Metazoa; phylum Chordata; class Mammalia; order Eulipotyphla; family Solenodontidae; genus Solenodon; species Solenodon paradoxus. The sequence goes on from RJWH01000011.1 coordinate 1,459,040, forward strand.
GACCCTGGACACAGTGCCTGGCTACAGCAGAATGGATAGTGCCTTTCCACAGAACAAAGAATCAATAAAAACTACAAAAAGGGGAAAAAAGTAAAGTACTATAGGTTTTTTAATGAAAATTGATTTCCACCATTGACCATGGAGCAAGCTCATCAGTAACATCGTATTTAGAGAGAATCTAATTGTTTCTTCTTATGGTATGGTTTGAACTTGGAAGGGAAGTATAAGAGGGAAATCAATCCTCTGTTATCGCAAATAGCTTAGTCACAGCATACTGATTCAAGAAAATGTAATTGTTTAAGAAGCCATTGTAACCACTCAATGAATTGTCTCAAAAACTAAGCTACATTCCTCAGAAACATACAAGTTCAATTTTTAATTCTTTCTTTTTTTTCTGTACATACCTAACCACTAGGGAAACCCTTAATTCCTCCCAGTCGCATAGAAAATGAAATACATGCAAAACTGAATTTGTGCAAATTTACTAATAAAGGAGGGAAGATTGTGGGCCATACTGATGAATCATCAATGTCTATTATCACTTAAGTATAATGACATTACAGAAGTGGACATAATGCACAAATCCCTAGTTTTATGGAGCTTATGTAGTTTATATGTGAATGAGGAAGGAGGCAAATACAAAAATAAGTAAGAAAAAAATAAAAATGCAATGAGAACAATTTCCATTAGAGGTAAGTGACCATACTTGACCTTGAACATTTCAAGCAAATGGAAATAGCAAACGTGGTCTTTCTGTCTCTCCACAGTCAAAAGACAGAAAGAAGAAAGACCAGTGTGTATGGATCTGAATAATCTAGAACAGTAGTATGTATTTATATGGGAGAGGGATGCATGAGCCAAATTGTATATGACCATGGAGACAAAATTCAGCTGCTTAGATGTGATTGAAAGTAAAAAACCTTCTGAAGATTTTGTTCAGTGGGAAGGGAATAATATTTGATTGTACTATTTAAAAGTTCATGCTCCCATGATGAATAGCAAGCCTGTGTATTTAAATATGTTATTTTGCTAATAATTTTATTCAATAAAAAAAACAACTTTAATAATAACTTGTTCCTAATTTACACAATGATAGAAACTAATATTTAAGTAATATTTAAAATAATATACTGCTTGAAATCGCATGAAAATCTTAACAATTTTATTAGTAGATTATCCATTTACATTGAAGATATTTTGCCAACGCAAAATCAAAATAAAACGATCTTAGCCAAAATCCCATAATATATATACCTGTTGTTTTACAATTATGCATATATGAAAATTATGTAATGTTGTACTGCTATGTTACTCCAATAAAATTAAGATAAATATATAAATAAAATTAATAAATAAAATGAGTCATGCTGACTGATAAGTGAGAAACGAAAGAAACTTCAGTAACCAGACCTTATACTAGTCCAGAGGAGGAATGGTTTTGACCATGACTACGGTAATAAAAGTTTTTGTTGTAAGACTATTGTGATTTTACTAAAATCTATTTTAAATTTCTCAATCTCAGGCTGTGGCAGTTTCACAGAAAATCACTGAATACGGTTAATGAGAAGAAGAAAGAAATCACCATAAATGCATCTGGAGAGGGAAATAAGTCACAGAGCAGCAAGCATTTAAAACACATATTCAAGTCTTTCAAACATTTTGCAAGCTATCATGGTGTTGAATAATATGCTGTAACACATTTATGTTAATTACAATAAAATCTACTATCAAATCTATTTGTTTCCACTGCTATCCTCCTTCATTTAGGCACATTGATTTGTAGTCCAGTCTTACTAGTAGCAATTCACAACTATTATCATAAGCCCATTTTTGCACAGTTCAAAAGAACATTGACATAAAAGCAAGTGGTTTCAGTCCTGATACATACTAGCTGAAATGACTTCAGGAAATTCTGAATCCTTCTAGGTCTTAGTTCTATAATCTGCAAATTTAGGATAATAGATTTGTCTCAATCTCTTATTTGAATGAAATCCACAAAATAGTACTATGTTGATAGCTAACATTAATATTGTTTTACTCCCATTTAATAAGTAAGTAAACCTAGATATTGAAGGGGCTAAATAAGATCACCCCAAGTCTCTCAGAACTGATCTCCTGAATGAAGAACAACGGTACAAAATCATAGAAAAGTTCCTGTCTTTCTTTTACCTTCTTCACTGTTTTTTAAAGCAATAGTGCAGACAGGAATGAAGGCAAGTAGGCAGGCAGGAAGAGAGAGGAGGAAGAAACATTTTTGTTTATTTAGTTGTTCATCTTGGTTGTTTTCCCCATACCTGAAATGTGAACCCACCAGGTCCCTGGGATATATGTGGACTGCACCCAACTGCTACTCCACCAGGGCACACCTTGACCTTCTCTTAATCAAAGAAACATCACCACTCCCTGAAGACACTATTCTTCCCCTAACAGAAGTTAACTGTTTTTCCCGTCATCTAGCAGAATGTAGCTTAGAAAGGTCCTCATCCAGAAGTTACTTAGCTTTACTTTTAAAGATGTCACCCCTCCTTTTCATGTGAAGTCCCTTCCTCCCTCTCTGACACATAAGGTGCCCATTAGCATGCTTTATCATAGTATATAAGTCTTTGGTCATCCCAAGTTACCTCAAATTGCAAGACCATGTAAATTTTCCATGCATATGTTATTAAATGGGGGTTTTTCTCTTCTAATCATTTCTGATGTCAACTTTTGATCATCCAGCTTGTGAATAAACTCAGAGAAATAGGTGGATCTTTCCTTGGCCCCCACAGTATACAGACAAGGTAAAAAGCTCAGTCAAGGTCACTAGCTAGTAAATTGGAGAACTTAGATTTGAGAAGATTACAGATTCTGATTACGGAACCCTCATTCTTAAACAATACAATATATCTTGAAAACACTAGCATCATATATATATGTATATATATATATTTGATAAAAATTGTTCTTCTTTCATCTTTTTCTGCACCTCCTCCCACATTTCAACTTGCAGTAATAGTATGTTCAGTCATAATCAATATATTAGAATTATACAATCTTTCAGTATCTCGGCATCTTTCCTTACTAATTTTTCATCTCTCCCAGAAATTAAGAATCTCTACCACTCATTAATAATAAATAAATGCTTATTTAATTTCTCTTTATGGTTTCCATGGTTGTATAACCTGAACTAGTAAGTCTAATGGAAGTCTAAATCTCATAGATAGTGCTTTAAAATAAAGTACTATACTCATGTATTTATAGGATTCAGAGAAAAAGGCAGAATTTTCTGCATCTGACAGCACAAATGATTATACTTGTAACTTCCTGAATATTCACTTTCAGGTTATGATAAATAGTTTTTCATAGAGATGAAAAAGAGAAAATGTCACAAATCAAAAAGCTACCTAAGAAGTTATGGAAAGTTGGCTTCTTTCCAGTTAATGTTGTTTTAATAGTCAAAAACAAGCTTATAAATAGTTGAAAAGATATCAGAAACAAGTAGAAGATAGAACGTTGATACTGAAAAGTCTTGGGGATAACTTTTAATATTTGTTTCCAAATTTGTAAGTATTAATGATGATCTTCATAAAGACCTCAAATAAGCAGTCAATATAATATTATGCATGTGACAAATATAATTTGTCTCTCTTGCATTCTAAGAAACATCATGATTTGGTTAAGCATTTTTCGTATTATGTTGCTTTCAGAAATAGTTTTCAGAAGCAGTATTGTGTTAGGTGGAATGGTAGTAGGGTATCATAATGATAATAATAGCAGTAGGGCTATTTTGTAGAAATGGAAATTAAGAAAAAGATATATGCAAAATATATGAAGTTACACAGCTACAAGGGGTGAAGCTGATTTATAAACTCACTTCCTTTCACTCAAAATCTCCACTTGTTTCACTGTAAAAAGTTTTGATCATAGATTTAATTTTCATTGGAGCATGTAAACATTTCAGGAGTATATTTATAAATCAAAAATAGATTTATAGTATTCCTATATGTACATATTGTTTGGGGTATAGAAATTTCTTAAGTAAAATTCAGTTGATCATATAAATGGGATAATAGCTATTGAGAATACCAAATTTAAAGAAGAATTGCTAATGATATCTCTTTACTGTATTTAATCCCATTTTTTTTTTAATTGATTTCTAGATATTAACTACCCTCACTTTTCAATAAAGAAACAGAAATTTATTGAATCCATTGAAAACCGTGAACCAAGTTAACAAAATGTTAGGTTACTCTATGTCATCCAGTATTAGCATAAAATTACAGAATGTAAAATTTATTGGTTTATCCAATTTTGCATTATATCTGATAAACAGATATTCACAAAAAATAGTACTTAAACAAGCTTAGAACTAAGAACAAAATTTGTTGAATAATCACAAAGCCAAATGCAGAATAGTTGTTTTTACCTGGTTGTTTTGTTTAATTTAAAAAAAAAAAATCCTTCCTGGTATAAATAAAAAAACTTTCCAAAAAAGTAAAATGAAATTGAGGTATATTAATTACCTTTTATAAGTCATATTAGTCATAATTTTCAGAGTTTATATTGGAGCTGAAAAGTGAAAAAAAAAAGAACATTAACACCTACCGTTTAATACTTTTCAGAAGAATTCATTGCTACCACAGATTCAAGCCAGATTAACTACCAAATAGAAGCAAACAATGACTTTTAGGCTCAACAAGACTGATCTAAATAATACTCTGGCATCTTGAAAAGGTAATAGATAGATAGCTCATTACTCTGTCACCTTGATCCATTCTGTGTTCTTGTGATACTAACTTAGCACTATTTCTTCATTTTCTATCATGTTGTAGTGGTAAATATTACAAGTCTTTTCTACATTTCCACTGTAAGCACTTAGAACTTCTCAAGATAAATGTTTGAACACTGCAAAAATAAGATAAGGATCATCTGTTAGTGCAATCATGAAATATTATTGAACCAATATTACAAATCAGATATTCAGTTTCTGGAATCTATCATTTACAGTAAAGTTGTATAGGAGAAATTATAAAGGATACTTTTATTATTGATAAGAATCATAATCCCTGTAAAATCAATAGAAGATACACATTCAGTTCAAGTAGTAGAGCTAAGGGCACAAAAAAAATCAACCTTTTGCAAACGAAGTTTTAGAAAGTTCATTACAATTACAGAAATGTTTCAGGAACAAGAGGTCATTATATTTTTCCCAGTTATTATTTTAACAATAACTTACCAAAAGTAAGTGTTCCAAGTGAAAAAGTCTTAAACCACAGTTTCTGTAGAGCACTGAATTGAAAATAAAGGAGAGGAAATTCTCTATATAAAATATAACTTTTTAATCTTAAATAAGTTATACAATTTGATACTTTCAAAAATGTAACTTACATTATAAAGTTACTGTTTCATTGTCATTATGACCCACATTATATTGAGTAAGTTCCAGTGAACTAGTAGCAAATTTTAAGTGATTCCCCTGTAACTCTCATTTGCTATTGGGTTTAACTTCTGTATTAAGAATCTTTGGGATTAAAATCTTTAAGTAACTAATATCTTGTTATACAATTAAGAGGTCCAGTCCGTTGACGTAAATACTATCAAATAAAACCAAGGTCTTATATATCTCCTGATATGGACTACATGACAATTTCTACTCTTAACTATTGTTCATCATCTCAGGAGTAATTATTTCTGAATTTAAAGATGACAACATTTATGGAAGAATGCATGAATATATATTAGGAAATCTACCAATAAAATAAGGACATATTATAGCCAATTTCCAAATTTCTACATTTTATAAGCACAAACTTTTTAATGGCCCAAATCACAGTAACATTCTTTGTTTCCAAAATAGCATATATCTTAAAGGAAGAAGCAATATAGAAACATGTCATTCCAGAGTCACAGAAAACCACAACTCTCAATGATCTGAAAAATATGAAGCTGGCATGAATCTGTAGCATCTAAAAAGTTTTATATAGGAGATCAATATGTAAATTGGGCATTTCTGATTATATAGCTATGCATTATATAGGGTTGTAGTACTAACATAATTTTTTGTATAATCAATATAATTTTTGATTATACAGAGTGGATATGCCAACATAACTTTTAAATGAGCCATCTGTGATAAATCAAGACCACAGCCAGAAATATAGATATAATATTCTATCCTCAGGAGAAAGTGGCTAGCTAGACCCAAAACAGGAGCAACACCTATAGTTAATGATGATAGAGAAAAGTATGGTCAGTGCCATGGCACCTGCCTCTAATGGTTGCCATGCCCTCTTCCAGAATTTCAAGAAAAAACAGTTCAATGATGGAAATATTAATCAGAAACATCATTCTAAAACACGAATTTAACTTCCTTAATAAGGATGTGAGCTGAAGGATGCAAACCACATGCCATTTATAAGCTATATTCACATGGATTTCAACATGATCTTCTATGGACATCTTGTGTGAAAGCATCTCTCAAATCTAAGGAGAGAAATCAGAGTATTTCCTCACTTGTGAAATAGAACCAGTAGTACAACACTTACCCCTACTGAAGTGATTAATTTCATGTTCTTAAGAACTTTCTCTTTTATTTACAGAAAACTTTTTCTTAAGAGTTCTTTGAAGGGTACATGTTGAGAGGGGAAATATTATTAGTTCTTTTCAAGGAGGTTTCTTAATCAAATGGTGAGTTTCGGATAAGTCATATCACCCTTAAACTTATGCAAAATATTGTTGTTTTATAAATATGTCCTTTTACTTCTGGGAATCAAATTTAAAGTGTAGGGTCAGAAGACTGTGACCTAGTAGGCAACAGAATCAGATCCTCCCCACAGAGTAACTAGGAATTCACATATTTTCCAGAAACAAACACAGAAGAAAAGCAAGTACAGGGGCTATAGAAACATAGTAGATTTTGTGATGACAAAGGGTAAGCAAAAATGTCCATAATCAGAGCTACACTGCAGATACAGGACCCAGGATGCTGGCTGCTGTGGAGGATATGGAACCATAAGAATACATGGGCCTCTTAGAGAGTCACTCCATGAGCAGCAAAGAGCCAGCCAAGGAGGACCAGGACACAGAGGGAGGGAACATGGTTTTGGTGCAGGAAGGAAAGAGAACCAGCTGGAGTCTAAGCAGTGAAATTATCACCATAACAGGAAGGCAGCTAGGGGTATTCCCCACCACAAACCCCTCCTAAAACCATATTACAGCAGAGTCTCAGGATACACCCACTGGATATCTTGCCAACCAGATATCCTGAACCCAAGATCAAAGGAAGAAGGCAGTCTCTCAGAAGGAAAGAAGCCTCAACACTATCCATTAGTGCCACCATGTGGGTGGAGGCAGAGCTGCAGCATTATTGCCAATTTTGGACCAAAAACAAGGTGACCATCCTACATGACTCCATTACTGCAGAGAAACTGAACCAATGAAATATAAATAGAATGCCAAGCAGAGCAAAGACACAGAGAAATATACATGAAATGATGTATTAAATTAAAAAACCCATGGGATATCTGAATACAGCAGATATATGCAAACTACCAGAGGATAAATTTAGAATAACAGTGATAAACATACTCACGGAAATCACAAAAATAACAGAGGGAGTAACAGCACAACAAAAAAGAGAAAGAAGAAATGGAGCAAGAAATCAAAGAAATGAAGACTATGAGAGCTGAACTAAAGAACTCAATAGAGGAACACAATAATAGGATGGATGAAGCCTTCAATAGAATCAGCAAACTAGAAGACAGGAAAGAAGAATGCACTCAAGCAAATTAACATAACAATAAAAGAATTAAAAGAGCATTTGAGATCTATGAATTCACATCAAAAGGAACAACATCCACATCATTGGAGAGCCAGAAGAAGAGCGAGAAAGGAGGCAGAAACTCTACTTGAAAAATTATAGCTGAGAAGTTCTCTAAAGAATGAAGCAAGCCTCCAGACCCAGAAAGTTCAAAGAGATCCTAATAAAAATAAAAAAAACAGACAGACCTATGCCTAGACACATTGCCATCAAAATGCCAAAAAATATGAGATGAAGAAATAATCTTGAAAGTAGCCAGAGAAAAACAAGTCATATACAAAGCAGTCCCCTTAAGACTGCCAGTGGATTTCTCAATTGAAACTCTGCATGCCAGGAGGGAATGACATGATATATTTAAAAGACTGAAAGACAAGGCGTTTCAAGCTAAGATACCATGCCCTGCAATATTATCATTCAGAAGTGAAGGAAAATGATAAAAACTTTTTCCAATAAGCAAAAGGTAGTAGAATCTGTCATCATAAAACCAACTCTACAAAAAATATTAAAAGATGTTCTATAAAACATCATGAAGCCCCACTTTAAATAGTAAGACAGCGAATATAAAAAGTGTGGAGAAGTGAACAAATTAAAATCAGAAATAAGCATAAAATTTTTAATGTTGACTTCAGGGTAACCTCAAAATACTTCCCCAGGGAAAAAGGAAAGTAGAAAACAAAAAGAAAAATCTATCAAAACATAACTACACCTAACCCACCTAAGAAGAGAAAGAAAAGAACAATAGTAATGTCTAGAATAACACACAGAAAACACATCACAAAGTGACAATAAGTAGCTATGTATCAATAATAATCCTAAAGGTTAATGAACTGAACTTACCAAATGAGGAAGAGGGGCTGAATAGATTAAAAAACATAACCCAACCTTCTGCTGCATTCAGGAAACCTACCTTCTTTCAAAAGATAGACAAAGGCTCAAAATCAGTTTTAAGAAGCCAATCCTACAATTAAATGGAAATCATAAAAAAAGCAGAAACAGTTATATGTATATCAGATAAGATACCTTTCTAACTAAAACATTTGTTATAAAGACAGAGATGGATATTTTATAATGATTAAAGGATCAATTCGGCAGAAGACATAACATTTATTAACATATATGCACCAGATGAAGAAGCACCAAAATATATTAAGCAAGTATTATTAGAACTGACTAGAGACATCAACAGCAGCATAATAATAGTGGGAGACTTCAACACCCCACTTACAACAATGGACAGATCAACCATTCAGAAAATTAACAGGGAACCATTTACTTTAAATGATGTTTGGAACTATTAGGTCTAATAGACATTTATTGAAGAATTCTTCCAAAAACTACAAATTTAACTTTCTTTTCAATTGTGTATGGAACATTCTCAAAAATAGACTATATACTGAGACACAAAATAGCTCTCAATAAATTAACAAAGAATGAAATCATACCAAGCATCTTCTCTGACCACAGTGGATTAAAACTAGAAATCAAACACACAAAGAACGCTGGAAGACTTCAAATTAATTGGAGACTAAACAATATGCTTCTGAATGACTCTTGGGTAAAAGAGGAAATCAAAGAGGAACTTAAAATTACTTAGATATAAATGAGAATAAAGACAAAAATCTTCAGAATGTGGGATGTAGCAAAAACAGGACTAAGGGAAGTTCATTGTAATCCAGGTCCAACTCAAGCAACAAGAAAAACCACATATGAACAATCTAACCCTACATTTAAAACAACTAAAGAAATAAGAAAAACTAAAGCTAAAAGCCAACAGAAGAAAAAAAAAATCAAAATGCAAGCAGAAATCAATGACACAGAAAACAAAGACAATCCAGAAGCTCAATGAAACCAAGATTATTCTTTTGAAAAAATAAGCAAAATTGATAAGCCATTGGCTAAACTCACAACAAAAAAAGAGAAGAAACTCTCATAACTAGAATCAGAAATGAAAAGAGAGAAGTTACAAAAGGTATCAAAGACGTACAAAATATCTTAACAGACTGCCAAGAAGAACTCTATGTCACCAATGTGGACAACATTGAAGACATGAAAAGATTTTTAGATAAATACAGTCTTCCAAACTGGAAGAACTGGAAAACCTGAGCCAAATAATCACAAGCAAAGAAATTGAAAAGGTAATCAAAATTTTCCCAAAATGTAAGGGTCCAGGACTTTTATGAGTTTTGTCAAACCTTCAGAGAAGAATACCCATACTTCTCAAACTCTTCCAAAAATTGAAGTTCAGGGCTCACTCCCAAATAGTTTTTATGAGGCCAATATCATACCAATAACAAAAGTTGATAAAGATGTCACCAAGAACGTAAATACAATCTCTAACAAACATAGATGCAAAAATTCTCAACAAAATATTAGCAAAGCAAATCCAATAAAGCATCAATGATCATCAATCATGACTAAGTGGAATTTATCCCGGGGATGCAAGACTGGTTCAATATATGTAAATACATTAATGTAATACACTATATCAATTAGAGCAAGAAGGAAAACATATCAATAGATGTAAACAAGGATTTTGACAAGATCCAACACCATTCATGATTTAAAAAAACCCTGCATAAAATGGGAATAGAAGGTACATTCCTCCACAGAATAAAGGCTATCTATGTAGAAAACGCACAGCCAACATTAGAGTCAATGGCGAAAATTTCAAAGCATATCCTCTGAGGTCAGGAACAAGACAAGGCAGTCCACTCTCACCACTGCTATTTAACATCTTAGTTTCAGTCTTAGCCAGAGCAATTAGAAAAAAAAAAAGAAAGAAAAGGAAGAGAAAATGATTCAAAATTGGTAAGGAGTAAGTAAAGCTATCATTATTTGCAAATGACACAATTATATATATATATATACACATATGTATCTGTGTATATATGTATATAATTCTAGCAACTCTGTCAAAATATACTATAACTCATCAACAAATACAATAAAGTGGTAGGCTACAAAATCATGTACAAAAACTCACATTTTTATATACAAAAATACTCTAGAAGAAAATGAAATCAAGGAAATGACATTGTTTAAAATAGAAGGAAAAAGAATCAAATATCTTGGAATTTATTCAACATATGAGGTGAAAGACCTGTACAATTGAAACTACAAGTTCTTAAAAGAAACAGAAGATACAATGAGAGAGAAAAACAGCCCCTGCTCATGATTGGGAAGAATCAACATTATTAAAATGATCATCTTACCTAAAGTAATACACAGATTTCATGCAGTTACTATTAAAATCTCATGGGCTTATTTCCAGAAAATAGAACAAAAAAATCTTTTAATTTCTAGTGAACAACAAAAGACCCAAAATAGCCAAAGCAATTCTGAGAAAAAATAACGAATCTGGAGGGACACTGAGCTATACTACAAACAATAATGATCAAAACATGTATGTTACTGGAATAATAACAGAAGCACAGATTAGTGGAATAGAACTGTATCACCAGAAATTCATTCACACACATGCAGTCAGTTAATCTATTCAAAGTAGCCAAAAACTTGCTCTGGAGAAAGGAAAACCTCTTCAATAAATGGTGCTGGGAAAACTGAACAGCTACATGCAAAAGAATGAAGCTAAATCACTCTCTGAAACCATTCACAAAAACTAACTCAAAGTGGACTAGAGACTTGGACATAAGACCAGAATCCATAAAATTCTTGGAAGACAATGGAGGAAAAACATTCCATGATATTAGAGTTAGCGAGGTCTTTGGGGACTCAGCTCCAGCATCAGGGGAAACAAAAAGAAAAATAAACAACTGGGACTATACCAAACTAAAATATTCTTCACCATGAAAGAAAGCATCACTGAAACAAAAGACAACCTACTAACTGGGAGAAAATATTTACATTGCATATTTATGACAAGGGTTTAATATCCAAAATATTCAAATAACTCATAAACTCAATAAAAGAAAAGCAGGTACTATCAAAAATTGGAAGAGGAATTGGAGATATATCTTTCTGATGGCCACAGGCACATTGAGAGATGTTCCTACTCCCTGGCTTTAGGGGAAATACAAATCAAACCAACAATAAGATATCAAATTAACCCTGAGAGACCACCTGTTATCCAAAAGTTTGGAAACAATAAATGTTTGCCAGGATGTAGAGAAATGGGAACAATTTTTCACTGCTTATGGGAGTGCAAACTCATGCAATTCCTATGGAAAATTGCATGGAGATTCCTCAAAAAGTTGAATATGGAAATTCCATATGTCCCACCATTCCACTTCTAGGTGTCTACAAAAAGATACAAAAACACTAATATCAGAAACTTTTGTACCTTCATGTTTACTGCATCCCTTTTCACAATAGCTAAGACCTGGAAACTACCCAAATCCCCAATGTCAGATGAATGGATAAAGGAGATGTATTATATACACACAACAGAATACTACACAGCCCTTGTAGGAGATGAAATCCTGTCATTTGAATCAATGTGGATGGAATTACAGGGAATTATGCTAAGTGAAATAAGTCAGAATAAAGATAGATACCAGATGATCTCATGCATAGGTGCAATGTGAATATAAAAAAACAAAAACAAAAACAAAAAATGAAGGAACCAACAAAATAAAACTAACCCTTGGACAGTTGCAATAGAAATGAGGTTACCAATAGGGAATGGGATATGGGGAGTAGGGGGATAATTGATTGTGGAGCCTGCTGGACAGTGATGAACAACACTTGGTATTTGGTGAAGGGTATGCTGTTTTGGCATTTATCTTAGGAATAGGGAAACTACACATATGGGGAGCCTACACACATGAATTTATTTTAATGCCTAAGATCAAAGTTACTACAACAAAAAATTAAAAATTAAATGGGAATGACAAGTGTATCTGGTGACCTAGTGGACAGGGCTACAGGATGCAGTTCACGTGCATCCCAAGGATACAGGTTTGGCACCTAGTGCCAGGGAGGCGGACAGTCAGGCTGAACAACTAAATCAAATAAAATGTTTCTTTCTCTTTTGTTTTCCTGCCTGCCTATTTACCTTTGTTCCTTCCTGCAACTTTCTTTTAAAAATAAAATTTAAAAACAAATAGGAGTAACAATATTTTCTCATATGTAAAATGTTACACATTTTTAAAGTGTACAATACCATGCCTAACACATAAAAGTGAGTCAAATAAGTTATTCTTATTAGCTTGATTATCAACCCTGAAGTTTATTTTTGTTATAGGTGTGTATATGTGTGTATGCATATATCTTTGGGGTTTTTTTGAAAGAGAGTAGTGAAGGCTGGAGTGGGGACAAGTGCACAGCAGGCAGGAAGAGAGAAGGAAGAAGCTTGATTTTATTTGGTTGTTCATCTTGGTTGTTCTTGCTAGTCTCAGGATGGACGTGTGTCTTTGGAACAGATGTCTTTGGTTAAGCAGGAAGCAGCGGACTTGACCATCAATCCATCAGGGCACACCTCAACCATGTTCTTTAAAATTTCTTTCCAAAGCCCTTGCAAAATTAAAAATACCTCTAGCCTAAAGAAGTTCTGTTTACTCTGGATTCTTTCTATTTTACCTTTCCTAAAGTCAGTCTCCAGAATATTGACTTTTGTACCATTAAGAATATGACTGCCTGGATGTGTGGCAGAGTTTTCTTACATAAAGGATATAAAAAGTATCCAAACATATCGTATACCTCACTTTAAATATAATCTGTTATAAAGAAATATAAATCCTAACTTAAGCTAAAAAAATAAAATGTAGATGACTGGAAAGATTAAAAGTCTCTGACAGATATCAAGTGCCATATAAAAAAATCAAAATAATTTTCTGAGTGCAATGTATAGAGAAATGATATATGAAATAACTTCAGGTTTTATATTTAAACTTATTTCCACTAAAATGCTAAATATCATACTTGATTTTATGGAAAAGTAATTGCACATTGCAAAATTGTATGAGTCTCTACTAAAAATTGCTGCCCCCACCACACACAGATTTTCCCCTTAATTTATTGTGTGGCTTAATTCTGCCATTGTTTTAAGTTTAATCTATGTCAACCTCTAGTAAGATTTAATTGAGTGACATCACATCACGGCCATTTTAGAGGTGGAGATTCATGGTGTATTTACTTAAGTTCAAGTTGGAATGCACCATTCAAACAATTTGCTAAGCTGCTGGAATTGTATAAATTCTTCCCAAAGAGAAAAGCCTAAATATGCATATCAAAAGATCTGTGTCCTTGCCTCCATTTTCTGGCAAATTCAAATAAGAACCCATTGTATAGTCCTTCTGAAAACTTCATTTTTGAGTTCCATAAAGTTCTAAACCTTAATAATAAGACTTCATAAGCTGTACAATATTATATACAAGTCTCTCCAGGAGAGATATCCATGACAAAGGTGTCACTTAAATGGCTGTTTCCACACTCTATGGTGACAGAACATAAATTTATCTATTTTGTGGGTGATATTAATTGGTTTAGCATAATGGATGTGAGATACAGTGAGAAAAAGCACAGATATTTTCTTGTCCTGTAATGAATTAATGCCTTTCAAAGTATTTAAATGGTCACATGTATTCAATGTTCTATTATCCACTTAAATTAAAAGGTCCTGTCCCTGGGGTAAATTCTTTGATTCAAATTGAACTAGATAAGGTGTAAACTTTACCTTCCACAAAACAACCAAATAAATGTTATTTTAAGTCATCATTGAGGAAAATAATCAAAAGCAAGATCTAAGTTTTAGGATAAGAATTCTAAGAGTAGAGAGAAACCTCAAAAAGTGGAATATGAGATAAAATATGAATCTCAAGTGAAAAAGTATAATTGACACCATGATGTCTGTAGTTATCCTACACTGGGCCCTAACTGCTATTAGACTCGTAGGAACAAAGGTGATGAACTGGACCAAGAATGATCAATATTCACTAAATTCAGTTGACTATATGAAATATTGTCAATGGACAATATTATATACCATGAATACTTTGCAGTAAGTTATTCAGTATATATGCTTTATCTATTTAGTTCTGAATTTTATTAAACCCATATTCGGTTTTGTTTGATATGAATAGTTGCCATCCACACATTTTGGAAATGTTATGTTGGATCTTTTTAATACAGTAACCTGTATAAAAATAAGCATTCAGAATGAAGACACTTATATTTGATGGCTTTAAAAATGCAGTAGACTTTTTCCTACAACACTCAAGATAAATCTGCTTATTAATAACAGTTGTTTAACACACATTTAGCAACTATTAATGAATTTATCTTCTCTTCTGCTTCATCCCAAAGTCTAATTTTTTAATCAAGCTGATACTAAACATTGAAAGCAAAAATATGTTTTTAAAGCTATTTCAGAATTATGAGGAAATATATACTGAGAGCATATGAAGTCAATTGTGTTATATATCATATCCTAAATAAGTCAAAACTGATTGATTTTAATTTGTTAACTTAGTAAGCTTTATGGAATTTCAAATGTATTTCAATAAAGGTGATTGAGAACATACATTTAATAGTGTGATTAAATATGACACTTTCATCTTTTGAAGTTTAGTCTAGTTCTAGCTTCATGACTTATATGTCAGAAATGAAATAACTGAATACACATATCCTGCACTTTCAGCCCTTTTTCTGTATCTTCTTGAACTTCTACCACAGTATGTCATTATTTAAGCATCATATGGTAGTACTGGTTTAGATGATGTCTTAAAAAATAATAAATGGATTAACAGTATGTATACATCCTTAAGGAAATCCATATCTTTTATTCTAGAAAAGAATACATACATTTATGGACTGGGATAAAAAAAATTCTGTAATTTAAGTCATTTCGTTACAACGTGGGAAAAATGTCAAAAGTTTTAAGGTGGCCACAAATCATGGATTATATTTTATGTGGTCTGTTGATATATTGGCAATAGATCTTTACATAGCAAGGGAATAAATAAGTTAAAAGAAGCTCAAATATTATTTTTTACTTTTCAGGTTTCTTAGAAATTATAAAAATGATATTCCTTTAAACTTTATTCTAAAATAGCAATCATACATAATCCACATTCTGAAAAACATAAAAATTTATCAGAATAATCCTGATACCAGATCCTTACAATTTTCTTTATCATTGAAAATATAGGCTTTTAAATATAAAATCTGATATCATTAAGTCTTCCAGAACTAATTATTCAAATAACATTAAAAGCTAGAAAAACAATAATTCACTTTTCAGTTATAGAAAGTGAGATTTCCTTACTTAAAATATATTTTAAACTATTAAAAATGTTTTAATTCAGAATTTAAAAATACATAATTTCATGAAAAATAATTCAAAACTTGTAATTCATTACCTAGTTCTAACAATATACTATGTCCTCTGTGACACCTATACAATGTACAGTAGCTTAATGAAAGAACATTGTGAGTAGAGTATTTATTTAAACATTTAAAAATGTAATTTACCTTTGTACAAGATTAGATTCTGATTAACAGAATTTTCAATTCTGTTCAATTTCAATTTTTCAAGGCAAAAGAACAACTTCTTAATTGATTCTGCTAATAGAATTATACCAATAGCAGAGGAAAATTATAGTTTATATCTAACATAATGCCTGAATGCATGTGCTGTGAAATTTTAGCAGTAAATACTGCTTAACTTAAAAACCTGTATATGTGTAAACTCCATTTTCTCTTTTATCTACCCTTTAAAATAGTAAAATCTCTTGCTGTTTGTTTATTTTGGAAGTATTGACTTTATTTCTACATTTTTTCTCAGAGACTTTAAAAAATTTTCCAATTTATATTGTAAATCAACAAGAAAAATTTACAATTACAAATTTACAAGTTACAATTATTCAGCAGGAAGCCATGTTATCATAAATAATAACTACCAATGTTCTAAGAAACAGTATTGCTAAGAACACAGTTTGGAAAAGCTTTATCATCACTATTGCATATATTTGCTCAATATGTTTGTGATATATTGGAGTATATTACTGACTACAATAGTTTATATACTCACATAAATAAACATAAAAATATCTATCATCTATTTAGACACTTGTTGCATACATTCAAAAAATGTTTAAGTTTGATGCTAAGATGTATCCCATTGTCTTTTTTTAAATTAATATTTATTGGGACAAATTTGATTAATAAAATAATATAAACTCATGTGTACATTCCTCATTCCTCAAACATGTGACAACACATCCTTCCTACCACCAAATCATCAATATTCTTTACTATTGTCCATTGGGGCCTCTACCACTTGACCCCATCCTTATTCTATTCCCTACTGATAACCTCATTTCTATTTTTGATGTCTGAGGGTTAGTTCTGTTTAGTCTGTACCTTTGTTGTGCTGTATATGAATGAGGTCATTCAGTATTTATCTTTCTTCTTCTGACTTTTGCATTTTATAATGCCCTATTTAGTCCAACTGATCAATACAATTTGAACTATTAAATTCTAGTGTCTTACTGATCTTTTCATATTTAATTAACTGTACTGAAGGAACATTGATTGTATCATAACATTGTATATATTTAAGGTTTGCACCACTTCAAAGCAGCATCCATATATAAGTTAATTTTACCACAATCAGTCCAGTTCTTCCTTTACCATACAATTTATCTTCTCTACCCAATGTGAACAATGCCACTCCCCTTCCCTTCTTGTAATCACTAACTTGATTTTATTGGCTAAAATTCTATTTTTGATTTTGTTCATGTGTTTGCTTAATTTATCTAAGTACCACACATGAGCAAAATAAGTGTTTTCCTTATGGCTTCACACTAAGCCTAATTCATTCTAGCTCCAACCATGTTATTGCAGATGTCATGTTTTAACATTTTTGATAACAGCAATATTTCATTAGGTATAAATCCCACATCTTCTCTATCCACTTACCTTTTAATGGACATCAATATTGGTTCCAGTTCTTGGTTATTGTGAACAATGTTACAACAAGCATTGAGTTCATATATCTTTGAGAATTAGTGTTATCTTTCAGGGTAAATACCCAGCTGTAGGATAATTGGATCAAATGGAATTTCCATTCTTATTGTTTGGGGTAATCTCCAGTCTGCTTTCCATAATATAAAAACCTTTTTTTTTTTTTTTCCAGAGTACTTCCTCTATTTTTCCTTCTCACACTTCAATCCATTCATGTCTTTGTTAATTTTATCTTTTTATATGCTATCATCAAACTCTAGGTTACCCATGTCACATTAAATCTAATATCTCACTGAAAAATAGCATATAAACTGAAAACTGAAAAAAAAAGCCAACAAAAACTCTCCCCTTGATCTAACATCACTGTTCCCACTCTCAACAATTAGAGCTGCATTTATGTTACTCAGTACACTACTGTTTGGATTCAGGCTGTATTACTCAATGATAAAAACTTTCTCAAACTAGCGAACATGTGTTTATCTTCATCTTAGTGGGCATTTATAGGAAGTGGTAAACTAGTCCCTTATTCCTTGAAAACCTGTATTTGGGGGATTATATTGAGAAGGTAGTAGAAACATCACTTACATAACTATTCCTTGTTTTCCCCTTACTTATCTAGATTTTCACGCTCTCAGTGCTCACACCTCCATCTCCATCTGAATTAAGTTTTCATATAGCTGGGTTTTCTAAGGCAACAACTTGAGTCTGCTTCTTTTAGCTGACCTGTGATGACGTTCAAAGTTCCTGCAGATTTAATGATCCCTCTCTGTTGATGTCCCTCTAATCATTTTATCCATTCTAGAGTCTTCAAATTGATTCTTCGCATTCTCCCATGATCTATTCAAAGTAATCAATCTATCAGCAATTCTGTTGATTTTATGTACAAAATGTATTTTCCATGCATCCTCATTTATTCATGTTACATTCATGACTTTAGATCACATGTCATCTTTTGTTTACACATTACTTGAGGAATCTCAATTTATTTTCCCATATCTGTTAATCTTGCTTTCCAATTCATCATTTATCCAACTGCAAAACCAATATTAAAATATAAATCTCATATTTCTCTGTAGATTAAATATTTCAATGACTTACTGAGGTGAAAAACAAGTCATGTTACTTACTATTATCTGAAAGTTACTGATTAGGCTCTTCCTCATCTTTTCAACCAAATTTCTGACTATACTTAACTTCTTTTCACTGTACTTTAGGTACTCTAATCATCTTTGGGTTCCCAAAATAAGCTAAGTTCATTCAAACTTGAGACATTTGCATATAGTGGGCATGATGCCTGAAAATATCTGTATTCTGTCTTCAAATAGCTAGTATCTTGTAGTTTATTTGTGTTACAGTCTCAAATTTAACTATTTAAAAGTTCATCATAGCCATCATCTATAAAATACTGATTGTTCAATAGTTATAAATATAGATAGATTGCTTCATACTGTTACTGACAACTATCTATTTATCTAATATTCATTTTGCATGTTTTGTATTTACATTCTATATTATATTAATCACTTTTTACAGAAATCAAGTCAATTTTTGACTGTAAAAACCTGTGCTGTGGGACAGAGCAAATATAATTTTCTTTATTTTTGGAAATGTTCATTAATTATATTTTTCTCTGCATCCAAATCCATTAGAAATTGTAGCCATATTATTTTGTTTTTTTAAATGACAGAAATAGGCAAAACAATTTGATTACTGCTATATTGTATGAGGAACATAGATTTGTCATTGGTGGTTTAGTTATAAATGATAGAGCTGTCTTCGTCTCATAATGACTTCATGCTCTACCACTGATCCAACTCTAATACTATCAAAAGAACTAATGAAGTACAACCTTACTACAGCTCATCAAGACCGAATTTCACCCCAAGATGACTATTAGTGCATAATAGTAAAAAGAGAAGGATATTCTAGAAAAACAATTGCATTTTTTAACATTGTTAAGAAAAACTTGATAATGGCATTGCTTCCTCTTTCTTAAAAGAAAAAAGAATTAGAGGAAAAGTGTTTTATTGAAAATAGGTCATTATATTTTGCTAATTTAAATCATATTTTGACTTCTCAATTGTAAGTAATATTCTATATTATGAATTAAATTAGATGAAATGCAAAGATTTGCATAAGCTAATGAACATTTGTTGACTAAACATTGTTATATTCTACAAAGGAAGTATTTAAGATAAGCATCCAGATCCTATGTAGACATAGGCACTGGTGGCACCCATAAATTCAACTATAATCTCATGATAAAGCAATTTCTCTTTGGCATGGGTATTCCGTTTATAGCAAAATCTTAAATGCTGCAATTACTAGGAGTTTCTCCAGGGAAATGAATAAATGAAGAAACATTTCATTAAATATTTTATATGTGGAACATTTTCAATAGACTATAAGTTGAAGCACAAAAAAATGTCTAAAATATTTATAAAGATTGAAATCATGTTATGTATATCAAATCACAATGACATGAAATTAGAAATCAACCACAAGAAGAATAGGGTGGGCCATAAATATGTAGAGAATAAACAACATGCTACAGAAAACTATTGTGTCAACAAGGAATTTTTTAAAATCTGGATATAAATGGAAAGAAAAGATATCAGGGAAACAGCAAAAGCAATACTAAGAGAGAAATTCATAGCATTGTGGGAACACATCAAAGAATAAGAAAAATCACGAATTTAGAAAGGTTATACCTAAAAGAATGAGATAAAAGAAGAAAATAAAACAAAACCAAAAGTAATTAGAAGAAATAAAATAAAAAATAATTGAATCAAAATATAAAATTGGGATCCAAAAGACAATTCATAATAACAATGAAACCAATCGTTGATTCCTAGAAAAGAAAAAAGTAGGTAAATCTTTAGCCAGACTCACAAAGAAAAAGAGAGAAAAACATAAAACATGACATCAGAAAGGAAAGAGTAGTTACAAGGGATGCTGTAGAAATGAAAAGGACTATCAGAGAATATTATGAACCACTATATTGGACAATCTAGGAGAAATGGATAAATGCTAGAACCATACAACTCTCTAAAAAGAAATCAAGAAGAAATAGAAAATCATGAGCAAGGAAATTGAATTGAGCAAGAAAATTGGAATCAGAATTGAAAGCTTCCCTAAGGCAAAAAACACAAAACCAGATGGTTTCCCTAGTGAATTCTACTAAATTTCAAGTAATAATAATGTCAATAGTTCAAAAACTATTCCAAATGTTTTAAAAAGCAGAGAAAATTTCCAAACATATTTTATAAAATCAAGTTTAGTTCTAAAACTAGACAAGGATATCACAAAACTCTTAAACTATATTTCTCTCTCTCTAATAAATAGATGAAAAAACCTTCAATAAAACTAACAAACTGCATTCAACAATAAATTGAAACAATCATGCATATGATCAAGTGGGCTTCATTTCAGGGATGGAAGGATGATTTGACCTGTGCAAATTAAGTACCTTGAAAGTATAATTAATGAGAAATGAGAAACACCATAGGTTTATCTACTAGATGCCAAAATAGGATTTGACAAGATTCAACATTGCCTTATGATTAAAAATTCTCACAAAATAGACTAGCAGAGGGATCCCTAGCATGTCAGCAGACCCCTGAGCACCCCCTCATGATGGGGAAGATCCATGAAGGTCAATAGGCTGAACTTTTGTTTAAGAAGCAGGAATGTGGGTGTGAAGGGAGCACAGGCTGGGTGTGAGAGAAGC
This sequence comes from Solenodon paradoxus, assembly GCA_004363575.1. Classification (NCBI taxonomy): domain Eukaryota; kingdom Metazoa; phylum Chordata; class Mammalia; order Eulipotyphla; family Solenodontidae; genus Solenodon; species Solenodon paradoxus. The sequence continues at coordinate 1,480,492 of RJWH01000011.1, forward strand.
ATTAGTGAACCATGACAAATTCAGCACTTTTAAAGTGTTTGAAACAGCTGCTTGGATCCAGAAATGCTGATTCAAGTACAGCTGGTATGCTGGCTGGGTACAGGAAGGGGTAGCTAGGATTGCCAGAGACTCTTGGTCAAGAAAACCGCAAAAAGAGAAGCTATTTGGAAATAAAGCTAGGAGCAGAGAAGAGAGGAAATCACTGCTTCCTTTCCACCTACTGAGACTCAGTCTCCAGTGGAGAGGCACTCCAGGAACACAGTCCGAGACATGCTAGACTCAGCTCTGCTTGATCAGAGATAAGAGCTCACTGAGAGTGTGGGCAGCAAAATCAAGTTCACTTCTTAAGCCAGCCAGCAACAGTTGCCCAGCTACTGTAACCTGTGCACTCTTCATCCATCCGGCAGTCATCCTGCACTCCCTCACACAGCAAATATTACACTTCAGAATGCTCTATAAGAGATAAAGAAAATTGAATAAGATCAGAGTGTCCCCTGGCAGAGATGATAAAAAAAGCTTGCAGCCCTGCAACAAGGTTCTGTACCATAGGAGAAAAAAATGAAACCTCAAAATATTGTGGAAGTATAAGAAATGATAGCTCATTAGAAAATAATTTTTGAGACATTGAGGATTGGTTCTTTTTAACTGAAAAATAATTAAAAGTGGCAATCATAGAGAAAATCAGAAAGATAAAAGAAAAACAATTCAGTGACCTCAAAAATACAATTAAGGAGCAGGAGGCAGAAACTGAATATCTACAAAACAAATTGACAGAGATATAAAGGAGTCAATAAATGAAAATAAAAATAGTTTAGATGGCTATGGAATTATAATAACCCAAATGGAAGAAAGGATTAGTGATCTAGAGGATAGCAATATAAAAATAATCTAGGTGGAAGAAAAGTGAAATTAAATGAAAAGAAATTGAAGAAACACTGACCATTAGTAACAGCAACATAAGAATAATAATGTATATTCCAGAAAAGAAAAAGAAGGGAGCAGAGAACATATGCAAGGAAATAATCATTGAAAGCTTCCCTAACCTAGGAAAGGAAATTAATATACAAGTCAAAGAAACCAGCAGAATTACACTTATATATGCAAAAAAAAAAAAAAAAAGAAAAGAAAGAAAGAAAGAAAAGAAAACAAAAAAGAAAAGAAATCTTACTCCAAGGTATATAATTGTAAAAGTTTCAAAATTCCAAGATAAAGCAAGAATTCTAATGCTGGCCAGGGAGAGTAAAGCAAATAACATATAAAGTTACCCTGTTCAGACTTTTCACAAACTTTTCAAGCAGAAATGCTATAGGCTTGGAGATAATGGAATAATGTCTTCAAATTACCATAAGATAAAAAGCTCCAGCCAAGAATATTATATACTGAATTACTCACTCTCAAATACAAGGAAGAAATTAAGGGTTTTCCACAAACAAAACTGGAAATGTTTCATTGCCTGAGCCTCCTCTACAAGCAATGTTAAAACAGGTTCTCCTATCTAAACCAAAGAGAAGAAACCTTACACAAATCAAAACAAAGTAGCAAATAGAACCAGAAAAACGAAAATGAGAATGGCAGTACCAACTCATCAAATATCAATAATCATTCTAAATGCAAACAAATAGAACTCACCAATTAAAAGATACAGAGTGGCTAGATGGATTAAGAAGCAAAAGCCAACTATACACTATTTGTAAGAAACTCATCTCAGATCTAGAGACACACATACTTAAAGTGAAGGGATGGAGAGAGGCACTCCAAGCAAATGGTGAATCTAAATAGCAGGAACTGCTATATTTATCTCAGATAAAATAGACTTCCAATGAAAGAAGGTAACTATAGATAATGATGGTTGTTATATCACTATAAAGGGATTAATAACACAAAGATACAAAGCTAATTAATATATATTCACCAATAAAGAAGCACCCAGATATATCAAGAAAATATTATCAGATCTAAATAGAGACATTGACAGTAACACAATAATAATAAGGGACCTTATCCCTCCACTTTAAGTAAAAGATAGATCATCCACAAAGAGAATGAATAAACAAGATCTTTAAACAACAAAATAGAAAGATAGGTGATAGATAGGGAGAGAGAGAGATGGTAGTACTTCACTCTAAAACAGGCTGCACATTATTTTCAAATGCTTATGGAACATTCTCAAGGATAGAACATATGTAGGCACAAAATTTTTTTTTTAAGTTTAAATTTTTGAATCCTATTAAGCATCTTTTTGGATCACAATGACATCAAACTAGACATCAACCAAAAGAAAGATTGGAAAACTACAAAGAGTGGAGAATAAACAACATGTTATTAAATTACCATTCAGTAAAAAAGTCAATTAATGATGAAATTTAAAAAATATAACTACAGTCAAATATGAAGACAAAAACTATCAGAATTGTGGAAAGCAGCCAAAGCAGCAATAAGAAAGAAATTTACAGCATTAAAAGTTTATCTCAGCAAATAAGAATCACAAGGAAAAACCTAAAACTTCACTTAAAGAAACCAGAAAAAGAAGAAAATAAACTAAAATCCAGTAAAAGGAAGGAAATGATAAAACTTACGACAAAAATCAATGAAATTTCATCAAAAAGAATATTAAAAATTAAAATAAAAGTTGTTTTTTAAAAGCATAAACAAAATAGAACACTAGCCAGACTCAAAAAAAAAGAAAACACAAATAGAATCAGAAATGAAAAAGGAATAATCACAACAAAAACAGAAGAAATGCACAGGATCATAGCAGAATATTATATACAGCTATATGACAACAAAGTGGATAACCTGGAAGATACGGATACATTTCTGAAAATATACAACAGCCCAAGACTAAACTGGGAAGAACTAGAAATCATGGACAGATAAATCACCAGCAAGGATACTGAAAGCAATTAAAACTCCCCATAAAAGCAGATGTCCTGGACCAGATGGTTTCATCAGTGAATTCTATCAAACATTTAAAGAATTAATCTTAAATCTTAGGTTGTTCAAAAAATTGAAAGTGGTGAGCTTCTAAGCACTTTCTATGTTGCCAATACTACACTGATAACAAAACCAAAAAATAAAATTAGAGACATATCTTTGATAAATATTGATGCAAATATCCTGAACAAAATACTAGCAAACTGAATTCAATGACATTAAATGAATCATACCCAACGGTCAAGTGGGATTTATTCCATGGATGCAAGGATGGTTCACCATACACAAATCATTAAATGTAGTACATTACTTCAATTTAAAAAAGGTTGACAACCATATTATCATCTCAATAGATACAGAAAAAGCATTTCACAAGACCAACACACATTTATCTTAGAAACCCTCCAAATAACAGGTGTAGGTGGAAAGTACTTCAACGTAATTAAGACTGTCTAAAACAACCTCATAGCCAACATTGTACTCAATGGATAAAAGCTTAGTTTTCCTCTAAGATCAAGAACAATGCAAGGATGTCCACTCTCACCACTATAGTTTAATATCATACTGGAGGTCCTGGCTAGCACAATCAGAAAAGAAAAAATATATAAAAGGTATAAAAATTAGAAAGAAAGAAATAAAATTATCACTATTTGCAGACAGAACGATAGTATTAGAGAACCCCAAAGACCCAAGTAAAAATCTACTAGAAATAATAAACAAATACAGTTTATTTGTTCCACAAAGTAAAGTGGAAGGCTACAAAATTAATATTAAAAAAGCTGCTGCATTTCTGTATGCTAACATTGAAAATGTAGAGAGAGAAATCAAGAAAACAATGCCATTTATAATTGCATCAAAAATAATGAAACTCCTCAGAAAAAACCTAACCAAGAAAGTGAAGGACCTATACCCCGAAAACTATAGGATATTGCTAAGAGAAATAGAAGACAACACAAAGAAATAGAAAGATATTCTGTGCTCATGGATTTGAAAAATTAAGTCAGAATGTCCACACTGCCTTAAGTTATGAACAGATTTAATGCTATCTTCATCAAAATTTCAAAGACATTTTTCAGAGAAAAAGGACAGCAATTCATGAAATTCATTTGGAATTGCAAGAGACCCATAATAGCTAAACAAACCTGAGGGGGCGGGTGTGGAAATGGAGATGTAATGCTCCCTGATGTCAAAGTCTACTACAAAATAATTATAATCAAAACAGCATGGTATTGGAATAAAAACAGAAATACGGATCAGTGGAATAGAATTGAAAACCCAGAAATAAACCCATACATAAATGAGTATTTGATTTTTGACAAAGGAACCAAAACTTACAATGAGGCAGGACAGCCTCATCAATAAATTGGAAAATGGGACATTGACATGCAAAAGGTTAAAACTAAACCACCACATAATACCATACACAAAAATAAACTCAAAATGGATTAGACTTAGACTCAAGACAGGAAGCTATGAAATACATAGAAGAAAGCAAGCAAAACATTACTGAAAATTTACCTAAAAGATGTCTTTGGGAATTCCACTCTAGTAACAACAGAAATAAAATCCAAAATCAACAAATGGGATTACATCAAATTTAAAAGCTTCTGTACAGGTAAGAAAATTCTCATCAAAACAAAAACATCCTGCTGAATGTGAGAAGACATTTGTCCATTATGCTTCTGACAAGGGGTTAATATCTAATATAATATACAAGTACTCATAAAATTCAACAATAAATACACAAAAACATCCAATTAAAATGGGTAGATAACCTTAACAGACACTTCTTTAAAGATGGCATACAAATGACCATTAGGATACATGAAAGATGATCTACTTCTCTTGACATTAGGTAAATGTAAGTCAAAACAACGAGATAACACCTCACACTTGTGAAAATGACTATCATCCAAAAGAAAGGAAATAACAAGTACTGGAGATGATGTGGAGAAAAGCCAACACATATAGTCTATTTTTTTCAAGTGTATAGTGATGCAACCATTTTTGAAAGCAGTGTGGAGTTTCCTTGAAGTATTGAGAATGGAAATTCCATATGATTCAGTTATATCTCTACTGGTTATTTACCCTAAAAACACAGCAATTATTTGCAGAGATATATGCATCCCCATGTTCATCTCAGTGTTATTTACAACAGCCAAGAGTTTGAAACAACCTTAATGCCCATCAACAGATGAGTGGGTAAAGAAAATGTGGTATATATACACAGTGGAATACTAAGCTGCCATAAAAAAGGAGAAACCCTGCATTTCATGGCAACATGAGTAAACTTAGAGAGAATTATGCTTAGTAAGATAAGCTAGAAGAAGAAAGAAAAACATTGTATTATATCACTCATATGTTGTATATAGAGACAGAAAGCAAATGGATGAAATAGATTAACTAGATTAATAATAGATTTCAAAAAAGAGAGAACTAATTCAAGTAACTGTAGACTTTTAGTAGGAAAAAAAGCAGGGGATTTGTAGAAAGAAATGGAGAAGAGATGGGGACAAACAGAGTAAAAAGGATTTATTTTAGTTTTAAAATAAAAGATATAGTGGTAAACCTGCTGTCTTTTCTGCAGATATAATTTGCTATCATAGCTATCATATATACCTCAAATCTAGTTAGCATTAAAATGCAGTATTTCTTCAAGTTAAAAACTCTTAACAAGAGGAATACAGAAACAATATCTTTTAGCATAGTAAAGTCTATTTATGACAAAATCACAGTCAGATCCACATTCAGTAAGAAAAATTGAAAGCATTTGTCTAAGAGAAACAAGGCAAGGATGTGCATAGTATTATTTAATATATTGTTGAAGACTGACCAGTGCATTTAGATAAGAAAATTACATTGAAAGTTTTCAACTGAAAGAAGAAAAGATGTGTATGGATGACATGAAAATATATAGAGAGAAATTCTCAAAGATTCCAGTAAGAAAGCTATTAGAAATAAATTATAGAGTAATTAACATCAAAAACCTGCATTGCTGTATGCAAATAACTAGCAGAAAGATAACTCAGGAAACAAATTCCATTTATAATTGCATTAAAAAGAATGAAATAAAAATAACTTGCAATAATATTAACCACAGAGGTGAAAAATCTCTATATTGAAAATGTTAAGATATTATTGAAAGAAATAGGAGATACAGAGAAATGGAAATGTATACATGCGCCTGAACTGTATTACTAAACACTGTTAAAATGACTATATTACCTAAGGCAACATACAAATTTAAAACAATCACCTTCATAATCCCATGATATTCTTAATTACTTGGAACAAAAAAATTGTAGTCTATTTCCAACTAAAAATGATCCCAAATATCAAAAACAATCTTGAGAAAAAAATGGTGGTCTGACTTCAAACTAGATTACAAAGCATGTAGTCACAGCAACATGTTATTGGAATAAAAACAGACACACAGATTATTGCACTGGACTTCACAGCCCAGAATTTACCATATCTAATCATCTATTGAGAGTTGGTGATGAGTGATTTTATTCAAGTATGTCATGAAAGAGCCAAATACATTCTGCTTTTCTAATTTTCTGTCTTCCTCTCAATTTTCCACAAAGTCTGTTGAGGATAAGTTGGTTCTTTGCATGGGTTAAGATAATTCCTACCAGGATTTATTTTCTTGTCCTTACCCAGCAGGAAAAACTTCTTGTAGCTCTCTCATAAATCAGGTCAGACATCTATCTCATCCCTACCTGCATTCTCCATATCTATTTGGTCTCTGTTGGCTATTGTGTCCAGGAGTTGGATCCTGGGAGCAGGGATAGTGAGGAAAGGCATGGCAGGAGACTGAGAAACTCAAGAGAGCGTGTAAGATAGGAAAGTTGGAGTCAGGGGACCAATGGTCTCTCTCGTCTCTTGGACTGAAGGCTCTGACCATCCTGGTCTCCACATATTTACTGGGTTAATACACAGTATTGCTTCAAGCAGCTTAGGTAAGCAAGTTTATAGTTACATTAGATTACTTATACAGCCTTTGCTCTCTAACAAAATAACCATATCTATCTTATTTTGGAGGGCAAACAGTCACAGACAAACTGTCCCAATGTTTTCACACAGTGGTCTTCACCAGGTGCCCTGGATCTGGTGTCCTTGACATCCCACCAGCTCCAACTCCGACCTACTTCTATTTTCTGGCTTCAACAATTATGTACTCTGAACTCTGGGAAGAAAAAGTGCTAGAAGCAATGTCCTGGGTCCTTGATGAAGAATGGATAGATGGATGGACCCGCAAATGAAAATTAGGTTACTGTTAGAAGAGCCAAAGATTAGTGCCAATTAGATAAAATTATTTCAGTGTCCTCATTCTTTATGCAATAAAAGTTTTATTAGACATGCCTTGGTGGCCTAGCAGATAAAGCCACTAGGAGTAGTCCACATACATCCCAAGGACTCAGGTTCAAGACGAAACAACCAAGATGAACAACTAAATCAAATAAATAAATGCCTTCTCTTTTTCTCCCTACCTGCTGGCCTGCCTCTGTTACTTTCATTCCTGCCTACACCATTTCTTTATAAAGAATTATAATAATAGACAGAAAATAAATAAATAGTAAAGAATCTCATTCTTCATTAAGAAAAGTGGATGAGAAAAGTCAAGGGATCACTAAGATGGTTGTTAGATTAGATGGTACATGTTATAAAAATAACTAATCCAAGGAATGAGGGGTATTAATCTATGTAAATATGAATATATATATACAAGAAAATTATAAATATAAAAGTATGTCTTGGTGTGTCCAGTTGGAGTAGTGGTTAGGTCCACTGCCTCCAACAAGCACAGTTCACATATATCTCAAGGACCTGGTCTCACATGCCAGTCAGAGGGAACAGCCAAGATGCACAGCTAAATAAAATTTTAAAAATTCTCCTTCCTTCTCTTCCTGCCTCCTGTCTGCTTGCCTTTACTCCTGTCTATACCTTATTCTCTTTTAAGAAAAGTGTATCTACATTATATATACATGTATGTATATATACTAACACATTTATATATAAAATACATATGCATTTAGATATAAGAAATTGCATGTGTTTCCATGAATAATGGTGAGAAAAAATTATTAGATTTTTCTAATTAATATAATGATAAAGTAGTAAATATTCATGTTGTGCCTGCTACTTCACTGAAATTGAAATGAAAATGTTTGGATTTCTGAGTATTTATTTACATTAATGAACTAGTCTCTGTGACTCAGGAACAGGTTATTAAAGTCACAGATACAGGTTCAAAACCTATGATCAGGGGTAGAAACAAAGAAAAGAAATATTAGACCCAAAGCTGACAATAAAAAACAAATAATAATAATTAAAACTTTAATGACTAAGTGGCTAATGTGTAGGCAATGTAAAACCCAAGGAACTGAGTTTGCAAAACAGGGCCAGGGGATGCATGCAAATCATAAATAGAAGTACTTTCTTCTCTTCCTTCCTTTCTTCAAAATGTTTCTTCCTCCTCTGCTTTCTTTTCTCCCAAAGAATAAAATAAGATAAATTATTATATTTACAAATTTTCATGGACTAAACCAAATTAATCAATAAGCATTTGTTACATTTGTAGTGCATTTTAGCTAATAAATTGAAAAAAAATCATGAAAATCACTATGCAGTTTTTCAATGTGTGGGAGATATAGTAATTCACACATTATATTGTGGTTTTTGTGTTGCAAGTTTTGCTAAAATTTGGTGTAATAAAACTTCTACTTAGTAAAGGCAGGTAGTGTTCATTCTCAAAAGGGCATTCAAGGCAAGGTATAGAAATATTGGCTGGGTCTACCACCTCTGGCTAAGCACAGTCCACATATATCCCAAGAACCTGAGTTCTCATCCTTGGACTAAGGGGAAAACCAAGCTGAACAACTAATTAAAATGGATAAACATATTTTTAAAAGGAGAGGCATTTAATAACAGCAAAAAAAAATTATGCGTCAAATGAATAGTTTCATCTTTGTCTCTAGAGTTGTAATTTTGATTCAGGAAAATTGAAGGTATTTTTGCAATTGTATTTCAAAGAATTTCAGTTTCTACATTATAATAAAAGTGCTGACACAAATGAATTTTTGCTGTTTTTGTATTTTAAAAGTTGTTGAAAGTGCATTGCATAATATCATTATATGTCTGTGCATCATCATAAATAGAAGACACGAAGAATGAAAAGATATTCCCTGCTAATGGGTGGGAAGATTAACATTGTTAAAATGGATTTATTTGTCTAAAGAAATGAGCAGTTTCAACAAAATCCTGAGCAATTGATTATGATGCTGCATTAAAGCCCTATCTTCTTCCAATATGACAGATTTCTTCAATCCATTTCATCTTTTTTAATCATATACATCAAAGTTTAAAACAGTTTGGTTTGGAAAAACAAATGCTAATGAAAACTAAGGAAATGACTTATCATACTTAACTTCTTCATACTTTCCATGTAATGGAACTATATATATTCTATATAATTAATTGTTTATATGTGTAATTGTTTCCTTGTTCGGTCTCTCAATTATTGAAACAGTATATTGTATTTACTGAAGTATAGGATATTAAATCTAGTTAAGGACAAAAAAGACTTTTGAAAGTAGAAATGAAACTCCCTTCTGAAATTAGTAAAAACTATAGTTCTGAACCTTTTTAATACACACGCACACACATATAAATCAGATACTATTCATTTGCTTGTTTAACAATATTTATTCATCAACTATCATGTACTCATTTTTGTTTTAGGTGTTTCCTGTTCAATTGTGGACAAAACAGTGATACATCTCTATGTGCCATTATTTTCTATTGGGGAAGTTACGCAAAAAAAATTAAATTTAGAAATAAATTAATTGCATATTTTATTAGAAGCTTTTAGGTGCTATAAAATGTATAAACCTCTGTAGTCTTTGTGTTGGATGGAGAATTCTTATTAGGTAGGTAGAATAGTTCACTTTGAGAATAAAGATACCCTTTGGAAAAGCACTTGAAAGAGAGGAGTTTAACAATGCAGACTTCTATGGAAACAAGTTTCAGAAGCAAGGGAACGCTCAAGACAAGACTGGAAGCTGAGAATTGACCTGGCCTATAGAAAGAATACGAAGTATTGTATGCCTGGAATGCAGTGATTATAAAATGTTATCAGATAATGTCAGAGATAACAGTTGTACTACTCCTATCGGTTCTTGTAGATTATGATGGAGTTTAACTTTTGCTGTAAGTAAAACTCAGAGTCAAGAATTTATGCTGAGGTTGTACCATGATTTGGACAATTTCGTAAGATCAAAGGGTTATCTTGCTCACAATAGAGTGGGTGACAGAAAATCAGATTAGAATCAGTTAGAGGCCAGTTACAAAGTATTTTGATAATTCAGATGAGACAGATCTATTGCTTAGAATAGGGTTTCACTGTGGAAGTGAATAAAATAGGTCAGGTTCTCAATCTACTTAGTAGTGAAAGCCTACAGATTGTAACACAATTTTCTGACACTAACTTTTTTGTATTCTATAATGAACATTATTAGTGTACCAAAGATGGTACCAAGGTTTTGGATTTGAGTAACTGGAATCTAGATAAACAATAACTTAGTTGGGAGGGAAGCGATTCATGTGAAAAATATTTTGATACTGGGAAGAGATTTACCTCAATTTTAAATAATTCTTGATTTTTAATTGAAAAACTTTCTTCTTTTAAGTTGATAGACCAATAAAAGTTAACTAGAAGGATTAACTTCTTATTTAGCACTTAGGTACATGACAGGCATTGGTTTAAGCTGACAACTTTCAACAAATGTTTATTCATATCATTTGATAACTATTTTGATAAGATGCTCAGGTTGGCATACCCTGCTGGTTTAATGGTTACATCCATTATATATAGTCCACATTTATTCCAAAGACTCAGATTAATAGATAAGACAAACAACTAAATGGGGTAAATGTGATGTTTCTTCTTAGTCTTTCTTCCTACCTGTCTCTGCTCATCTTCATTCCTGCCTGCATCTTTACTTTAAAAAAAAAAAGAAAAAAAAGCTTAGGTTGACAATTTCTTATCCAAAGTTACTGAGGCCAGAAAATTTTAGATTTCAGGAATTATAAAACTGAAAAATAATAGTAGAGTTTATACATGTAGTATACTTTATGCATTCCAGTTGGATTACGCTAGCATTCTTTAATTGACCATATTATTACATATTTTAGGAAATATAAATAAAATTCTATAAGAGGGATAATAAAGGCTATGATTAGCCTACTGCCAGTTCAGTTCAAGTATTCCAATGAAATGAGTTCAAGTCAAATCATATTTTATTGGCCACTGGGTTATTTTCTAAACCTTCAGATTTTCAGAATTCTTTGGTCTGTAAAAATTTCAGTTAAGTTCCTGTAAAGTTACATTAACTGTACCACTTTGTTAATCCAAAAAACAAAACACAAAACTGATAGTGAAAACCATGCTTCTTCTTTGATGAATTCTTTCTTTGGATTACAGATGAGTATAACAGATTGAATTTTCTTAGGCTCTACGCAAGCTTCTTGAATATTTTATTCATTTCTAATATATCATAGAATATGCTTTTTGAATACATATTGAGGAATATTATTCTTCAGCTTATACTAAAAATATATCATTGGATTTATTGTCAGATACTAGTATTTCAATGCCTCTTCTAGATTGTATTATTACTTCTGTGTTAAGATGGCTTGTGATCACTAAGAAAAGATGAATGGGGAATAATGCACAAGACATTTGCAAGAACTACTCACAAACTAATGTGTTCATTATAAACTACTTTCTTAAAAATTTATCTTTGCCCATAATAATTAAAATTTCCTAGAATAAAATAATTAAATAAATAAATTTAAGCATCGTGTCAAGTAGACTTGTCTTCTCACTTCAAAGAACAAATACTGGTTATAGACTATTAAGTTCCACAGAATACTTTTTAAAAGTTCGAAAATTAAATGTTAATGTTTGTTACACATGCTGAATTGCAAGTAAATAAAATAATCTACTCTGTTATTTTATTGATGGGACACTGCATCACCACATCATATCGGTGTAAGATGAGTATCACTGTATATCACAAATATCTGTATATAATACAATAAGTTTACCACTGCAGTCCAATTCTATGTACTTTTTAAATATAGACACTTTTATATTTTCAAATTCATGACAAATTTGAGCAAAAGTAGAGTTTTTATATATTCTTTACACCCACACATGCACAACTTCGCCCTTTGTCAAAATCCTTAGTCAATGTAGTACATATGCTACATTGGAACATAATTAATAATCATTGTCCTTGGTTTTCATTAGGGTATTTTCCTGGCATCATACATTTTTTAAATTTTGTCGAATGTACCACATATATCCACCATTACACAGGATACTTTCATTACACCCAAAATCCACTTAACTCATTCATTTTTTTTGCACATTATAATTGTGCTTGAACTGTTACATGGCAAAATTAATATCAGTTTCCTTTAATATTCTCAGCAAAATTTCTATTTCATGCAAATGACCTACTTTAGGCATTTTGTTTTTGATTAGATATATTAGAACAATACTTATATACCAACAATTTGAGAAGAAAGAAATGATGAAATGAATTAAAACAGAAAAATACAGAGACTGTAAGCAGAGAATAATGAAAGTCTTCATTTTAATGGTTCAGTTTTTCACTTACCAATATATTTCACTGCCCAGTTGTTCCAAAAACTCATTTTGTACTGAGAAACTGATAAAATTCCTGTGCTTGGGAAAAAAGAAAGACAACAGAAATAAAAAGTGAACTAAGTATGTTGAGTTATTATATTAATATTACAATAAAAACAGAACAATGAATCTAAGGGGGAAAAATCAAAAGGGGAATTTTATAAACTTTGTAATTGGAAAATGTGGTCCCCTAAATCCAATCTCATATAAGTATAACCCAAAATCAAATGAGAGAATGAATCAAGCATAGATCTGAAGAGAGTGTGTTCCTGGTAGATGATAAAGATATCACCAGAGCCTATATAGCTACTTACTTGGTACATTTAAGAAACAGAAACAACAGTGTTACTGGAATAAAGTGGTCAGAGATAGGGTCCTTAAATATGAAAATGAGGGCAAATTATGTTAGGCTTTTATAATGTGAAGATTTCCCCATACATACTCCCCAGATATAATGGATGCTTGAGTAGACAATGACAAAACTTAGCTCACTGTCAAATATCATTTGATTGTATAGAGAAAAAGCGGGAGTGAAAGCTGACAAATAAGTTGGTAGGCTACTATAGCAGTCTTGGTGAGAAATGACACTATCTTAGACCATAATGTTTCTGCTTTGCTTTCCATAAGAATAAATTGAGTAATTTATTTTTTTAACTTTTCTACATCTTACACTTGTAGGAAAATACATCAGGCATCATATTTTAAACTCATGCATAATTGGATGTGATTCACTAATATGTTTATCATAAATTGTATTTGGATACATATATTCAAATGCTATGTTTTGATGTTACATATATTTCATTCTATATTGTATTATATTAATATGATAATCATGAAAGATATGCTATCAATTTCAACTGCATAACATTTTTCTCTGGTTCTTTCTAGAAAAGTTTATATAGCATTTATTATTTGCTTCTTAAAAGTTGAACAAAATCTTCCATTATAAATATTTGGTCATGATATTTTCACTGTGAAAAAATTTCATATACTGATATAAATTTATTTAATAATGTATTTCTATTCAAAACATCTACTTATTCTTGAGTTACTTTGGGTATTTGTGTCACTATCAGTTTTCTATTACTACAGAAAATTATAAATTTAGTGGAATCAAACAACACATTTTTATCTCTGTAAGTTCAAACTTTAGGTACTTCATGTGTCTCCCTGGGTCAGCTGCTTAAAATCTCACAAGGCCGAAACCAGAATGTTATTTTTAGATTTCTGAGAATGAATATGCTTCCAGATCTTTGTAGTTGCTGATGATGTCTTTGTGATTGTAGAGCCTGAGTCTAGATTTTCCGGTTTCTAGTTAACTGGAATTAGATCTTGTTCCTCCTGCAGGTAGCTCACCTTCCTACTTTTTTCCACGTAATTCACCCCCTACCCTTTCAGCAATCAAGATCTGAGTATCTATCTTGTTTAAAATTTATCCAAATCTTTATTCTGCCATCTATTTTTTAACCCAGTCCAAGAATAATCGTTGTTTTTAAGGACTAATGTGTTTAGATTTCATTAAAATAATTAGAATGCTCTCCCTATTCTATGTTTCATGATATTATTATCTGCAAGTCCCTTTGGTCATGAAACAACATATTCAAAGATTCCAGTGTTTTGTGCACTGACTTATTTGAGGATCTATGCTACCTACACAATGATATTCAATGATTTTTTTTTCTATTTTATCTAAGGTATGTTGAATGATTTTACACATAATTGCTCAAAAGATTTCTTTGTCATTGTTCTAGTGTCTGTAGGATCAGTACTGGCACCCTCTATTTCATTATTTTGGAATTTCGAGTCTTTTATTTTTCTTTTTAATTGATCTAGCCAGAGATTTACTCACTGATATTGATCTAAAAATAAAATTTTTTGGTATAGTTGACTTTTTTTGTTATTCATTTTTAATTTCATAATTTCAACTCTTATTTAATATTTTTAACACATTCTAATTTATACTTTTATAAATTGACAAATGATGCTTTATTTGATTTAGCTAATACTATTGCTAATGGTTTCTTTAGCCCCACTAATTTGTGTTTATTCTAACAATTACTAACAGAGGTTAGTTGAAGTTCTAACTGTAATTGTCAATATGTCTGTTTCTTTAATTTCTATCAGGTTTTGCTTCATATATTCTAAAGCAATGTTAATGATTTTTCTAATATTGTGATATGACAATAAATATATACATATATGTATATGCATATATATGTATGTTTGTATATATTGGTTTGCATTTCTGGGCAGAACTCCTAAAACCCTAAAAATTTCCTAAGCAATAGGGCTGCTGGTAACACTTTTTCCTAAAGTTTATCTTTTGCCCTTGTTCCTGAAATGAAGCTTCTTAATCTTGGAATTTCCTAAGCAATATGAGTTGCAGAATATCCTTTGCTATAGTATTTGAATTTGAACCCAATTTCTGACATTTAGTACCTAACATTAGTACCCTCTGACATTAGTACCCTTGGAATTTACCATATTATAGTAGTATCTTTTGTTCTAATGAGATGCTTTTGGTGAACTACTTAATAGTTTCATAATGGAAAGGTATCACTAGAAAGACCAAACCACAATCAAAAGCTTGTAACTTTCAGTGTCATCCTTTCAATATCCAGGGAGGGAAGAAGGACCCTTAATAATTAATTAATAATTAATTATGCCAATATGATGAAGTCTCCACAAAAATTTCTAAATTATGAGGTTCAGAGAACTGTGTTAGTAAATATATGCATATAATGGGAATTTAGTGCACCCCAACTCCACAGGAACAGAATTCTTGTCCTGGGGACCCTTTTGGACCTTGTTCTATGTATCTCTTCATCTGCCTCTTCGACTCTATCCTTTATAATAGCCTTAAATATAATACACCGGTAAACAGTGTTTGCCATCAAGCTTTGGATTTTTTGTTTGTTTGTTTTTTGTTTGTTTGTTTGTAAGGAAAGTTTCAGGCAGAAACCTTAAGTGAGCTGTTCTTGAAAATGATTTAACTAACTAGGGACTTGTGGGAACCCTGATTTATAGCACTCAGTCATAACAGTCTGACGCTTGTGATTGGTATCTGACGTGGAGGCAGTCCTGTGGGACTAAACCCCGAACTTGTAGAATTAATGCTAACTCTAGGTAGAAAGTGTCAGAGCTAAATTGAATTGAAGGACACCCAGAAGTTGTTTTTAGTGTTGAGGAATAGCTTGGTTTGGGAAAATTCCCACTCGGTTTCCAGAGTGATGTGTTCTGGACATACTGAGAGAAGAAACAGAATTTTTCCTTTTCTTGGATGTAGAGAAATATTTTTTGCCCCCAGTTTTTAGATATTTAGGGTATTAAATATTCTTGATAAATTGTTCTCTTCACATTATAAAATATTCTCTTTATTCCTATAATATTTTTTTCTGAAATCTAATTTTCTGATATTAAACTAATCATCTAAATTATTACATGCTTAACTACGTCTTAGTTATCTTTTTATATGTAGCTAATAACTTTTTGCATCTTTTATTTTTAACCTCTCTTTGGGTATTTAAAATCAGTTTCTAATAGATAAGAATCAGTATATTTCTTTTTATTGGATGAAAAATATTAATGTAGTATAATTTATAGAAGACACATGTATTTACTTTCCTTTTAAAAATCAAATACATGGCAAGTATTTTTGTGGATATACCTTGTTTAAAAAAATTATAGGTGTCAGACTTTGAAAATTTCAGTACCTTGTATTTTGGTAAGAATAGACACTCTCTCTGCTATGAAAATGGCAATTCTTACAATTTCTTTTATCTTGGTATGATTTTAAGATTTTTTTTTCTTTGTTGGATTTCAGCAGTTTGACTAGGAAGTGCCTAGCTTTGTTCATCTTCTCTTTATCCTCTTTGACAGTCTCTGAATCTCCTGGATATGCAGATTATCTCTTATTTATTTTGGAAAACTCTCAGTTCTGGGTATTTGATTGCCCTATTCTTTTTCTTTTTTTTCTTTTTAACTGATTTACCATCTGGTAAATGTACATATCATACCACACCCACCACCAAAATTCTAGTACCATTCACATATCAAATTAACTCAGTTATCTAGACCTGTCAGCCTCTCCAATTACCCCTCTGATAAGCATTTTATTGGGGAATAATTGCTTTTGTTGAGTTTTGTTTGTTATTTGTTTTGTTTGTTTATATTCCATATATGAATGAAGCTATCGATATTTGTTTTTCTCTTCCTGGTTTACTTCCTTAACTGTATTTTCTTCTGAGACTCCAATTATACCCAAGCCAGGCAATGTGATATCATCAGACTGATGTCAAGTTATTTATTCTTTCAGTTTTCACTATTTGAAAATCTTTGTTTCTGTTTGAATAAGCTTTATCGACAAATTGCCAATTAAAATCTTTTGTATGTCTATTGTGTTAACAAACTTGCTGAAATGATTCTTAATTTCAAATATGTGTTTCATTTTTATAATTTTCACTTTTATGTGGTGTTAATCTCTCTACAAAAAAATCCTTATCTATTCAGGAATTTTTTTCTATTTTCCCTTAAATGCTTTAACATATTTATCATCATTTGTTTAATGGTCCTAGCTAATAATTCAAATATTTGGACACATCAGTGTTTGTTTCTTGATATTGATGTGTCATGTGGACATGCCTGGTTTTGGTTTTGCTATTTTTTCAGGGTTCTATCATTGCTGAGTCAATGTCAAATGTGTGTAAATTAAGGTAAATGCTACTTACACCCAGAAGAAAGATAAAGTTACTGTCTATCAGCTAATTAGTGTGAGGGAACCTAATCAATCGAAACTGTTATTTAGCAAGTCTGGCTTTGATATTGCAGAAGTTGAATTCTGAGATCCACACAAACTTTAGATTTTTACAATCTGTGCTCAGAAAGGAGAAGGGAAACACGACTTTCCTTTCATGTTCTTTATCCTCCCTCTGTGATAAATGGAGCCTGATAATTTTAGTAAGCAGACTCTATGCACCTGCATTCCTCTGAAGGGTCTCTCTGGCTCTCCTTGGCAGTCCAGAAGTAGATACTTACTCTCAGTGCAAGGCCTGGAGCATTGGGAGAACTTTTCTTTCTGTGTCACCCCTTAGGCAGATAATGTGCCCCTCCCCGTGCCTGGAGGCATAAGTTTTCAGTGTTCCTGCCTCCTCAGTTGTGCTATAGACTAAGACCTCAGTTAGGAATAGGTTTTCTCAGATATCCTGTTCCATTCTCAGACTGTAGAGACCTGGAGGGCTAGTGATATACATGTATATGGATATGGATATGCACATATTTTTTTCAGTTGTCAAACTCTCCTACATAGATAGATGCAACTGTTTCACATTCCTTTTCATTGAATAGCCCATAGCAAGGGTCTATAGAGTTTTCTAGATTCTCTCACTCTTCTTTCAGACTTAGGCAGGACCTCTCTGCCTGCAATTCCGAGTTGTTTTTCTGTGTTTCCTTGCCTTACTCGCTGAATTTCCCCTGAGCATTCAAGAAAAAATCCTGGAAAAGGGTTGGTGGCAAGAAGTGCAGACTTCTCTTGTCTCCAGGCTTGAGAGGAATTTGAAACTGTCTGTACAGCTCACCCTGGGGATTTAAGAATTCATTAAAAGTTCAATTATTCCTCTGCTTCTTTGGTGTTTCCTGTTTAGTCCATTACTGTGGCACTGATGCTATTCCTTGTGTCTTGCCCTTTCTAAGGAGGCTTTTTCATTTGTGAAATTTAGTTCACTAGGCTACTTGATTTCTTTGAGTCTTTATACAGTTATAATTTTGTACATTTTCCACTTCTTATTAGAACTTGAGTTAACATTCACCTGACACTTTCTGTATCCTAGATAGGAGTTCTGTTTATTATTGGTAGTCTCAAATTTTCCTTATTATTTAGAGAATCAAGCAGCGTTTAAAAATTTTTTTCAAAGTCATCCATAATCTTGATTTTTGATATTGTGATCCCTCTACCCTTAGACAATCTAATAAAAGGTATAGATGGAAAATGAAGGCATCTTCCTCTTTCAAAGAAGAGTTCATAAATATTGCCTAACATTGACTAAAGGGTTAAAAAGAATATTAGTTTGAATCTAACTTTTAGAAGAATTCAAACACAATGTAAGCAAAGCTAGTTACTTGCTGGAGAGTTCCCTGGAGTCACGGATTTTGATTTTTTTCAATTATATAATTCTTAATTTTTGTAAGTGTTTTATGTATTGTTTCTGTCATTAAACTATTTTTAAACACCTTATATACAAAAATTAAGGGTGATTCAGTTGCTAAGTCAAAAGTTGTTAAACATGTATTGTATGTTTTTAACATGTATTGTATGTATTTAAGACTGATATGTACCTGACATGAGTTCACTCTTATGACATGGTAGATGGAATGGGAAACTAAACTGGATAAGCAGAACTTTAGACAACGGCAAGTTAGGAGTTATGTTAGGCAAGATCTGGGGATTTACAGGACTAAATTTCCTGGAGTTAAAGTCTGATTAGCAAAGGCTACACAATAGACTAATATCAATAATCATGAAACAAAACTACCGAAATTATTTAATGATCAGTCAGCGGAAACTTCAATTAGGAAAAGGATTTAGGATGCATCGCCCTATCATCTCTGTTGCCAATATGATACTGTAAAACAGGTTTGCATAGTACAGGTTTGAGGTACCATTATCTTAGCATCGAGTGGGAAAGCAACATTTTTGCTGTCAGTTTTGCATTTCAGGAATAGTGACAAATCCTTAAATTAATGAATTTATGCAATTTTTGAGGTAAAACATGCTCAGAATTATAATATTTTATTTCAAATATTTGCTGAAAATTGTTACCATGAGTATGTTATAATAGATCTAAGTTAAGACAATTAGGTACGTGGTGCACAGTTTTATATTATAAGTAGTTATGCTGGATCAGTTGACCTAAATAATTTGCAAAATACTAGACTTTTATGTTTCTATCCATTCTTTTTCTATCAGCATTTTTGAAACATGCTCTAAGATTTTATAGGTAATTATTCTTTCAGTCTTATAAAGCACAAGCAAAAACAAATCTATGTTAAATATCTGCTTTATTTCAAGTAATCAAAAAACTGTGCAATCTCTATATAAATATTTCTGTGATTACTTACTATTTAAATAGTAAGGAACTATGTAAGGGAAGGAACTATGAAATAACAAGTGCCAGATATAATAGTTATTGCATGAAATCTAACATATATAAAATAATATGTTATACAATTATTTCATTTCTAGAATTTTAATATATACTATAAATATTAATCCATAAGTGATGTATACTAATTTAAGAGCTCTGGTAATCAGATAAATAAATGAAATCGTATCTGGTCTTCTCAGAAGACAAGTTGATAATGTACTATTTGGGGTCAAATAAAGTATAAGCAGTGTCTAGTTTTATAATGTGTAAGTTCATAATTGTAATAAAAGCTATTTGTTTGAAACATTAGACCCCACATAAATTGATTGCAGCCTGGGGACCAAAATTTTATGATTTGCTTGAATCATTATTCTATAGTTAGTACCGATGATTTAAATGAATCATTGAATCATAAAAATGTAGGGCTGGAAGCAATCTCAAAGTCACCTTTTCCAACAGTGCAGAAGCAATCGAAACAAATGGAGTCTATCAGATGGCTATCTGTCTTGTCATTAAAAATTTCCCTTAAGAGAAATTTACCGATCTCCCTGGGCACATGCCTCTGAGGTTTGATTGGCTTGATTAACTTGAAAGTAAGTCTGCTTCTTGCTTAAAAAACCTAATAATGCTAAAAATATTTTTAAAAGCTTTTTGGAAATCTTGACTTTCTTACTTCTTTGTATTCAGCACAACACTGGAAATAAAAAGAGCAGAGCACAGATTTTTAGGCGGTGAAAATATCTGTATAATATTATGATAGATGCATGTCATTTTGCTTTTGTCCAAACCCACAGAATTTATAAAACTAAGAGTTAACCCTACAGCTAACTACAGACTTTAGGTGATTATTATGTGGCATTGGGGGTTCATCACTTGTAACAAATGTTCTCTAATGAGTGATGTTGATATTGAGGGATGCTACGCACGTACAGGGAAGAGGGATATGGGAAATATCTTCAGTTTTCTTTCCATTTTTCAATGAAACTAAAACTGCTTCAAAGAGAGTTTTCTTTAAAGAAAGAGAATTTTTGTTTCTTCTCATGATTACATGTAGCATTTCTGTTGCCTCTATTAAGTTCCTTTTTTCTTTATTCACACTGTATCTTTCTTCAATTCTCTTTCAATTGTTTTTTCTCCTCTCGCTCTGTTTACAGTCAAATTTTTCTAGTCCCCAATTTTTCTTTAACTCAGTTAAGAACTATAGACTTATGTATACTTTTCAGTTAATTGTATCTTTATTTATTAATTTTTTGTCATATTGCATGCTGTGTATATTTCCCCTATTTTTTTACAATTCGACCTAATTATTAAACCCAGTCTATTTTGATCATTATTCTTCATTGAACAATAATTTCTGAATTCTTATTATACACCACCATTGGTGGTTCTAAGAGTGGTACAATAGCCACAGGTGAGAGGTAGGGAAAACAAACTTGGTTTACAGACTACATTTCATAATTCTACTAAAATTTCTCCATTAAAGGCCATTAATAATAGTGTAATTGTCACATGTAGTTGTCTTCACTCTGCACTTATAATTTGGTCTTTCTGGAATGAATGACCTAATTGATTTTTGACAATTTCCCCATATTAATAGGGAAATGTATCTTTGTAGTAAATCGGGAATCCAGAAACAATAGGTGTATACTAGGAATTAGATAAAAACTATAGTCAATTTCAAACAATTGCAGTTAATTTCCTTGCCTGTACTGTTCTTGATGTCTAGATACTGGCAAAATAATATCTAGATACATGTCAAAATGGCAAAATAACTTTGCCTCATGACACAACTCTGATGCTAAGATAAGCCTGCCATTTGAATCTCAAATCTCCTTTACACCTTTAAAATAGTCCACAGCCTAACTTAGCTTCTGTTATCCTTTCATGTAATGAATCTATTATACATTTTCATAGAATTATCTTTTCATGTTACAATGATCATGTCATGCATTTGTTCAGTTTATGCTTTCTCACTACCATGAATTAATAACCAAAAATAATGTATTTTTCTCTTTCTGACACCAAATTATATATTTTTCACCTTCTCCCACCCTCAATAAACAGAACATACTTGTATGCACAAGCACAAACATGAAGAAAAGCTAAAGAAAGGCAAGCACTTAGTCTTTTCACTATTCCCAGTAGCATTTTCAGGATGTATGTGCTTGACATATATTAAATAACTAACAAACACATTTTGAATGCAAGAGTAAATAAATGAGCAAGTTATTTTGTTGCATATAGCTTCTCATCTTTAAGCAAAATTGGTATTTCAGGAGAATGCTATGTAGATCAAATTAAAGCTTCTAAGCCTAGATTAAATCCTTCCTGAAGAAAAAAAAAAACAGAATTAAGATCAATAAGATAGTTTAAATACTTTATTCAATGGCATTTAATGGATTTTACTTCCTTCTAAGATCTCTCCCCCTTTTTGTTCTGTGGTATTATCAGTTGACATTCCTTGGGCATTTTAATTGTCATTTGCTTGTTCTCACTCACTCAATCTCCCTAATATCGCTCTTATGGAATTTTGTTTTCACCTGTATTTTAGGGAAATGAGTATCTGGATGGAGTTTCAGACTTTTAAAATTTTGTTTTCTTTCTACTTTTGCTAGCTTCAACACTTATTAAAGTTGCTAGGGTCTTTTAAATACAGAGTTAAGTTTTTATCGTCTTATAGTCTTCATCACAAAACTGTGTATCCTATTGTGTGTAACAGTGGATGCAGGTGGTCTTGGTTTAAAGTGCTAAAGTGGGAATCACAGTAGAAAAGTTAGCTAAAGAACATGGTGCAGTAAAATCAGAGGAGGACAGAGGAAAGAAAGCTAGAGAACAATAAATCAATACAGCTGTCAATACTCCTGGTTTAAGGTACTACCTGTCATCAGCACAGAGTCATCAAATCATAAAATGACACAAATCCAATTTAAAATACCAGAAATTTCAATTCAGTTTAAAGTACAACTAAGGAGAGCTAGGAAGTCAGTACAATTAATTTTAAAGTATAGTTAACTATCAACTCTACGTGTATGTGTTGAGACTCACAGTACAGACTGTTGAAAAGAACAAAAGAAATAAATCCCAAAAGATGCCAATTTGGAATTCTATCAGTTCAAAGGAAAACACTAACAAGCCAATAAGAAAACTTTTCCTACCCAGAATGCCCTAGGGCAGGTTCAGGGAGGAAGATGAGCTGCTACGACCCCTTAAAATTAGTTCCCTAACTCCTCAAGGTCACTTCTTCTCTGTAGGACTCACTCTTTCTCTAATCCCCAGGAGTTAACAGCTTTTGTTGATGAGGTTGTAAATTAGAAAAGTCTGAGCAGTGTCTTAACACTTGAAATTATATCAAGCCTGCATTTAAGTGGTTTCCATTCTGAACTATATCTTTACATTATAGCATTGTAAGAATTAAAGGTAACTAAGAAATGTGGAATAAACTTCACTTATGTTCTAGAGGATATAACAATGGATATCTTTCTATGACCTCATATAGCATTCACTTGCATATAACAAAAAAATAAATTTATTTTAAACCTATATTTGAGCAACAGACTTTGGATTCAGCAACCTATTTTTTGAGAACTTTGTGCACATCAATAATTTTAAGATGTATCCAATACAGGAAAACAGATTTGAATTCTTGCTGCATATTCAGGGTATCAGCTCTACTGTTAAAATTAGGTGTTTTGGCAGATACGTTTATGTGTGTGCTTTGCTATTGTTAACCGGAGTTAACTGCAATTGGTTAGACTTAATGTTCTACATTTGAAAATCGACACATATATATGGCACATGACATATATATACATATATGTATACACATACATCATATATATACATGTGAATGTTATCAGTGAATGATGAAAGTTAAATTGTTATTCTACAGTTGAACTTAACATTCAAAAATATTTAGGTGACACTCATAAATTAAAATATATTTTATAAAATATATTCCACTTTGAAAAAATAAATGTGGTGATTGATGGATATTCCTTTACAGATTGATTTGCAAAGAGAAAAGTAGAAGAAAGCAAAAAAAGTATGAATAATGGAAACAGACAAGGGGTGAAATTGTGAAAGCAAAGAGGAATATTGTCTCACATGTATACTTTAAGATTTATTTTATTTATTTCGGTAAACTCTGCACTTGCCTTAAAGAAGACATAGGGGGAGCAACTTTGTGGGTATTTTGTGTGTTTGTGTGTGTGTGTGTGTGTGTGTGTGTGTGTGTATCACTTACATAATTTTTTTCAAAAATCTGATATGTTTTAAATGTCACAGCATATGAGGGCAATATCCAGCTTCGAAAGGTTTTTAAAACTTCAATATTGCTAGAATATTTTTCTTATCTCATCTACTATTGTATATTAACTACATGCAAACTCAGTTCACAAATATCTTTTCCAATGAGAACAAATTAAACAAAATCTAAATAATCAAGGTATATAAACATAATGCATACAGTATTTTTGTTTTTAAGGCTTTCTAACTCAGAATGGAGCTTTTAAAACACATGATTGCTGTTAAGGGTAGAATTGTGTTCAGAAAATATTATTCTTTCTCTTTTAAATGCCCCATATCATCATCCCCCACAATATTTAAAGGGGATTTAACTGTTTTTTAAAAGTGTGTTCTTTTATTTTGTAAAGATAACTTTTACTAAAAGTTGTGCAAATGAGAAGAGGAGAAGGAAAGAAAGAAGTAAGGAGGGATGAGAGGGAGAAAAAGAGGGAGGAAGGGTTGAAGGGAAGAGGGCATCAAGGGAGGGAGAGAAGGAAGGAAAGAGGATAAATTGAACATTAAACATTAGAGAAAGAGAGGAAGAAGAAAAGAAAAAAGAGAGATGAAAACAGAAATAACATTAATCTGCAATCTACGAATAACTATATTTTATCTAATTCTTTTGAAATAAATTTTTATTTCCAATTAAAAATGATGTTCATAACTTGTAAATTGCTTCTTTCACTTTTTTTTCCCATGCAGCTAACTTTCCTCAAATACAGAATAAATAATGTTTCATCATACTGAATTCTACAATTCTATAGGAACACTAAAACACTGGCTTATGGAGCTATTGCTAGATATTTTGTTTCTGTCTCCATTGAAATCTGTGTACAGAGGAAGCTTTTCTAGATGCGTACCTGAAGAAATCCTACCTTCTAAACTTTTGATAAATCATTTTGATATATTTTTAGACCTTCTTCTGTAGAACTAACATTGCCATTTTCTTCTTTGTTAATGGTATAGGACTGCTTTCACCTTCGAAACAATTATAATGGTGCAGATTTATCAATGGCAATAATTATTATCCACTAATGTAACAATCATTTAACAGCTTAATTATAAAATGATCAATAATCATTAATATTATTAGAAGAGAATCATTAGAATAATAAAGAGAATCATAATTAACTCATTTTTCATGTGCTCTGTGAATCATATGAATTCTGTTATTGGTGAACAGTCTTTCATGCTCTTTTGGAGGGTTTTCTTACTCATGTGTTTAAATTCTTCTCTTTGGTGTGTTCATGGAATTCAAACATTATGAATATTTAATATTCCCTGGTCAAATATGTCATAAATGTAAGGTCGACACATATTACATGGCTGGAACATGAGAGTGAAAGAATTCACCATAAGTAAGTGATAGAGTAGCAGAAAGATTTACTCACTTTCCAAGAGAGGAGAGCGATCACACTCTAGAAGGTGAGTCAGCTCTAAATTGTCAGGGATTAGAATTTATGTAAGGATG
The DNA here is from genome assembly GCA_004363575.1 of Solenodon paradoxus. NCBI lineage: Eukaryota > Metazoa > Chordata > Mammalia > Eulipotyphla > Solenodontidae > Solenodon > Solenodon paradoxus. The sequence continues at coordinate 1,506,041 of RJWH01000011.1, forward strand.
CGTGAGGTTGGCGGGTGTGTGGGATGCAGGATGCCTTCTAGTTTCTCACATAGCCTTTGTGAGATAGGGTGTTTTGCAAAGGTTTGTATTCTCTGAGAGACAGGAAGCCTTCCATTTTTCCCAGGCAGCTTGGAGGGGGTCTTACATTGCTGAAAGGCAGATTTTTTTTTTTTTTTTTTTTGGTTGCAAGGCAGCTTCGTGTCTTGAATCTAGGATGATGTGGATTCCATGTAACTGGAGCTGTTGTTGCTGGAATTTTCCATTGACCTAGGCCTTGATATAGGGCATTGAGTAGAGTTGGGGTTTTTTTTTTCAGTTTCCCTTACAATAAATATTCTTCTAAACCTAACTTTGCCCTATTTTGTTTTCCATCTTAGGTCTTAGGGAATTTATTTGGATTATCCATCAAGACAGATAAATATTCACTCATTTTTTCTTCATGTTTGAAAAATTTAAATTAATTTTAGGTTTAGCTCTTTAATTCATCTGGAATTTTGTGACATAAGAACTACTATAATACTTTGATTCATATTCTTCAAAGGGGTAACTACTATACTATTAACTGACTCATCTTTTCTTTACCAAATAGTGTTACAGTATTTGCACTAACTACACAGAAACACATATTTAATTCTGAGTTTTCTAACTTATTTAAGTCTGAGTTTTCTAACTTATTATACAGATATGCCTTTCTACTTTGATACCAATGTAATATTTATTTTTTCATTACTGGACTTTGTAATTGGTTTGTTAAACATAGTAGTAATGGAAATTGTTTTCAGCTTTGAGTTATTGCTGTGTTTAATTATATAGATTAAATACCTTTAATCTGTCTTGTATTCATTTCTGGAATAAAACATTTCAAGTAATCTTATATCATCAGTTTAATATAGCACTAGATGTGATTTACTACTAGCTTTAGTTAAGATTTTTCTATCTGTTAGAACTAATATTTCAAGAGTGTTTTTTAGAGTATAGACTTGATAAAATTCCAAGATTGAAATTGTTTTAATTCCACTCAGTCATGTGGCTGGTTCTCTTTGCCATAGTATCATTATTTAAGTTTATATTTGCAAAGTCACAGAGCTTTCTCCACTCTGATATGGCATCTGTTTTGCTTCCTTCCCTGCACAAGTCTTAAATTTTCTGTGCTAGGATCTCCAAGTTCCCACGTCCATATTCAACGATGATTCCTCTAAACATGCTTCACTGGGGTGGCCTTGTTGGAAAGATTACAGTTCCCCTATTGCATCTTTACAGATTTGGAGGTTTCTGAATAAATTTTGTTAAAGCCTGCTGAGAGGTTAATAGTCATCTGTATAAAGAGTGAGAGAACTCCAGAGATTTACGTAACTCCTGAGATGTGTGTTTATATTTCAAGGGAAAATGATATCCAAGACCTTGGAGACATCACAAGTAGTAAAATCCAGAGACACTGTGGTAGTTAGAAGTATATTTGTATTCCATGTGGTTAGATTGAGAACCTGGATCCTTTTCATCTCATATCCAAGGAGAAGAGTCTTCTGGGACTCATTTTCGCAAGAAAGAGGGAGGTAATGGTTTCCTTCTGTATAAAAGCAGACAAAGTCCACTCTTCTTCCTCTTTCACAGATGGTATACTTGACCACATGTGCACCAGATTTTTTTCCTCTTGTTTTCCTTTTGTCATCTCAGGGGTAAAACTAGGACCAAGAGGGACAGCGCAGTTATTATCATTTAGATAATAGTACCTGTGTGTATTCTAAATAAAAGCAATAAAATGAACATTAAAAACCCCATATTTATTTTCTGTGTCTAAAAAAATGTGGATCCTAGACTATGAACACATTTTGCAAATCTTCATTCCCTCAACGATATTTTTTCCGTTTTACCTTATCTGGGTCTGTGTTGAGAGAATGAAAACCAAGAACTGTGCAGAGTACAAGTGATACAGGGATTATTTGAAATGTAATTTTTATAAATAATTTAATAGACTTATGTGAGATAGTTGCACCAGCAAACAAACATGAATAAATTATCCAGCACTTTGCAGCAAGTGTTTAGGACAAAATAAGAATAGAGTAAGAGAGGTGAGGGTTAAGTTACACTTCATCTTGGTGGGATTGGATAGTCATTATAAAGGATGTTCATACACTTAACAAATGTACTTGCTCAGGGTCATACACAGCTTTAACTACTAGGTAATCAAAGAGAAACTTCAACTTGAATGTCTATTCTTAGGATATTCATTGTTTAGTGAGAGTCAAAAAGTAATAGGACTGTACACAAAGCTGCATAAGAGGGGTGGTAAATAAAGGTTTAAGAAGCAGAATTGCCAAGACTGAATATTGCCATTACAAAAGATACAGAAAAAAAGAGACATTTAATAGAATGAGATCATCAGTGGTACCATTTAAATGAAAAATAGAGATATTGAATCTAAGGCTCAGACAAGAGGTCATGATTTGTAGTGTGGATTTCTCCATCATCACCATACAGATCAGGTGTTTCTAAAAGTACACTTTCTCCTATCTCTTCTGTTCTACGCCTATGGCAATTATTAAAGACACTGATTCTTAATTGTTCCTACCGGTTAGGAATGCAGACTAAGAATTTTAAATGTGGTCTATCAAATAGCACTATAAAACTATTGAATCTGGCAAATGAGATGAAACTAATTTATTTTCATTTTAGAGCTAAAGAAATAATTTGAATAGCTATAGAACAAAATACTTAATGGAAATAACAGTGAGGATAGAGCAAAATTTAAAACAGCCAAATTAATGAGTTGTGGGTGCAAGAACAGTACGATAGACCAGAAGCAGGTTAAAATATACTAGGATCATACTGCTATAATGTGAATCATTATATACTGTAGTCAAAATCATATCATGCAATCCCATTATTATGAAAAAAAAATTCAAGATACTTATCAGTCCTAATTTGTGACCATAATGTTTTAATAAGATAGCATTCTAAGACAGATGATGCCTTATGTAATGAAAAAGCTAAAAAGCTTTCATGCAAAGGAGAATGCTTTTATTAAGCATTGTGTAAATAATACTATATACTAGGTTTCTTCAGAGAAACGGAACTTTCTAGATGTAGATCCATATCTATATTTTTTATATCTAAAACATGAAGAGATTTACATCTAGGAATTGACATATGTGGTTTAGGGACTGGTAAGCAAAAATTTGAAGGACAGATTGAAATGCTAGAAACTTTCAGGAAGTTGATACTACAAATGTGACAGAATTTCTCTTCTTCAAAGACACTTCAGTTTTTATTTTTCAGACCTTTCATATAGTTGGATGAAACCTACATTATCAAGTCATGCTCTTTCACTTATAAAGGTCAACTTTACGCAATTGTTTAAGTTATTCACATCCACAATGTATCTCCACGGCAACACCTAAATTAATATTTTATTGAATAAGACATATGATAGCTTAGCCAAGTTAACACAAGAAAGTAACCATTGCAAACAATTTTTTTCCTCATGATACAGAAAAGTCATCAGTTTTTTCAGTGATCTCAATGTGTCCTATTTTCTTGTCTTAGAGTCATATGTCATTGACCCAGGAAACGGATATTCAAAAATATCTCTGACTGATTGCTGACTCTTGTTTTAGTTTGTACACTCTGGGTTAAAATAGGGGCCCAACATCCTCACCTACTTAAACTGGGACCAGAATTCCAGTTAAGACTTGGTGGAAGTTGTCATTATGTTATTCACAGGTATGGCTCAGGGCAGTACAAATATAGTTCTCAGAGGAAATGAGGATCAATACCCTACTTCCTGGTGGAACCCTAGCCTCAGGGCAGTTGGCAAAAAATCATAGGTAAAAAGAGGTTTGCTCACCCAAAGCCCCTGGAGCAGTTTCTGCAGAGAGGAAATGGAAGATCTGTGGCAATGCCCTGGTTGGATTCAGAGGCACATGTGTTTGAAAGTTCTCAACTTTCTTCTATTGCTGACATACATAATATGTTTTTAGGTTCTGATGGTGATTCCATTAAATGTACATGCTGATGTATTTCTCAAGCTGAAAAATGCTCTGTTGAAGCTGAGCACAAGTTGGTACAGTGTTTTTATAAAGTTATAGTATTAATCTCTGTTAAAGATATTTAAATATTTTAATAGAAAGTGGAACTTGGGGAATGAGGGTAGAAGAAAAGAGGGGAAATAGAATAAGAGGAAATACAGAAGGAAAAGTTATATACTTCCAGTTAGCTAATTTTGTTCAATTCTATTTAAAAAATTCAAAAATATATCAAATAGAAAATATTATATGCAAGCACACAATAATTTTTAAGATGAGTAGAATATTTTACAATATTATGCTGATTGATAACTATAAAGTAATTACCTTCTCATAAGCTAACAAATTATAAAATCATGTGCATTAACTACATAGAATAGAAGAAATAGGCCAGAATGGGTTATGAAGGGAAAATACTGAAAACAGAAACATAGGCCATAGTAGTACTATAATAAACAATATAATTATCATGTTTGAGAAAATATATTTGAGTGTCCTTTCACTGAATGTATCTTATAATAATACAAATATGATATAATAGTAGATGTATTTCTCATTATGCCACAGAATCAGAATAACATTCTTCATAATGGAGGTTAGCTCCACTAAATAAACATTTGATACAAATAACATAAAACTAGAACAAGACCTGCTATTGAAATTGACCCTATTGTAAAGACTTTGCTTGATTTACCATTTTGAAAAAGTATTAAATATCCATTAGTTATGTCTTTTTAACACATGTAAGTTGTTTTATACCAGTTGTAATGTTATAACAAACTACTTAGAATGTACAATCAGAAAGCTATAGTAGATATTTGCTAAGTAATTTGATAATAACTAACCCAACTGTACTTCATGGATTCAAAATGGATTTCAGTAAAAAGACAAAACTAAACTATAATTTCTAGTTGCTTTCACAAATACTTAACTTTAGATAGACCAGCATCATCATCATCTATCAAGAATGATGTAAAGTTAGCAATTTGACGACCTTAAAAAGACAATTGTGTATATTCATGGAAGATGTCTCGTAACTCAAAGTTTATGTCATTCGAAACCTATTTTTCTCTATAGGAATATATATATATATATTCTCAGAGACAAAGAATCTACACATTTTTCTGCTGATAATAATACATCATTTTCTCATCATTCTTGCTTACTTACATATTGGTTTAAAATTAAAAACATTTCCACCTTATATTTTTAAACTATTTTCTCCATGACATCTGTATTTTATAGAGTGCACAATTGTAAATTAATAGCAGTGTGTTATGATATTTGTGTAGTCCTTTTTATTTGTTGTACTTTGCTATAACTAATTTCTAGTTGACAATTAAGGATACATTTAAGGATACAATTAAGGATACAATTAAGGATAAGTGTTATACAATCATTAGCTTTTTAGTATAGCTAATGTCACTGGTTAACACTGCAACAATATGGATGGGCCTAGCGGGAATTGTGTTTAGTAAGATAAGTCAGAAGGAGAAAGGCAGACATATGATTTCACTCATATGTGATAAATCGAGTGTTATATGCCAAGTATTTACATACTGTTTTTTCCTAAAACGGTCTCTTACATGCAAGCAGGTAGAAGTTATTAGACATGAAATTTATTTATTTATCTATTTATGGTTTAACAAGTCTGTCTTTGTCTCATAGAAATATACTGCCGATACAGTGCTTGTACCTAAGAAACACTTCAGTTGGGGCTACCCCAGAAATAAATTCTTAGACAATGTTTAAGGACTTCTTGTTTATTTGAGAGTGCCAACAGAGTTGTAGGAAGGTGATGAATAGAAGGGAATGCAGATAACATGTACATGATAAATGTAACAGTCCCTGGTCACAGCTCAACTCCAAAGGGAAGGTCTGGGAAACTGAAACACAAATCTCAGAAGGAACATGTCCAAAGGTGAGGGAGTTAGGATATTTGTTCTCTCACACTCACCCTTCTGTGATTGGTTATGGGGTGGTTATGGCCTTCATTTGGAGACCTTATTTCTTAGTTATTTCTCAAAATTGGGTTCCCATGCAAAGTGGGACCAGCAGTATGAGGACAGCTCTTAATCAAAGCTGAGAAATCTCCTGCCTGAAAATGTAAAGGTGGTTCAAGGATATGACCAAATGCAGACAGGATCCAATAAAATAGATAATCAGAAACACTTAAAATAAATTAATCACGTGACACAATTTTGTAATATTAAATAGACATTGCAAGAAAATATAAACTTTTGAATTTTTAAAAAATTTTAAGCATTAAAGAAAAATAATTCTCATACAGTGATACCTGCTCCTTCTGATAAACTAAATACCAATTTAGGAAAATTGTTCATCTCTCCATATTTGTATTTACAAATGTATCTAGGTAATATTTATATATCAATAGTGATATTTAACATTTCAAACATGCAAAAAAAACCTGTTCTTTCTTTTTCCAATTTCTTATATTTTGTGAATGAAAGTGTAAACTTGTGCTTATGCAATAAAGAAACAAATAAACAGATTTTAAAGTTAAAGTGACCTTGTCACTTAGATGTTATGTGGCCTGTGATGCATTACTTAATTCCTCTGACCCTTCATTTTTCCATTTGATCTATCGAGGTAACAGCATTTATCTCAAGGATTATTTTAAGGATAAAGTATATTATATATGTAAAGTTGTGTAGTACCTAAAATTATCTATGTCTAAATTTTCAAAATGATGGGTATGAAAGCAAACAAAATTTACCTGCTAATAATATAACTCTTGAAGTTCCTATCATTTATTCAGAGTGTTACCAGATGTTTCCCAATAGCAATAAAGGAGCTCCTACTTGAATATAGGCTCAAAGTTCTATAGACTACATGTCATGAAAAATCACTGCCTAGGAACCATAAGTTTGATTCTTTTATGAGAACATTACATATGTAATATCCTTTAAACAGATTTCCTTCCTAACATGGAGTAAGGGTTTGTACAAATGTGATCTTTCCTTTTTTAAAGCTGATTTGGTAGTTTATAGCTTCATAGCTATGATTCCTAGAGATAAATCTGACCACCTTCATTTTCCTTACTTGCTAATTTTCTCAAATGTGTATGACTCCAAATGCTGGTTCACAATCTCTCCTGGATATCTTTGTGGGGGATCAAACTCTAGATGCTCAGGTTTATAAAATTAGAAAAATAGTTATATTAAAATTTGCCTGAGAATTATTTTAATATTAAATTAGTACATGCAAGGAAAGCAAAAGAGTAGCCTGACTTAGAGAAATTTTCTATAAAATATTCTAAGTATTATTATTATTATTATTATCAATTTTCTATTAAGTTCCTCAATTACCTGTATCTGAGGAATATTTTATTGAATATATTATATGAATAATTCATATAAGCTAACCTCTTAGATTGGATATTGATTGTAATATATCCTGTAAAAAGATGAGATTTATTGTGTATTATTAGCTTTTGAAATCAGAATATTTTGTCCATGGCATATTGGCTACCTTTCAACTTGTTAATATAGTTGTTATAGGTTTTTGCTTTAGAACCATTGTGTAACAATTTTTCAAAGGTTTATCTACCCTAGTGTTTAGAGAATCCATGCTAGGTAAGTTTCCTATCTTAGCCTCTGCCAAAGCTGACTTTTAGAAAACTCCAGTTGTTTATTTTCCCTCTCCCATGAAAAGTACTGTCTCTTAAGTATACATTTCCTAGTTAAATTATGTGAATATTGATCAACTACCATACACAAGCATTGGGTCACCAAGACTAACACATATGAGATAGCCATTCCTTATCTTTTTTACCTGCTGGTACTTTGAGGTCTATGGATTCTGAGAACAGCCTTTGTGAATCCGTTTTGGCATATTAAGCTGGAATAATCATGGTTGATGGAAGAGGAAGTAGGTATCTTTTTCTTGAAAAGTGTAAAATCTTTATTTCAACACAACTTTTCTAAAGCGCAAAGATTTATATTTTATTTTGAAATAAATTTCAATAAAATATTAAAAGCACAAAGATTTATATTTTATTTTGAAATAAATTTCAATAAAATATTAAAAGTCATAAAGTATTAGGATATGGGATTTGGATTTCAATAGTACTAGCTAGTATACTGGAAACCCCAAGAGTCCTGCTCAATTTTCAATGCTTGGCATGCATTACAGGGGATTTCCAGGAAACTGTACACTGGAAAATAAAGGTAGACTGTAGATGATAATAGGAAGAGGTGCACTCTGGTGGCTAACAGTTAAGTCTGGTGCCTCAGAATGACATAGTCTACATATATCTTAAGGAATGGGCTCATGACCCAGGTCTGGGGGGTGGGGAGAATTACCCAAGATAAACAATGGAATAAGTAAATGCTTCTTCTTCTTCCCTCTTTCTGCCCAACTGCTTACTCACCTTCATTCCTGCCTGTGCCTTTTCTTTTTTTTTTTAAAAAAAAGGCAGAAGGATAGGTATATTATAATAGTTTCTCCTTAAAATTTTTTGAAAACAGCAAATCTTTATTAAGATTATTTAAAATAGTAACATAGATGTATATGAATTAAAACCCAACTTTGCCCAAACTGCTAAATTTCTAAAACACTTTTCTCGAAAATAGAGATAAGTACAATAGAATAAATACAATACAAATAATTTTAGAATGTTTTGAAAATAAAAGATTCTCACTTTAGCTAATAATGAATTAAAATTTCAGTCAAATAGTTAAAAATCCAAGGTAAAAGCATTACACATCTGAAGAAATTAAGAACTCCTTATAAAATTATAAAACATTAATATAAAATATACCATTATTCCTTTGTGAATCATAACTTTCATCAACATATCTTTGAGAAATTTATGCAATTTTAAGAGCTTTCATAAGGTTATGAAATTAAAATCTTGTGTTAGCAGAAGAAAGTTATCACTGTTTTCAGCAAGAGAACCTTAAGAATCTCCAGACTTGTCTAATTTTAGATTTCTTATAGAGATCTCTGTTCTTAGTAGCTTTAAACCAGCAGGTGAAATAGAAATACCATATGAAGTACACAGGTGCAAGCACACATGTAATTAAAGTTTTTCTAATGGTGTATCTAAAACAAATGTAAAAATAAGCATTAATTTTAAAAATGTACTGAGACCAATAAGTCCAAAATGAAAACATAAAATACTAGGAAGACATTTAATATATATTTTAATACTAGTTGTTTGAAAGTTGTTAAAAATTTAGACTAACAACATATTGAGTAGATAATAACTATAAAATGTTATTTGCTACTATATCAGACAGATGAACTCTACACTAACTTCTTACATGTCAACTTGATATGACCTCTTACACTGTGCATTGGATAACAAAACAAACAGGTCAAAATTACATGGACAAACATACATAAAAGTGCTTTTATGTATTCCTCCTCCACTAGCATTCAATATTGTGCTGAAGTGTTGTGCCTCTACAGATTCATTCTTCACTTCTTCTTGCTTCTGGTTTGACTCTGTCAATGGTTGACACCATTGAGAATGAGCAGAAGGAAACAGAAAAAGATCAGTATGATAACCACCCCAGCCCCCATGTCTCTCCTTGGCCTGTTGAAATGCTGACAGTAGCTGATATCATCTAGGACAATAGTTTCTTATCAGTGGCCAATTCACAAGTAGAATTAGTGCCAAGTTTACTTGCACCATCTTCCTTTACCTTTCCAAGACAATATTTATTTCTGTAGTTCGAGTTCCTGAGTGTTCTACTATTTCTTGTTAAATTCCTGAACTTTGCTCACATATATGTGAATAGCTCCTTTATTAGCCTCTGTGCATCAAAATCTTTGAAAGTCCCATAACTAACTCTTTTTTCATTTATCTCTGGTAAATTACAAGGCTATTTAACCACTAACTGCTTTCTCCTATTACTTTCCATATTTTTGTCTTGGATTCAGTCACTTTCTAATATAAGTTGTCAAAAATCTTTGTTTTCCTCCTTACCTCAATTGAAAAGAGGATGATTCCTCAAGATACACTTTTTTTACTTCTGTTCTTTTCCCTCATGTCTTAGGACCAGAAGGAAAAGTCCACACTCTTATTTTCCAATTGACATTAAATAAATATTACTTTGAATTATTCCTCTAGTTTTCACCCAACATATATTTATTGAACACTATGTCAGGTAAATTTTAATTTACGAAAAGGAAAAAATCAATGATGACTGAAATTTTTTGCTCTTTTAGATGTTAATGTCTCTGAGAAGGACAGTTATCATGGTGAAAAAGTACAATACATATTATTTAAATGATGATATTTACACTTAAGAAAGTTTGAGATAATACGAATATTGCTGAGGATGGACCCAGGCTCACTGCCAGCCACATAAAAGACCAGTTCTTGAGGACGGTTTGTTGGTGAAAGGAAATTGCCTTATTTTCTAATTGCACCAGTCCAGGGAGTGACAGACCTACTCTGTCTCAAATCTACTTCCCTGGCTGAATGGATCATTGGATTAAATAGACAGAGGACACTTGCTGGAGTGACAACATGAAGGGAGAGGTCAGGTCTTTCCTTGTATCTGCAACCCTGACAGGGTGGCACCAGCAGAAATCTGCCCTGCCTCCCCTGTACCTTAGACAATTTGAAGAGTCCCATTTGCTTCCATGAAGAAATCTTCAATCCATTGTCTGTGTCTCTCCCAGATTTTGTTAATCTACAACTAAATTTTATGTAAATTAAATGCCATGGATTCCCCAATTCTGCTGGAGGACTAAGTGTGAGTTCCAATTAAACTGCCATGTTACACTTGCAAAATGTATATATAGTGAACATATGCTGTTGGAAAATGGTGTCCATTGATGCTCAGTGCAAGATTACCACAGCCCTTCAAGTTTTTTTTAAATGTATTATATTTTTTAGTGAATGAATTGAAGCACATTAGATAAAGGTATCCCTTTAGAGGCTAATTATTCAATAATTATAGCACAATATCAAGAATGTTATGGAGAATTTTAAAGACACCAATAGGAGTACAGAAAAGGGGCACTGGACATTTAGTGGGGAATTATGAAAAGTTATTTGTCATCATTGTTCATTGTGAATTATGACTTAACCAGTATCCTTTGTCAATATAAGATCTGATCTGAAGCAATTTCAAAACTTCATTTATAACCAGGAATGGCTTAGTTTTATAACAAAATAAAATATGACTGTGAATTTATTATTTGGTTAATTAAAACATATAGTTAATTCCCTATGAAAATTTTAATTTTAATTTTTCTAAGTAAATGTGTGACTTCATTCTGGTTTGAAGTAGAAGCCTTCAAAAATTAATATTCTAATTTTACAGTTTATTTCTCACTAGATTTAGCAGAAAAATCTACCTTCAGACATAAATTTATATAAATAACACAACTAACATTAACTTTCTATATTAATGTTTATTTTAAAATTTGAAAGATACTTTTTAAAAGTAGACTTTGATATTCTTACATACAAGTCATTGACTTATCTAAAAAACAACTACAGAGCAATGATAAATTGGAAAACATTAGTTTCTGAACTCTTTCAACTCTCAACTATTAAGTATTTTTAGTGTTTGATGAAGTTTAAATTATCATGTATTAGTAAGCCACCATAATGAATATGGATGATTTTTGGATCTCTTCAAAGGGTGGGGAATTCTTCCCATCAAAGCATTAATCTTAATGTTTCAAGTACTTTCTCAGAGCTTTTTCTCATTTAACATTTATGGGATACCTTTTATACTGAAGTAGCTTGAACATCAGCTAAGCTGCAAGACAGCAGATAAATCAGACAATAAGACAACTACAAATGAAATTGGTGGGGTAACTTTTAGCAATAAGTTAATTATTTGCTTAGAGTGTTTAACATTCTATACACATATTGATATAGATAATATTGATAAATATAGTACTAATTATACAGTGTGACTTGTGAATGTTACCTACATTTCTAAATTCTAGAAATTCTAAAAACACAAACTGAAGAAGTCTTTTGTTTCATTATTTTATCATTACCATCATCTTCCTCATTATTGTTACCTTTCATAAAGGTTTTTTTCAGCAATCATCAGTTTTATGTGTTTGTCTCCATCTATATACACATTGTCTTCTCTGAAGTTTTTGTCCAACATGTTCTAGCTTTGGGTTCCCTGCATTCATTCTAAATATAAAATAATACTATTGGTCACAATTCTCTGTAATGGTAGCATGCTGCAGCTGAATTCACTACAAGTTACTAAAACAAAGTTATTCTCTTTATTAATCTTTCAGTTCCATATTTCTGTTCTTTATTTAATTATTATTTATATTATTGACAAAGAATTTTCTTCATTTTAGTTCTTCAAGTCAAGTACATCTCCAGGCGTTAAAACTCTTAAAAACATTTATGATCTAGTACTGACAGCTTTAACTACCATCAACCTTTCCATGTATGAATGTACTTTAAGATCAATTACATGATAAAGGATTGAACTGGACTAGTACTGTTGAATTTAATATACTATATTCAGTTGTTGACCTACAATGATGCACACCTTATGCCTATATAATGTTAATATGATAGCCCTTTCTATCATCTCTCTCTTCCTTCTCAGTCTTCCTCTTCTTAATGTTTATGAGATATTTCAGAAAAGTTCTCTGTTTAAAGGCTCATGTGACAAATTTAGGCCCATCTGGATAATTTTCCCCTTTTTAAGATCAACTATGCCATGTATATAATCATAACCTTCACAGGTGATAGGACTGAGGACTCGTCTGATTCCAATGTTCAAATGTGAAATATCACTGCCTATAAAATTAGTGATGTTTAATTAAAGTTGTGGAGATTATGTAAACCCTATAGTTATCCAAGTCAGAAACATTGCGTTTATCAAATAGACTGCTTTAAAAGAAAATTGTGATTCTGGGCTATTTCTGCAATTAAAAGTCCCTGATGATGACACATTCAGAAACTGCGTTTCCAGAGAAAGCACATTAAGCAGATTAGAAAATGAATTCTCCAAAGGGATTCAGGTTAGACCTATGGATGCAGCCCTCTGGTGCCTAAATGAGCAGAGAGGCACCTAGTATTTCTCAGACCCACACTTTTATAAATGAGTCATTATAGCATGAACATAAAACCACAAATCCAAGGTCACCATGGTTTCAGAAGCCCTGATGAAAATAATGGCTTCTTTATCAAGCTCTTTTATCAATACAGAAGATTCCAGCATGAACCTGGTGCTACAAGATTCAATTAGCCCCATATCAAAAATAAAAAAAAATTATAAGAGGTAAGTTTACTAACGTGAAAGATTTGTACAATTCAAATCACAAATATTGCTGAAAGATGTATAAAAGACAAAAATGAATGAAAAGACATCCTGTGCTTGTAAATTGGAAGACTCAATATTGGTAACATGTCCCTATTACACCCTCTGTCCCCAATCTACAGATCTAATACAATCTCCAAAAATTTTCTGATTTTAATTTATTTTGTTTTTGTTTACAGAAATAGAGAAAAATGTATCCTACTCTTCATGGAAACCAGGAACCCTGAATACTGAAAAGGATCTAAATTTGAGGTTTCATCCTTTCTGATTTCAATACTTGGTAGAAAATATAGTAATCAAACAAATGGTACTGGTATAAAGTCATATATTTTATATATATATACCAACAATACACCAACAGGAAAGAATAGAAAACTCAGAGATACATCAAAGATAAGTGGTCAAATGAATTTCAATAGCAATATTAAGACAGTCCAGTGCAAAAATATTATCTCTTTAACAAATGGTATATGCCAATCACCAACAGAAAAATGATAATGTATGTTTTCTCTCATATGAGACACATAGTAGTCAGATTCATAGAGACAAAAAGTAGAATGATGACTCACAGGTTTTGGCATAGGGGAGTGGAAAGGAGTTGTTTTATGGGTACCAAATTTCAGCTTTTCACAATGAAAAGCGTTCTGGAGCTTGGTTATATAACAATGTGAATATACTTAATATTACTAGACTGTGCCCTAACAAAGGGTTAAAATGCAAATTTTATGGTCTATTTTATGAAATACATATACTTATATATTTAATATAATTGAAAAATATATATAGCTGTAAAAATGTTCCCAATGAATTTTCAATAGGTTTGACTATGTTATCTATTCTTTAAGGAAACACACACAATTTATGAAGTGCAAAAATGTGGCCAGTCAGGGAGAAATTTGCTCTTGTTTTATAGGGTCATCTAGGAAACTGTAAAGGAAAATCAAAATTGATTCCATATTGCTTCCACTTTGGCTCTTTATAGTTGAATATACTATCTCTCCATCATCCAAGTTCTTACCCACATGGTACCAGCTACCTCCCTATTTGGAAAGATGGTGCAGTCTTTTTTCCTCTTTCCACTTGGACTTATAGGTAGACACAAAACTCATTCTAATATTCCCTGCAAAATTTTGCCAGACTATATTGGAAGAATTACACTCAGATAATTTGCATTATACTTAAATGTCATGACCCTATTTCTTCTAATAAAAGGTTATTAAACTGTGAGAATATATAATTCTGAGCACAACTAATTTACATTCTGTGACATTATACATGTGTTCATATATTTAAAAAGCATTAAAATATTGAGATTTTATCATAATTAGTGATTATGTAAAACTGCTTATCTCAAGAAAGAAATTTAAAAGATTGGGTTAATGATAAAGAAGGCACATATTACTCACATTTTCAGTATATACTTATTTAATGTTACAATGAGTCTTCACTTTTTAAATAATCCATTGCAATCTATGAAAAAAATCATTTTCAAAATATCATTCATCAACTATACATTTTTGATAAATTTTTGGGAGAAAATTTTGTCTTTACTTCTAATTCAATAATGCCTCTGCCACATGTTTATTATGTAGGTAGAATCCTTACACAATATTTATATTTTTGATTTTTGGCCTGCAAATGCATTGAGATAGATGCTTTCAATAGTGTATTAAATTGGAAACTTAAAAGGACACAAATATTCAAGTAGTGAAAAGATTCTAGAATAATAACTTTTCTGCCCTTAGTATTAGCTGCATTAAGAGCAATGGGACCTGAGTCACAAGTAATGAGGGTATTTTTTTATATTTCTATGGCATTTTAATGTTTTCAGTCATTCATTTAAGTGTATGCTCACAATGACGACTTTTCTGTCATCAATATCTCTGAGGCTAAAAAAAATGATAGTAATAGGGTGGGTAACTTGTCAAAAGTTAAAGTTAATGTGTGACAGAATTTAGAAGAAACTCGGAGCTATTTGTGTTTACTTCTGGTTTCTTTTTCCTGCTTCGGTTATATTTCAAAACTTCTTAGATGGCCATCTGTTAAGCTCTTGCAGAAAACTCTAATTTTTCAGTCTTTGCTTGGCATTTTCTTTGTCCCAGAAAAGGAAAGTTAGTCTTTCTTCTGACAAAGTGGCATGCTGCCATTACAACATCCTTTAATAAATAAACACATCTATTCAATGTCACAACAAATTAGAAAGTACTTATTTCTGTTCAGTGAGCCGGATGAAATCAATAATCACAGGGGAGTTGCCACTATAATTCATTAGAGCTGTTCACTGGGCCTCAGTAATCAGCTAGAGAATGGAGCCAAGTCTAGGTCACTGGGTAGAGGTTAGGACCAAACATCTAGCACAAATGAAAATAGTATCTAACAATTATTGCATTATACCATTTTATACTTCAAAGTGCTGAATTTCCTTCTCAATCATGGAAGAAATGGGTTTAGAATCAACCACAAATTTTTAGAATACAATCCATCATTTAAGAAAGTAAGAAACAGTGGCAATGATTTTTAAAACAGTGTTATGTTCTGGTCTTTTTGGTCACCCAAGTCCCCTGACTGGCCAAAACTCAGCAGTTCCTCTCTATTCTGTTTTACCACTTATTACTTCCATTTTCCTTTCTCAAAGTCTTCTTTCCTCTCCTCCCTCAATGGTGGTGGCTTCAGGTCTTGTTTCTTAGTTTTATCTTGCCTTCTCTATCCAAATTCAGTTTCATAGATACAGTATTCAATTTCACAGTTTTAAATAATATTGAGATATTCATGAATCCTGACTTTGTAAGTCTATACTAGATTGTTTGCTGAACTTTTGACCCAAATACCATCTTATATGACAAATTGGCAACTCCATTTGGATATCTGAAAGCTATTTCAAACTCAACATGTTATCACTGAGTCTTCTCTTTCATTCTAATTCTACTCTACTCAACCCATCTCAGGTAATAGCATTCCCATCCTTCAATTGACCAGTCTTTGAACATTGAAGTTATATTGCATTTTCCCCTTTCTCTTACATTTGATTTCTATCCCAGAAACCATGGGTTGATCTTCAAAGGTATTCAGAATCTACCCCTTTCTTACTGCCTTGAGAACCACTCCACAACTTAGAGATTCTTTCTGCATCACACCAATGCTTCTCCTCTCAAGTTATTCTCAAAACAGAAGAAAATATAATATTTTGGAAACACAAATTGGAAAATATGACACTATATTTAAAATCTTTATTTACACAGAATAAAAGCCGAAGTCCTGAAAATGAGCTTCGAAGACCTCCAGAACTGTTTCTACGTTTATGTTTTTAATCAGTTACTTCCTTTCACGTGCCAACCTCCTGAACTCCATGAGTACATCAGGTCTGCTACAGTTTTAGAACTTTTACACCGGTTGATTTTTATGTTTGCATTGTTTTTATTCCTACAATCTACATGACTATCTCCTTCATATCATTCAAGTCTTTGTTCAATTTTAACTTACTTAGTGATGCTTTGAAACTCACAAATTGTGACCCTAACCGATGCCACCTTTCTATTTCCATTTTCCCCCATAGTTTATATTATATTCTAATCAAGAGAATAAAAGAAAGCAAATGAAATAAGTCAAACAAAAACAGACACTTAATCTATAAAATACAGTTAGTAGTTGCAAAGGAAAAATGGAGGGCTAACTAGTTGGGTGGAAAGGGTAAAATACATGGTGAAGGAAGAACTGGATACATGATGGCAAATTTAACATATGGTACACAAATGTGTTTGTCAACAATGATATACATAAATCTATAGAATGTTATTGTATAATTTTCCTTCAGTAAGATTAACTAAAATTATGTGATGATTATTATTCAATGTCTTTCTCTATTAAAATGCAAGCTCCATGATACAATGGATCAACAGTTTGCTCATTGTACATAGCAATCATCTAAAGTGTCAGACAGGTAACTAACACTCTGTAATGGATTAAATAAATATTCTAAAAGAAATATATCTGTTTAGATTGATTTAGTAATATATGTTATTTTTTAAACATGGATGCCTACATATAATGTACATATATATATATCTTAGTTAATTTTAATATTTTAAAACTAACATATAATTACTAACTTGAGTAAAATTTTCCTATGACTCATGCATATAGCTATTTGCATAAGGAAAAATTATTTTTAATAATAATTTATAGTACATATAAACAAAGAAATAATGCTGTGTAAAATAGAGAATGGAGATATCTAGGTTTGAGATTGGAGAGATATAAACAGAAACAATATTATTAAAGTAAAATAGTTTCTTAAATTATTTCTATACAGAAAATAACACAAAATTTTCATATTTAATCTTACTCAAATTCTTTAAATTTTTCTACCAATTTTTTTTCTATTTCAGATGTGTTCTAGATAGAGAGAATACAGATTTCTTTTAAATCTAAAAGCATGTTGATTCAGAAGACAATTCTAATGCTTTAAAAGAGGAACAGGTGATTAAGTTTATAAATTTTCAACCTAATTTATGATATTCTAATTTAAAGTTCCTTTTTTATCCTTTCAAACTTGCTTGCTATATTCGAGATTGGTTATACTTCATTGCTTCACTTAATTAATGTAGAATGGATGAAAGAGTTGATGGTTTGTCAGAGAAGTTGTGTAATTTATTTAAAGACGCATTAAAAAATTCCCCCTTAAATTTAGTAGTCTAGGAAAAAAAACACTGATTTGTTTTTATTTTTTCCAGGTGAATTTAATTTTAATTAATATTCTGAAGGAAATTTGCATTATAATATTATATAGGTCTAAGATATACATCATAGTAAATCAACATCTTTACATAATACATAAGTTTATCACTTATTTCAGTTTATAAACAAAACAACATCTGTGATTGCAGTTTCTCTGGTCCCGGAATATGGGAGTTATTTAGCTGAGTGTCTCTGGCTCTGTCCATTATTGAATTATCATTAAAAACTTTAGGCTAGAATTTTAGTTTCACTTGAATACTTACTTAATTGGAGAAGGATAGGATTCAATGTTCACTAACATGAGTATAAGCAAACCTCAGTGAACTTCCTGGCTATGAACTAAAATCATCAATTCCTAGCCACATGAGTCTCTCCATGTGTCATCCAAGAATGTTCAAGGTACGGAATCTGTTTTCTGTTTTCTAGAATGACAGATATGAAGGGGGGAAATGCACATAATAACAAATTTCTTTTTATAACCTAATCACAGTAGTGACTTACTACCATTTTTGTCATAGTCTATTCATTAGAAGAACGTAATTAAATCAAGTTCACACTCAAGTAGAGTGTTAGGTGAAGACAAATACCAAGGGACAGAGATCTTTGGTGGCCATTTTAGAATTTGCCTACTATAGTTCAGACCTTAGACTTTAACCTTGACCTTTAATATGAAAATACATAAATTCCTTCCAAAGAACTCCACAAAAGTTTTACCTTCTTCCATAATCTACTCCAGATAGAGAATTTTATTATTTGAATCATATACAAGTGGTAGATTGGCTGCAATATTTAATTATTCTGCTATAGCTTGTTACAGACCTTCTCATTCTGCAGAACTATAAAAAAAAAAAAGGGACAAGTTATCTGTCCCCACACATCTAACACAAGATGATGGAAACGCATATAAAAATTTCTACATGCATTCAAAAGAGAGAAAATGTAAAGCATAAATGAAACTGGAGTTAACAACTGACATTTAATTGGATAAAATTTGGGAGTTTCTTAGTTATATTTCAAAGCCCTAGAAAAATTCATTCTAAAATCATAATGATCTGAGCTAATACATCTATAGAGGACTGCCAAAGTCTCTAAAAAGCAAATGCAGTATCCATTTGGTAGGCTTAGTTTTATGGTCCCCACAGCAAAACAGCAGTGGAGCAATTGCTCCTTTCTGCCCACTAGGTCCAATCAGAATAATATCATCAATATAAGAGAACAATATGACATCCTGTGGATTTGAAAATGATTATTTAAATGAGTTCAAGTAATCAGAAAGTCTTGGTAACAGAGACTCAGTAAGAGTCAGAATAAGAGAAGCAGATATATTGATACAAGTGATTGGAGTACTTCATTTTGAATAGGAGGGAGACACAAGGCAAGGAACACAGGCAGTCATTAGAAGCTAAAAAATAAAAAGTCACATAAAGGCAAAATTCCAGAAAGAAGCAGAGGCTGTTAATACATTTTAATAACCTAGCAACTCATAAAAAAAAATGAGGGGAAATTTTCAGATTCCCAGCCTCTGGATCATGACTTTATAATATGCTGTTTAGATCTCTCAGGTCAAAAAGGAAGTCTAATAGTAAGTGAAAAATGTTTTGTGTTTTTTATTTAATTAACACAATAATCCCTTTTTTATAATAGTATCTTTATTATGAGTTCAAAGAATTTATTGATATTGTTTTCATCTCATTAAGAAATATTCAATGACTTTTTCATGCTAATTGGGTCTACAGAATTTCTATTTATTCTACTATCATTAAGAAATATTCACTTGTAAGTTCAGGATATGTAGTACCTACTCTCCTTGAGCAGGGGCATAACAAAACATTCTTGTCCTGAATTCACTAGTTGCACTTAGTGGAAATAATATGGGAATAAATCTGAAGGAAACTCCTGAGTCTAATTTGGGAGATTAAAGCAGGAGGTAGTTGTAACACCAACCAACTAGAAAAGAGGCACTCTAATGAGGAAATGAAATTATTCATTGCAAATCTGAGACATGGATAAACCTAGGTCAGAAACCTTTGACAATATAAGGACAAAGCAGAAAGAGTAAGATTAATTCAGTAAGATATTTCTTTAGTAATATGATTTTTAAAAAAAGCAAACAAACCGTAGTTATTTCCCATATTTCACTGCTCATATATATTTATTAACAAGATTAACAAAACTTAATTTAAATAAAATGTATTAAATACTAGATGAAGTGTCTTGTTTACATGCTCTCTGCCTGGAAAAAAATTAGAAAGTACATTTGGGCTTAAATTATGGAATCTAAAATGTTTTGATTACATCATACATTTTTGAAAATGTTAGTACAGAAAGTATAAATTGCTACTTAAAATAATTAATATTTTAAAGTTATCTTGTGTCTTTCCCCAAATTAAGAAAAATATATTAAAATGCAAGAAATCCAACCTCACTCTTTTGGAGAAACAATAAATTCATTTATATGTTTCTACAATGCAATATTTTATTTATATGCTAAATTATAAAGTTGTATCAATAAAATTTAAATACTATATTTACTAACAATTTCAATGTTATATGAAAATATGTTGATGATTTTTTGGTAAGTGAATAGATGGAAATGCATCATATTAAAGTTTTAGTGACTATTTGAAAATCTTCATACAGTAGAGCAAAAAAGCTCATAAGAAATTTGATTTAAAATAATCATGTATTAAAGAGATTGAGATAAGTTCAAGCTATCAACTAAATTAAATTCTTTAAAATAATTTTGTAGTCATTTGTCAGTATGTTCTCTGAGAACTTTGTTTCCACAGATAGTGAAAAGTTTAACTTCAGCCTTGCCTTCACTCAAATTCTCACATTCAGTTTTCCAGAATGGTCTGAATTAATGGATCATTTTTATGATAAAAGTCTGAAAGAAGCATTAAAATGATGAATGTGCCACAAACTTAGGAAAGAGTTGGTATCATAAAAAGAACTTAACATTTCTAATAATAAATAATTCTCTCAACTGCTGAATTTTCAGTTCAATACCTTCTCAGGAAGATGTCAGAATGAAGCATTAAATGTTGCTTGCTTCCATCAGAATGGGAATAGAGTGGCAATCTTGAGGAGAAAGGAACTGGAGGAATCAATAAAGCTCACAGGATGGCTCTAAAGAGAGCAGAATGGAATTAGTAATATTAGCACTATGATAGACTATACAATTTAAACCTAGTTTTTCATTTAGCTCTTGCAACAAAACTAGATGTGATATTCCTTAAAGTAAGTTGAGAAGAGTGTGGCTTTATAAGCTTGAATGACTTCAAAAATGAAATAATTATAAGTGAAACCAAGATTAAAACAGATCGCTGGAACCAACTCTCAAAGTGTAAGCCATAGGGCAGAGGTTTTATCACCCAGAGCTTGTTGGAAATGTCCACCTTGAACCCCATCTCAGATCTAATGAATCATAATGCAGAAGGTTGGCACTCAGGAAATAGTTTAACAAGCTTTCTATGTGATTCTTAAGTATATTACAGTTTTTGAAAGTACCACCCTATACACACAGGTGACATGGGATGGAGTTTCATTTATAGTTATTTATATGCAACTACCTGTCCTTGTAGAAATCATGGAACTCTTTATGTATCATTTCATCATCCTTTCAAAAGGTGAAAAATATCATTCATGCCTTTCTCATAAGAACTTTAAAAAAGAGCACTGCATCCTGCAAATAATTATAAACTATAAATACTGAAAAGCATTACTATAATCAATCACAATTAGGATAATTATTTTTATATTACCATACATGAAATATTTGCAAGTTAAAACACTAGAAAGGACTGAACTGTATTCTAATTGTACTATTTCATGTCGTTTGTCAAGAGTTCTTAGCAGTTGTCTTTGAACACAAGAGTAACTAATAGCTTTGTAAACATAAAGATTTCATCATTTACGGGTTTACTTTTCCATCTTTAGCAACAAAAACAATTAGTTGCCTTTAAGTCATTAAAACAAACAAAAAATAGAACAGAACTGTTCTTTTTTAGGACAACAATATTTTGGGATCTTAACAGTCTGCTTCCAAATAAAGGATAATGTTGAATAAAAATTGAAAATAATCATTCATATCTTAATTAAACATCAGATTTTAGTCAGAGTTAGAGACTGAACATCAAGCTTTCAGATACATGATCCTCCTAAAAGTGAAATAACTTTATAGAAATAGGAGTGTGTGATTTGTTTCACAAGGGTTGTCTCCTTACTTCTCTTACATTATAATATGAGATTGAGGGGAGTGTATAAATGCATAGATGTGAATGAATAATTAAATGAATTCTGAGGGTAATTCTCAAGTAGGGACAGTTACACAGTCGAAGAGTGTTTTATTTATTTTATTCCTGCTTTTCTCAGATTCAGATATTTGTATTTATCCTTTCTCCAACGCAAGAGTTAAAGTTTATAAATGCAATTCCCTTATCACTCTCTCTTTTTTAAAGATAGACAAACAAAGCACACTGTACAGGTGCAAACATTGCATATCCATCTCCAAATCTAGACTCCAAATTTTAAACTTTTATGGAATATACTGATTGTAAATTGATCAAAGGTACTAATATTTATATGTTTATGTGCTATCTTTTTCTCTTTTTTCTCTTACACACACACACACACACACACACACACACACACACACACACACCCTGGTTTAGAGGATTTACATATCTAGAGTGTTATTTGTGAACCACATTGTTGAAGGCTCTGTCATTGGAATTTAGAAAGTCTCCTTTTTTGTTGAGAGGGCATACCACGCAGTTGTTGAGAGAATCTAGGACCAATTATCTTGTTTTGTATCAGTTCTACTACTTAACATCAATATTTTTGTGCAAGTTAGTTAACCTCTTTGTAATTCACTTCCCAGCTCTACAAAATGGGATTACAAACAGCACTTACATCCTGTCCTAAGCATCAAATGAATCAGAGTTGCAAATTTGAAATGTATGGCATCTTATGTGTACCAAATGTGCTTTTCACCTAAAAATAAACACCTCATGATTCTAAGAAAATGTGTATGTATTTTATATATGATCATAGGTTCATATCAATATATTTGTGTGTGATCGGGATTGAACTAAGTTAAATTTTACTACAGTTTCATCTTTTCTAGGTTTAAGAATAAATTTTTGAAACAACTCTCACAGTATATTTGTAGTTAAATATTTCTAGAGAATCTCCTTTACAAATGTGAGAGGAAACAACTGAATCTGATAGTCAACTTAGTTTCCATAGCCTCTAAAGGCATCTATATATTTTTATTCTTAAAAGAACATAGTGTGTTACAAAAAGAAGTCATGCATGTGATTAATACATAGTTTTTGTGCTGCAATATATTCATAACAAGGGACATAACTTGATAAATCCATGCAATGAATCAGTGTTAGGCAAACTACCGATAAATTCCAGGTCCTTTTAAGGAAATAGCTATAGTATAAAGCAACAAAAGCAATCATTATAACTAAGTCAAAGATACTAAAAGTTGAGTTTGCTTGTGTGTATTTAAAAATATGTTGTATGTGAGCATTGGAATAATGATTCTATATGCTTATTATAAACAACATTCAATAATTTTAAGGTGTTAATAATGAAAATGCCAATAAAAAAAAGAATATGCAAGAACATGAAGAAATATTGAAAAAAGTCAAGGAATACAGAAAATGAAGTTATAGAGATAGAGATTTCTAAAATAATACTCCCATGATTGGATTAATTGACAAAAATTGAAATTCATAAAAAATATAATACAATGCTACCCCTATATGAAAATGAACATTTGATGATTTAAACAATTGTGCTGAAATTTAAGTTACCCTTCAGGTGAGAGTTGAGCTCATTGCAAGCTTTCTGGAAAACACATTAAAACGTACAATTGAAGGTTAAAATACGACTACATCTTCTTCCAACTCTATACCAAGAAATCTATTTTGAAGTAGTAATCACCAATTAAACATATAGTTATGACAATATTTACTGTGATTAGTAAATATAAAAACCACACCAATCTGAATAAGCAATGATAAAGTATTTACTGAATCAATTCTTCAGCATCCATTAAACAAAAGAAATTGAACATTATTTTTAAAATGCTTTAAATAATTGAAAAATGCATATAAATGTGCTAAGTTAAATGATGTGTATATAATAGTAATATAAAACTAGTAATTTTACTATATAGTTTTATACTGTCTATAAACAAATATACATATGATTAAAAGTAAATAAATCAAGATGTTCTCAGAAGTGACTACAGACGATTTTTTTTATGTTTTCAATGGTTACCAGTCTTTCAACATACAAATATCACCATGCTCATGAACAAAAATCTTCCAATTGGTAGGTCATGTTTACTCCAAGCAATGCTTATTTTGGGTTTTATTAAGATGAAAAATCTGCACATCAAAATCTTAATCAAATTGTCTAACCTCAAATCACCATAATATTTAAATTATAATTTAAAAATAGATATTAAGCCCATTTAAACATAAATATGATTCATTCTGAGAAATAGTTGAACAATTCACTTACCTCAAAAATATGTAATGAATTCATTATTCTAAAAGATGAACAAATGATATTAAACTTTTGTTTCTATTTTGATTATATAATGGTGAAATTTTGCTTCATAACAAGGGGAATATTTCCTCATAACGATTAATTAATTGGTTAAAATTCCAAGTCTTTTATTTATGCCTATGTGTGTGTACTTTCTTGCTTTATTTCTCTTCTAAAAAATAATTTGTGAAATTTAGGTTTATTGGAAGAAACAGTGTTTTGCAATAATTGAAAATCTGTTCCTGTGGAATTTGGGCATTTCATGGTTTTTGGTCTATAGCCTTGTAATATGCAATAATTAGGCTCCATGTCTCAGAATTTGAGTTTATCTCTATGCAGTAGCACAACTGATTAAGTAGGTAGTTTGTGAAGGTCCTTTAAAAAAAGGAAAAAGTAACTGTAGTGTGCTGCTCTGTTTGAACAAGACTTCCAGATATCAGTAGAAAGATCATGGGAGCACAGTGCCAATTACTTGAGAGACTCAGTATCACTGCCAAGTTTCTAAACACCCTAGGCAATCCTCTTAGATCAGAGAAGGGGTTATATTTACAAGATTTTCAAAACATTTTCCTACAAGTTCTAGTTATTATCTTGGAGTTAAAAAAAAAAAAAAAAGAATAAGATGTGCTTTTATGCTTCCTTCTTAGGATAAGAATTTCCAAAGATGGCTCCCTGGTAAAGGTGAAATTTTCCATTAAGAGAGAAGGGATGCCTCTATGTTTGATTAAGATGCTTTCAAAGTTATAAGTCTTTGTTCCATTTATTCCCTGGGATGTTACAAGGTGAAAATAAGTGAAGTAAAATGTTTTTACTGAAGCACTTGCCTTGAAATAAGATGGACTGACATGAAAATAAAGATGAAAACATATTTAGGATACAGAGACAAAATTCTGGAGATGTACTAAAAATGTGTGATCTGGCTGGCAGAGCAGAAATATGAGACAGAGAGATGAAAAATGGCTCAAAAGATAAGGTAGGGTCTTGAGCTTTGAAAACTGAGTGTGATAAAATCTGTCAAATATTGCATATGGGTTGCTCCTTCTCCTCCCCATCTCTATTGAAGGAGAGATTAATCCCTCAAAGAGAACATTGCTAACACTTCAGAAATCCAATTTGTGAACAATATTCAAGTGTCTGAGAATGCACATTTATAATCTTAACAACCTAGTCACTCTAAACTTGGAGGAATCTGTCATTTATTTTCAAATGGCAGAGAATGTCATATTCTGAGAAGAAAATTAACATCATAAAGAAAAAAATTTGTGGAAAATTTGAAGAGAGAATAATAAAAAATACTTCTGCTGCCCTGACAACAATGTTAAGTTGACTGGTATTACAACAAATCATTTAGTTTGATAGTTTGGTTGGATGGAAAATACAGTGGCCTTTTCAGAGACTCTTCATTGAATATTTAAGAATACAGAGGTGAATGAAAGTTGTAGAAAAATTTTCAAAAGAAAAATTAAGTATGTTTCATATATAAAGTATGGGTCGCACATATTAAAGTCTACTTTCTCTAAATATACCATGAAAATATTTAATCAAATCTCATGGACCTTTTAAAATAATTATTGATATTACTTTTCTGTATTAATGTTACTCATCTATAAAAGGATAATAGCAGTGATCATAGTTGCTATGAAGATTACTGAGAATATCATACATGTTTGCGACAACAGAATAAGTGGTTATGTACCACTGTTCATACTTTAAAAACCACCTCAGCTATTACCACAATTACTAATATTAATATCAGCAATGTAATATTTAAAAAATTCATCAATAGTCATTTTATTCATTAATTTTACTTTATATATATGTTTTTGTATATTTAGTTAAATTTCTCAAGTTTTGCAAAGTATAGAATTATGAAACACCACTTTTATTCTATAATCACAACCACCTGTTTGATTATTTGCCCATAAGAACCTAATGTTAGGTTGAAGTCTTAAATTAGTGATAACTGTATATATGGCAGGTTTTTTTGGTTTGTTTTTTTTTTTTCCCCTCTGGTTAAAATATTGCAGAGTTAAGAGTTAAGAAATATGAAAATCATCAAAACATTTCATCTAATTTTTGAATCTGTGCTTTTTGAGGTGCTTTTGTGATCACGATTCTGGGACTGAATTTTTTTTAAATATTTGCCAACTAGAGCAACAATATAACTTTTCATAGCACATGGAGAGCCAGTTAAAGACTATAGCAAAAGCAAGCTGCCTTTTCCCCTGGTTATGCTGTGCTTTTTGTTTTGTTGTTATCCCTATGGGTGACTCGATGGTAGATCCAGTTCACTTGCATCCTTCAGCAAGAATGTTGGCCATCCAATGGATTCTTATTATAAACCAGTTTTGACCTGCCTGCAATCTTTCGTGAATTTCTCTGTCTTCTGATCATTTGCCTCTATAGTCCTCACGTATTCCTCTGTCAAATGTGTCAGTCTCTGGCTGACTGTTTCTGTGTTGTGTGCCAGCAACACACTTTTCAACATGCTTAGAATCGACGCCTCCAGAGTGTTCTCTAAGGTCTTCATCTCTTCTTTATTTACTCTTTCTCAGATCTAAAGGGAGTAGGCACTCACTGCATTTGCTGTCTACATTTCTAGAATCTTAATTTAAAATAGTTTTAGTGGTCATCCTTTTACTCACTAAAAATGATTTTCATTAAATTACTCTCTCAGGTTGTTAATGTGGTTTATGCATTATTACTAAATTAATGCATACTCAAAAGTCATACTTTTGAAGTTGAAATTATATCAGCAGAAATCATTTACAAGAAAATATCACTAGATATCAAAAATTATCTTCAAGGTGGCAGTTCAGCTATATAGGGATAACTTTTTTTAATACTTATGTTTTAATTTTAGAGATTGTAAAAGGCAAGTGTATCAGTAAATTATTGTACTAATTATCTCATTATTTGACTCAATACAAAAATATTCTAATACACAAGTATTTGTAAGTGTTAGAGACTTGAGAAGGCTTATGCAACTCTTTAAAGTTGCCTAATAAGACTCATTGCAATATTTCTATATTTACTGCTGACAGATGAAAGAATAGTATCTGAAGCAACTTAAAACAGTTGATGGCATATTGCTACCATGAGATAGAACTTAATCACTCAGAAAAGTATCTTATATCATATTGACACTTTTTTCACTTTTGTATTTTGTATTTTATTAATTCCTATATCATAACAATGTTACACAACAACTTAAGGAAGCTTTAAAGCAATGATATTTTCATGTGAAGTTAAAAGGACTCTCTTAATTTCAGACCACTGGGAAAGATGTTTAGAGTCCGGTAAAATCCACTTATTTTCCACAAAAGCAGGAGACACTTAAATCATCTCGAACCAGGTAGCAATCCTGTGACCTCTGGAAAGGGGATATTTTAGGATTTCTCTTTTCCCAATATCATTCTAACTCCTATTAATCTATTACAATGCTCACTAACCCATGATATCTCGCTATTTCTACCACCTACATCATAACAGAAACTGCAAAATCTATGCTATTCTGCCAAAGCTATCTCTCTCCATACTTTAGGTAATCAAATGTTGGTGGTATTACAGTGCCATCTCAGCTTTCCAATGCCTTTTCCTGTGTGTGTGTCTGAGAGAAAGAGCGATAGAGAGACAGAGAAAGAAAGAGAGAATACATTAGTCAATACAGAAAAAACATGAGTCCAGATTCTGGAATAAATAAAGAGCTCTTTGTTTACAAATTGACAGAGAAAAGGCAAGCAACTCATAAGCCAAATTTCATATTTAAATGGCCAACAAACTGGTGAAGAATATGTTAATTTGCTAATAGTAAATAAACTCTGTTGAGGTAATATGAGATAGTTTTATATGCATCAAACTGAAAATTATTAAATAGAAGCAAATAATTTTCTCTAGCTGGCAGTATGAGAAAATGGTATTCTCATACATAGAATGCTATAAAATATGAAATTACACTTCGAAAAGCAACTGAAAAATATAGCAATATTGTTTGCCTATCATCCTAGCAAATCTAAGTTTAGAAATTTATCCAATATTTTAGACTGAAATTAAAAATAAACATATAAGAAAGTTTGCTGCACTATTTTTATAGAAACAACACACAAGTCTATCATTCTTTGTGATAGTTATATTATGGCACCATGAGGTAATATGCAGCTATTACAAAGAATTAGTTTGAACTCTGTTGACTTTCAAGCTATTGCAAAAGGTATTGTTGAGAAATAAATATGAGATTCAGAAATATGTATCAGTTTTATTTCTTAGCAAAATTAAAATGAATATTTCATAAATACATATACTTAAAGAGAAGCATATAAGATTAAAATATGTATATTCCAATATTAATTTTGTTTACACAGAGGCTAAGAGGGAAAAAAGGATATATAAGGAAGTCAAGACAGGCATTTGAAAGACAACTCCATTAAATCAGCTTATTCTTAAATAAAAATTAGCATGTGTGCACAAAGTGACTTTAATTAAATTTAAAAATAAATGGAAATAATTTAAAGATACCAAATAACTTTAAGGAAGATACCCTAGACTGAGTATTGAACTGTTAAAAAAATATATCATTTTTTGCTTCAATATTCTAATCAAGTTTATTTAAATGTGATGTTAAAAATTCTAACAAAATCGCTTCATTGATTAACTTTATATCTAATGTGTATGCCACCTGACTTTCTTCAAAGATGAGCCGAAAAAATTAAAAAAAGGATTTGAAATGGTAGTAGTTGTCATTTGTAGTTTGCATAGATGATGGCACATTCATTTTTGCTTTATGATTGTTATCTTTCTTTCTACATCAGAAGTTTCATTCACATGTGACAGACTGCCAAATTGAGGTGCCCTATTTACTTTATGAATATTCATTATTTTAAAATTATTTGAAAATGTGCTACCAGAAATCTTGAAAGATTATTACGTATTAGTATTTGTTCCATGGGTGAGTCAGAACTAAAAAGAACATTCAAATTTATTTTCGTTAAGATTTTTTTTTTAGAGCAAATTTAGGGTTGCAGAAAAACTCAAGGAAATGTGCAGAGGTTTTCCCAACACTGTCTTTCACACTTATATACCCTCCCTCATTATCAATAACCTCAACCAAAGTTTATGTTACCATTCATCTTTGAGTTGTACATGCTATTGGTTTGGACAGAGCATAATAGCATGTATTCATAATTATGGAATTATACAGAGTATTTTCATTTCCCTGTGCTTCAGGGATTCTCTATGCTTGAGCTACTCATTTCTCCCAAGTCCCTCTTCTTTGGAAACCATTGATTGTGTTACCATTCACACCATTTTGCCTTTTTCCAGACAGTCATATAGTTGTTATCAGACAGTATGTAGCTTTATTAAGATTGCCTTCATTCCCTTAGTAACATGCATTTAAGTTTCCTTTATGTCTTATATTTTCATGGATTGACAGTACATAATTTTTTAGCACTAAGTAATATCCCATTGTCTGAATGTACCAGTTGATCCATTCACCTAATTATATGACTGATTCCAAGTTTTAGTAATTATAAATAAAGTTGCTATGATGATCTATGTACTAGTCATGTTTGGATATAAAATTGCTGGGTCATATGATAGAGGATGTGTAGTTTTATAATATATCACCAAACTCTCTTCCAAAGAGACTACTATTTTGCATGTCTACCAGCAATGAATAGAGTTCCTGTCACTTTGGAACATTAGCCTCAGTAGTGTCAATGTTCCATATTTTTGCTCTTCTAAAAGATGTATTTTAATTTGCTGTGTTTTAATTTTCATTTCTCTGATGATATAAGATGTGGTGCATCATTTCATGTGTTAACTTACTATTCATCTATATTCATTGCTGAAGTACTTTTAGGACTTTTGCCCAATATTTAAATTGGGTTATTTATTTCTTATTGTAGAGTTTTAAGAGTGCTTTGTACACTCTGGATAAAGATTTTAATCAAAAGCAAACTACTTTTTAGATACCAGATGATCTCTCTCACAGGTGGAATGTGAATAGACAAAACAAATGTACAGACAAAACAATACCAACTCTTAGACATTAGAAATAGAACTAAGGTTACCAAGAGGTAATGGAACACAGGTCATTGGTGGGTTGGGTGGATGGTAAGAGGTGGTTTAGCCCACTGGACAATGATGAAGAACAATGGTGATTTGGTGGAGGGCAGGGTGTGGTAACATATATCTGAGGAATAACAGGAGTTTATTTTATTTTGTAAAACAAAGTTACTGCAATAAAAAATGGAAAAGAGCAAACTATATTTTATATTATTCAATTTCTTTCAATTTATTCTTTCATCAATGATTCAACTGACAGATAAAATCAGAATAACTATGACTAAGGTAAAGTGGAAAATATTCACCAGTAAAATATCAGCAATAATAGCAAAATGTACTAGCATGTAATAATGAAGACTAAAAAATTGGGATTATCCAATGAAATTTTTGGCTTCTGTTACCTTGTAATTTAGATCTAGTAGAAATAGCATTCTAATTATGTTAAGGTGAAGTAGTATGCCATATTAGAAGCAAAAATAGGTTTACATTGATTTTTTTTTAGTATAACCTCTTTTTCATTAGGATAGTTAAAGGTGCTAGGAGACATTCTGACAAGTATCTTTTCTATTTTCTAGAAGCATACATTTTTCAAAGCCCACATCAGAACCATATTGCAATTAGTAATATAAATAGATCAAAAATAACACCAAATTTTAGTATGCAATGTACAACTATTTTTTTAAAAGGAAAGGTGCAGTCAGAAATGAAGGTGAGTAGGCAGGTAAAAGAAGCATTTATTTATTTTTATTTAGTTCACATTGGTTGTTACCCTGAGCCCAGTTCTTGAAACTGGGACCTTGGTATGTATGTAGGACTGTTTCCAGGTGCACTAGAACACTCGTCCACCAGTATATGATGCAATGTAGAATTCATAAGAAAAATATTCCATTATTTTTTGAAAATGGGCATTAGTCATTTCAATTATGTAGTGTTATGAAAATTTGTATATTTAACATTAAGGCAAATATATTTTGTACAGGTTATGAAGTAATTAAAAGTCACTGAAACCAGGAAACCTGTTTCACTGTGATTTTTTTATATAAATAATCCATTTTACTTTGGGAAATTATTTAATATTTCTTATATTCTGTCACTGTTTCCTACAACAAAATAACACAATTATTTCAGATAGTCTTAGTAGCACCTGTATTACAAAATATTGATTGTGTACTTTTCACTATTAGAAGTGAAAAACACAGATAATATATGATTACATTGAAACCTTGCTTATGCATATATCAATACATTTCACATGCTATTAAACCTCTCTGAAGTCTACCCATGGAACCAATAAGGGAATGCTTCTTAAATTTTAATGTGCATTCCCATCTCCTGTGTACTTACTACATGTAACAAATAGAATACTAGGGTTCTTTCCCAAATGGTCTATATCAGTATCTCTATCATGGATGACAACAAATTGTTTACTCACATGGCAATTTGTTGTGCTGTTCTCCGCTGTGCAGTTCCTTTATTACAGTCTCCAGCAGAATTAATTTTTTGTGACCCTTTGTAATTTGGTGGGACACATTGTTAATTTTGACCATTGAGTTGAAGATATAAATTATGTTTGTCATTTACAGAAAAGGGCTTTGCTGTTTGTATTTTGCTAGCCAGAACTAACATATGAGATAGTAAATAATCTGCCAGCTTGATTCCTTGAGTGACTAAAATTAGGAGAATTTCTTTTCTTTGTACTCACTGTTGATGAACATGAAGCAGCATAAATTTTTAAAAAATTTCTAAATTGAAATATAGTTTTTTTTAATTTTTAAAAAATTTAAACTTAAATATTTTTTAAAATAATTAAAGTAACATTGCACCATAACATTATATAGGTCTATGGTGTACATCATTAGAAATCAACTAAGACATGGATTTGTTCTTTACTTGTATCTTTTGCTTATATATGGGTGCTTCAGCCCAATGTTGAGAACATACTGCATAGAAAGTTTAAAGTTAATAATCTATATTAGGTAAATTCCAATAGATTTTTATTTATAAATGTAAAGTTTATCTATAAGGGAAACAATGATAACAGAATTCCAAAAGCTGTTTCCAGCAGTGTAGATGGAACTGGAGAGGGAGAAATAAAGGGAAATGTTGCAATATCAAATGGTAAGTTTTATATAGTAAGGATCAATGGTCCTTTTAGTTTAATTACACAATGGCTACTTTTGTGCTTGTTGAGGAAAGATTTTTAGTGAAGACATAATAAATGAGGACATTTAGGTAACATCTTTTGAGATGTTTTGCTATGAAATGATGAAAAAGTATGGTGATATCTTGAAGATATGGGTGATACTGAGAGGGATCATCTTAACTTACATAGAAAGCTAGAACAGTGTTTTTCAATCCTATCCATTAATATCATCTGTAGAATACTTTTTTTTTTTTTTTAGTGTCTGGGACCTACTGCTGGTCAATTAATTAGAATCTTGGTGTTGTTAAAGCATCGACATTCAAAAAAGCACTCTACAGAATCACATTATGAGAACCACTGACCAAAGTATATTTGAATCCTAAGGAAAAGGACTTAGTAGACTGAAAATATCTTAGAGATATATAGACGATAACCTATAGCAAAATATTACTAAGAATTCCAAAGAATGGGATCACAGCAGAGAAAGGGAATGAACCTTCAGTAAGATTAGGTGTTTTTCTTCACATTATAGCAAAGGTTTAGAGTTCATATAGTTCTGTTTATTAGAAAGAGAAAGTTGACAGTTTGTATCTAATAGAAGTTTGCATGTTTTTAAGTGCAAGAGAAGAAAAGTAATATTCTAAGAATGAAGAGTTGTAAGGAACTTTCAAGATTTCAAGATTAAGAAGAGCTGACTTAGCCGAGAAACATTGTGACCTCTCTTGGAAATGCTGAAGTTCCGTATGAGACAGAAAAATACAAATTATTGTAACTCCTCAAATACATGATTTTCTCCATATATATCTAGCTATCGGAGTGTGGTCATGGGCAAATTTTCTGATGGGGTTCACTGTGAACATAGATCTGCATGGGGTTATCATGGAAAAGCAGTGGCATATTCATCCAAATATCTGGGCAATTTCAAGGTAGTGATTGAATTGAAGGTTTTTTGCTTAAAATTAAAACTGAATATGTAGGAAATAAATGGGAAATGACACCAATTTTCTATCCTATACTGGTAGCCTGCAGGATGCCTCTGAACAGAAAATCAAGGAAGATAGAGATTGTGGTCAGATAATGACGTGTTTAAATTAACAATTTTGTAGATAAAGTAGTGTTGAGTCATGGGGAGAATAGAAGATCAGGTAGCAGAAAAATATTCAAGGTTAAGTTTATTGGTAAAAAGGAGATAGAAAGGCTGATTTGTTAGTATTCTTGGTAAGTTCATTTTGATGAACATTGATATGTCAGAAAAAGTACACATTTAGAAAATATTTAAAAGTACTCATTGATTAATGATTGATAGTGGAATGCATAGTCTGCCACAATTAAAAGAAGTAGCTGCATAGCCAAATATAACTCAGAACAAGGGTATGTATATCCAAAAAGGTTTAACTGCATTTTTATGAGTTTTATTTTTGGGTGGGGGGGTAAATAATTTTTTCCATGACTTTAGACTATACGATATTGATTTATATATGTCTATGACACATATTTCTTTATTTTTTATATTTCATATGTACATTCTTTCATCTTAAAAATCTTTTGGTCTACACTATAAAATAGGTTTAAAAGTTTATTTTTTGTCCATATGTATAGTCATTTGGGCATGGATATTTAAAAATAATGCATCTGTTTCCCACTGAATTTGAATTTGAATAGACCTATATGCTGAGATCTATTCTGCATAAGGTTTTAAGTAGTTCTACTCTGTTCATCTGTTCAGATGCAAGTGACACATTTATGGCATGTGGTTATTTGAATATATATCATAGTATTGATAATTTAACACCCTTTTGCTTCTTTTCAAAATTTCCTCTAAGATATCATAAGGTAGTGATTTGCCATATGAATGTTGAAGCTAACCAAAGGGATTAATGAAAGTATTTTGAAAATCTGAAAGTAACTGGAGAATTTATATCTGTAAGCACTGGTTTCAAAGCCAAGAACTTATGACTTGCCATATATTTCAATATCTTTTCTATATTTCAATAATATTTTAATATACTTTCTATATTTTTCATAGAATAAATTTTTTAAGTTTTTAGAATTTATGTGGTATTATGAATGACATCTTTTCCCGATATTTTTTTATTATTGGAAGTATATTGCTACATAAATATTGACTATGTCAATGTGGCATACAACCAAATTATCAACATTTTAATATTTATGACAGGCTTTCCTGAAGCATTTAATATTTTTTAGGAATTCAAACACAAAGAATCATTTATAGTAAAGGAACTAGATTTACCTTTTCCATTCTAATGTTTGAAACTACTTGTTTGTTTTCCCTCTTGAATGCATCTACGATAAGCTTAAACACAGTGTTAAACCATTACAGGTGATAGCTGACATCACTGGTTAGTTCCTGATTTTAATGAAAATGTTTTTAAGATTTCTACATAGGAGACAATACTTTTATTAAGTTATTTTAAGGATCTTACAATGTTTAGATAGTTTCCTTCAAATATGTATGTTTAGTGTTTTATTCACAATGATATCTAAATATTATCATGTGTCTGCTTTTACATGTTTATTTTATATTTTCCCCTTTTTGTGATGAAATATTTGATGTTGTAAACAAATATACTTGTATTGAAATCATCCTTTCACTTCCAAAAGTGATGAAAAGCATATTTATAGTACTAAAAATTTATCTAGTTTGCTGTCTTGCATGAATATATATTGCACTACTTTACTAAAATAAATATTTGACAGTACTCTAAACCTCACTTCTAGTTTCTTTAAAACAGTAATAAAACATTCAGAGAAAAATCAAGAAAGGTATATAATTATATATTATTTTATAGCAAACTTAGGGAAGAAACAAATTAGCTATTTTGTGATTTCAAGATGCTGGGGAGTCATCTGCCCTCCAACATTTATTTCTCCAGACCTTGTGCCTGGCATGATATAGGACACCTAGAATCATGACCTAACATCGGGGTCTCCTAGGTTCATAGAGAGTTACCTTGATCTATTTGTTATTAATGGTTTGAATATCTTGCCTGATCATATTCAGATATTTTCTAAGAGTAAGTTTTAATAAATAATTAAGAAGAACGCATGAAGACATTGAATAATTTTAATACAAAGAATAATTATAGGACAAGTGAATAGACTAATAAAGTATGAAAAATGAATTCCTGTTTAATATAGACTAAAGAAAATATTCTTTAAGTTTTGTTTTGCTCACATTCACATTTTCTAATATACTTTTCTTACCTTAACACTACAAAAGGATATGAAAAGGATAATGCATCTTGAACCATTTACTTAGGGAGATACTTCAGATTTCACAAAAGGAAGAATTACAAAGAAAAGAAGGTCCTTACACAAAACCATATAAAGCTATTTGTCCTTGGAGATATGCATACATACATATACATATACATATACATATATATATGAATGTATTTCTTGTCTACCTTCCCCAAATTAGAGAGTGCTGCTGTTATCAAATTATATGTACTCATATGTATTTTATTTACATTTATTTATTATATATAGCATATTACATATTTAATACAATTTATATAAAATTACAAAATGTCCATATACATAGTCTTCCCTAGCAAACATATTTAACAACTCATTAAATAAAAAGGACATTCATTATTTTGATAGTGTCTTAAAATTTGAATGTTTACTTACATCAAAAGTTATAAAACATATTTAGTTCATTTAATAATTCCAATACTGAATTTATTCTAAAGTGGAACACAGAAAACACAAAAACATGAATTCAATGATATATATATATATATATATATGCACCTCCATGATTATTGCAGCATTATTTAGAATAGCAAAGATCTTTAAATGATATAATATTGCCCATCAACAGATGCATGATAAATATCTGACATTTATACATGCTAAAACACCACTCAGCTATGAAAGAAGATGAAATCTCACCTTTTGCAACAGTGTGAATGGAACTAGTAGGAATTATACTCAGTAAAACAAGTCAGAGGGAGAATGACAAGCTTCATATGATTTCATTCATATGTGATATATAGAAAAAAACAGATGAACCAAATCAAACAAAAATAAACTTTTAGTCCAAAGAATCAAATTAGTGGTTATCAGCGAGGGAGAGAGAACAAATTAGGTAAATTAAGTAAATCACATAGTCAAGGATAGAATTGGACTATTGGTAGTAAACTAAATGTCTTAAATGCCAATGGTGATTTAAGACAATCTTTACCTTAAATCTATATAATCTTATGATTCAATTATTCCCTCAAAAACAATTTAAAAATTATAATAAATAAAAGTCCATGTTTTACATGAAAAAATAAAAACACAGAATCTATGCTATGATTAATTCTGACTCAAATATTAATATTCTTTTTGGAGAAATAAGCTTGCTTGTTGCCCAAAGATTCATATCATTAAGGAGTTTGAAGCAGATCTTACACCCCTTGTTTTAGGTAAATGTTTGCAATACTGTAGGAAAAAAGAATATTAGCTTGAGTCGCCTCACAAGTATAAAATTCTAGACCTTTCTCAAATACAAGATATGTTTAGGAAGAGCACTCCGAACTATCTAAAAACCCTTTCACTTCAGGATGAGTAATCAGAGAGTGGAAGAAAATATGCTTTTGGTAAAACAAAAAAAATAAAAACATATGGCTGCTTCTCTTATTGTTTTAATTTGGGTAAGACTGCCAAACAAAAAAATACGGATCTTTCTCAATCAACAATGCTGAATCTTTGGCCTTTAAGACCACAGTTCCCCATAGGTTAATAGATTTTTCAACAAGAGAGAGACTGGAATCGATTAGAGCACTTCATCATGTCAAGGTTTTTTTGTTGTTGTTTTTTCAAAGAAGGAAGGATAATGATCATTTGTCACTAGCCCAGCCATTCCTCATTAAGAGAGGTTTTTATGAACAGCTGACATCCATCCTTAACATGAAGGCTAGCAGCTAACAGCTTTGATAGCAGAGAAGTCTGGAAAGTAATCATTTCACTTATCAAAACGTCTGGTTTTTCACTTCGTAAAGTGAATCGCATGACTTGTCAGACCTTTCCCACAGTTTGCAGACAAATGTCAGTATTGACTTTATTCCTGTACTTTCTATTAGGCAATCAGAGGAATACACATAATTACAGGAAACAAATGCAAGACCATAGATATATTTTTTTTTTTTTCTCACCAGGGTTTTGCTTTAAAACAAAGTAACCAAATGGCATTTTGATGAATTCTAATGAGATTAAAGAAACCAGAGACTGAATTACTGACCATCATGTCATAGATGGTAAAAGCATCACAAACCTGTCATATTTGACTATAGTGTTGGACAATTTTCCAACATCATTATCTTCACTGATGGTAAATTAAATTAACTTTATGATGGTTTGTGTGTTATAGAATTGGAGAAAAGACACACGACAAAGTGAATGAAAGATTTCATAATACTTTCAAGGGCTTTTATGAAACAATTTAATATTTTAAAAAGAGATGAACTTTTAGATTCAAAGAGCTTAATTTAGTTTTTCTACCCAAAATACAACAGACAATAAATACACTAAGGAGATATATATATATATGCATATACATATAATCATATAGATATTCTATATTAATATGTTTATATGCACACCTAGGTTTTTTTTATCAAATTGTTGTCTTTAGACTCCTAAGTTTTTTAACGTGCTTACAGATAATGAATTGTGACAATTATCTTGATGTTACACTGTATCATTTTCTTCCAGCTAAAGATAGAATAACTTTTACAGTCTAGGTAGATACAGTTAATTAAATGGGTGTACTCTAAAATGGAAACTTTAAGACTTTAGACGATTAATTTGACCATTTTTATTAGAATGGACATTTTATGAGAAATTCTTTGTGATGGGTTATGTCACAATTGTCAGGAAGAATTTTTATATCTTTGTATAAGTCTAGAGACAAGATACCTTGAGACAAATAAATAACCTGGTAAATTTCTGAAGTTAAGATACATAAACCATAGGAGAATACATGATGTAATTGACAAAAAAAAAAAAAAAAGAAAGAAGAATATGCTGGAAGAATGAACTATAAAATAAAGAAAACAGTAGGATAATAGGAGAGTGGTGAAATGTTGAAAAAAAAAAAAAAAGAGTAAAGAGAAATGTTGAGGAATGAATTTAATAGTCACAATTGCTACTCCCTGAGAATTTCAATGTTTTACGAAAATGTTATTTTTCAGTTAATATCAGCTAAGAACTTCATACATCTACCTGAAAGATCAAATATAAAATTCTCTTCAATACGATTATAGTAGGAATTCTACCTAACAAGCTTTCTGGAACATACTATATTTTGCCATGTATAATACACACTATTTTACCCAAATCTGTGAGGGAAATATAAGATTGTGCATTATACATACCTACATATGTTTTAATCATTTTGTTTCTTGAACTTTGTATTTGTTCTTGTGTTTGCAGTTGTTACATAAAATTTCTTCTACCACCATATGGTTAAAAACAAATCCTAAAATTCCTTTGTAATACAAAAGAAAAGTACCAAAATACAAAGAAATAAAAATTTGAATTGAAAAATTGAAGCAAAAGAATTTTTTCCTTAAAGTTTGGTCCAAATGCTGGGGTGCACATTTTACACATGACCAAATTATATGTGACAAAAAACTGTATATCATTTTTCCTCTTGCTTTGCCTGTCAGATTGCCTTTCTAACCTTTCCAGTTTCATCTTTCATTGGTTCTTAGTATTCTAAACTACTACCTTTATATAACCTATAATTATATAATGCCAAACTTACCCAGTTTCTCATCAGTTTTGTACTATTAAACAAACTGAAATGTGTTCTTGCTGAATTTTAGTTATTATCAAACTGGCTGACCTCTTGATAGCATGATAGAGTCTGTAAAAGAATGCAAGTAAAGTTCTTAAAGTCCCTTAAAAAAGATTTAAAGATAAGGATTCCTAAAAGGATTTAAAGATTTATGAAAGTTTAATTTGCAATTTAAAATTCCAGCACTGAGGAAAACACAGATTCTTAGGATGCATTAATAAATATAAAGATATTAAATATATAAAGGAAGGAACCAAAATCATGCAAAAATGTTGAAGATAAGTAATAAATAGAGTCAGACAGAAATTCAGGCAAAAACTGGATATCATTGATATCAAAATTTTAATATTTACATATTGAATGCCAAGTGATGAAAGAAATGGTAGTTTGGGAATGATTTTAGCAAATATATAAAGTGCAGTGCTAACAGACAAATGTATATGAAAAAGATTAGATATAAGGGGAAC
The DNA here is from genome assembly GCA_004363575.1 of Solenodon paradoxus. Lineage (NCBI taxonomy): Eukaryota > Metazoa > Chordata > Mammalia > Eulipotyphla > Solenodontidae > Solenodon > Solenodon paradoxus. Next base: position 1,546,147 of record RJWH01000011.1, read on the forward strand.
AAAATGAAGAAACTGAATCACTTGTTTTTTATTTCTTTTTTTATTTTTATTTTATCAAAAGCTTATAGCTCTAAGGTATGCATCACTGTAAATCAGCACCTGCATATAATGCATGAAGTTTATCACCACCACCAATTTTTGTCTTCGTAATTCTTCACCACATAATTGATCACCTCAATTTGCTCGCTCCAATAGTAATTTCAGAAATTACTATTACTAATTAACATTCAATTTTATTTCATTTTCTCTGAGTGCTCCAAAAGTTTTAAAACAGAATGATTATGTAAATTTTAGGGTGAGAAACCAATTCATCGATATTTATTAATGAGATTTTTAAAACATACTTATTCTACAACTAAAAATTCTAGTAAATGTTCATCCTAATGGTGAAATAAATAATGCATATTATTTAGAATCACTGCTAGTATATTCAAAAGCTATAGAATACAGGGAATAAATTCTGTGAGGTAAAATTGTAGCATTAAACACATCTATTAAAACACTGAAAAACTGTAATAAAGGAGCCTATTGTTCAATTTAGAAGATAGAAATATTAAAAAATCAAGAAATAAAAAATGTTAATGAAATATTAAATATAGATTAAAAACCTGTTCCTTTAAAAAGTTAGAAAAAATCATACTTCAGGCAAAATATATTAAGGAATAAAGTAGAAAAAGAGATTAGAAATACAAACTTAAAAAAATAAGTAGAAGATGCTATGAAAAACTAAATGTCACTAATTTGAAAATAAATAAAATGTACAACCTTCTAAAAAAATAATTTGCCAAACTTAATATAAATACTATTAACATGTAATTTTATAGGTATTAAATGTTCAATCAATATGTAAATTTCCCCTCAAATCAGTTCCTGATGTTTTTATTAGGAAATTTTTATCGAATCTTGAAGTAATAGTAATCTCATGTAAACATACAAGAAAGAGAAAATAATGGTGTCCTCTATGTCAAAAAAACCTTGATGTTAAAGCCAGACATGAAGAAGCAAAATTATCTAGTTTCACAAATTGTCATAAATGAACATGTTGTACCTAAAATATGAGCAAGTTGAATGCAATAAATAAATAATGCTGAATGAATAGCTTCAATCTATCTCAGGAACACAAGTCTAATTTATAATTAAAGTAAATATCAATGTTATTAAATATATTTACTTATCAATATTGGAAACATGCAATCAATGAAGAATATAAAGAATAGTATTCATTAAAACATCTCAGTAGTTTATTAACAGAAATGAGCTTCCATAACTCCATAATATGTTATGTCAAAAGAATCAGTGAAATGTATTTTATAATTAGAAATCAGACAAAGATTCCTATTGAGAAATATAATGAAGGCATAAACTGATGAAGTTTAAAACATAATAAAATTTATACTTGGAAAAGAAAGCATAAAATGCCAATTGTTTTTCATACCATAATGATTCTCACAATAAATTCAAGGAAATTTGTGAAAAAATACAGGCATACTTCTGATATTATAGTTTCAGCTCTTACACCAATAGTAGAGAAAGTATAGCAGTAAAGCAAGTCACATGAATATGCTGTTTCCTTACACATATTAAGGTGATGCTTATACTACTTTTCCCTCTCTTTAAAAAAATAGATAAAATCCACCATTCTCCTATTTACAACATGTATGGACCTAGAAGCTATTCAACTTTGTGAAGTGTCAGACAGAGAAAGATGAACATCTTGTGATTTCAATAATATGTGTAATAGAGAGGAACTAAACAAATGAACTAAATCAAACAGATATACATTTCTAATCTCTAAGATTAAAAAATAAATATTCACTCTATACTGTAGTTTATTAAGAACATAAAACATAAGGTCTACAATTATGTAAATGTTTTTTATTAAATGTGCCACAGAGACCCAAAGTGAATACATGATGTTGAGAAAATGCTGCCAATAGACTTGTTCTGCACATGATAGTCTCAAACCTTCAAAAAAAAAAAAAATAAACCACTGGGCAGTACAATAAAGGAAGTGCAATAAACAAGGTATACCAATACTTCTAATATGTGATCTTGTACTATATATATGTATATATACATATATGTATGTATCTTCAAAATGTATTATATTCCAAGCATCTCATTAAGAAAGATTTGTTATTTGCAATATATTATGCTTAACAGAAAACAAAAATAAATCAAATAATTCAATTGGTCTGTCATGGTACTTTTAAAAAGATCTTTCCAGAGAAAAGTTTAAAGTTTATATTGAAGGACCTATAATTATATGGACATAAATAAATATAGCAATATAAAAATTGGATGTAATTTTATTTAAATCTCAAGACTGTACATGAAACTGACAAGCCTATCCTAAATGTTAATATGAGCAATATTGGTTCATAAATATCTACAACAAAAATTGAAAGTACTATCTCTGAGGTTTCACTTTTCCAAATATCTTTAGGCATTATTAAACAATTAAATACAAAGAAAGAGAATCTGTTGTACATGAAACGATGGTACACAAGAGACATTGCAGATAAAAGTTAGCTAGATGTTTAAATAAATGATGCTGAAAAATAGCTAATTGTGTGCAAGAGATCAAATACAATCCTTAACTAAATCATATAAAAATGAAGAGTGTATGGACTAAATATATGAACATAAGGAATAAAACTGTGCAGCTATTAAAATCAATACATGCAATAATACCCAAAACACAAAATTTCTAATATACAAATTTTCATGTAGTGACCATTTTTCCCAATTAAAATTAGCTATGGTCATCACATAACTTGATTGTTCCATAAACACAGAATCTTACAGTTAGACAATCACCAACAACACATATATTGCATATATGGTCAAGTTTATTTTATTTTTTATAAGTAACAAGAAAGGGATATTGTATGAGCATAAATTGTGAGGAAAGCACATGTCAAATGCTATTATGAAAATTTGATATGTTTTTTTAGGTAGGCAAGGTAAAGCAGTCTAATTTGTTTTTAATTTTCTACAAGTGTAGAGCTGCAATTATAGCTCTTATATCTAGAAGAGTGAAATGACCTTCCTAAGATTTTTAAATATGCATTGAATATTAGACAAACAGAACCAATAGAGAAAACATGTGTGCAAATTGTGTGTATATAAATGTATTACTTATATACAAGAACAAAATTTTTTATTTTTATATACATGTGTGTATATATACATATAAACATGTGTGTATATAAGCACATATATATAAACATTGTCTCACATAATTATGGAGGCTGTAAAGTCCCACTTATGTTATCTGCAAACTGGAGAAACAGAAAAGTCGGTGTTGTCATTTAGGACCTAAGAGGCAGCGAAGTAAGTAACACTCAAGTCCCACTCTAAGTCTAAAGACCCAGGAATTAACCCAGAGAAATGATGAGAGTGTGATGGTATACAGCCTTGTCCGAGTTGCCAGTGTTGGTTACAGAAGGATGTTCCAACTCAAACTGAAAGCCAGTCTCCTTCTCTTCTACCTTTCTATTCGATTCAAACCCGCAATGGGTTGGATGATGAACACCTGTATTGGGGAGGGCTATCTTTTCTACTCATTCTAGAAATTCAAATGTCTTTCTTTTTTTTTCAGAAAAAAAATCCTCACAATCACACTCAGAAATAATTTTAGTAGCTGTCTGGACATCTCAGCATTTCTCGCAATTCTTCGTGCTAAAATTAAAAGGATGATTTAAACAGAATTGTGTTAAAAAGTCACTGTGGTTAGAATAATATCAATTAAACAATCACCTTATTGTGATAGAAATGCTAAGATATTCAGAGAACTACATCTTGGCAGAAGTAATGAATAACACAAAGTTTGAGGTTTGGGGAATTTTTATATAGGCAATTTTGAGTTTATTCTATGTGAGAATTTAAGGCAAATGAGGCCAAATATGCGATTGAAACAGGAAAGAGAATAAATGCATAAAATAGTTTTCTTTGAATACATTTAATTACTGTCACAAGGAAAAGAGTACTGAATTTTTTTTCTGTTTAGGATTAATTGTAAGGGCATTTTCTGTGGGAGACTGAACAGAGACTGTGTCAAGACTAACATTTTCATTGTAGTAAAACTGACTTTGGTAGATGAACGCAGAAAGATTTATTTATAGAATAAGAGTTTAAAGAACAACTTATTTTTATTACTGATCATGTTTATTTTGTTTATTAATTTTATTGAAGGATCATATCATATCAATGTGTAGATTTAAAGTGTAATGAAAATTATTTTAAGAGCAAAATAGCGGATAAGTTTAACTAGAGTAATTCTGGACGGCAGGTACGAAGTTCTGAGTAGTTTGCAAACACCACCATCTGGAGTTGGGTAAACAAAGGATCCTCATAAATGTGGTTGTTTTAACAGAGAATATGGAGAGAAATTTTATTTCAGTATAGAAAGAACTTTTTATTTTTTTTTTTGGTATTTGCATTGATTTTTTTTAATGTCCTGCATATATTTCCCCACTAATGGATTTATTCATTTCCCTCAAAAGAGCTATGTTGGAGTCTTAACTCCCATGATCACTGTGGCTTTATTTGGAAAAGTTTTTTACAGTGGAAATCAAGTTAAAATAAAGTCATTAGTGTGGACTGTGATACAATGACTGGTATTATTATAGCAAGTTGAAATTTGGACACAAGCATGTATGAAGGGAGAAATCCTGTCCTATAGGTCGAAGGCAGAGATTGGAGTGACATATCTACTGCCAAAGATGGACAGTCAACCAACAAAAACTACGAGAGGCATAAATAAATTCTCTTTCACAGCCTTCAGAAAGAACCAATATTGACAATACCTTGATTTCAGACATCTAGACTCCAGACATTGTGACAATAAATGTTTGCTGTTATACTATCCACTTTATGCTATTTTATTAGGAGATTCCCAGGAAACTAATGCACTGATACTTCATTGAAAATTTAAAATTTGATATATGCTCTATTAGGTGCTTTCTTATTGTAGTGTTGTTATAATTTTATTCAGCTATGTTAAGTAATTAGCACATATAACAAATAATTTTTAAGAATTTTATAAAAATGAAACCATAAGCTTTGTACAAATGATTTTGAGATTCATCCTTCCTATTGCATGCATCAATTGTTAATTTCCATAACTTTATTTTTCACTTTAATTTTCTTTCCTTTTTCTAATTGTTTATCTGATTCGGATGCTAGGGTCATAATGACCTCACGAGAAAGAATTGGTCAGTCATTCTGTCTTCCTCCACTATTTTCTGAAAATATTTGTTCTAGACCTTCCCTAAATGTTTAATTAATTTATGAATAAAACTGTTAGGCCTAGAGTTTTATTTTCAGAGATATCTTGACAATAATTTTATTTTCTTTAATAAGTGTAGATACACATAATATTTTTTATTTTTATTAACTTTTCTGTTTCTGCAATCAATTCGATTCTGTTTCATGTATTCAGTCATTATGCTTTAACATATCAATGACATTTGTAGTAATTTATCTTCATAAAATGTGTGACTAGTATAAAAATGCAAAAATTCAAATGCTTATAGTTGTCTACAAATTAATTTTTCATCGTTTCAATAAATTATAAAGTTTGCTATCATATCGGTTTTTGTGTAACTCACTAAGCTTTATCCCATAGTGATTTAATCTATTACATCTATATATATTGAAAGTTCTACTGAACATGTTACACTTTTTGGTGTTGATATGTGTCTTAAAGAAAGTAAAACAGAAATACATATTTAACTACATATTGTTCATTTATGCTCATTTTTCATTCTTGATTCAAGATGAACTATATTATTATTTAGCTTCAACCTAAATAATGTTTTTTAACGATTTTTGTAGAGCAGGTTTGCTAGTAACATGATCATACATTTTTCTTTCACTTTTATTCCCCTAATGCATTCAATTGCTTCATTTTTCTAGAGTTTGATACTTACTCATTTTTATTGTAAGCAAACATAATCTGAGTACAGGTAGCTACTTCGTGTGCTTTAACCAACAATTTCACTGTAATCAAAAAAGGCTAGATTGAATATATGCAAAAATACCATATTTGTAACTTTCTATAAACCGATTTGCTAAGAATAACGTAAGAGTGCAGTGATGAAGGTGTGGATTTTGAATACAGGCAAAAGCATATCCTATTCTCCATGAACAGCTATATCAGAAAATTTGATAGTTGTCACCCTAACTCACAGCATTCATTCTTGTGAATGCTTTTCTTTTAAAAATGAAAAGTGAATTTTGATTTGGCTCCAAGATTATGAATGCTAAAAACTCCATCTCATTTCGTCCAATTATACACAATACAACAACAGACTTTCAACAAGTACAATCTTTCAAAAATAATGACCAGCATCTTCACAAAAAGAAAGATTACAGATCTTCAAAAATGATAGAAACCTAACCAATCTGTGTTCATGCCACCTCATAATGAGACCCTGGGGTCCATAGGGAGGGACCAGGGAGATAAGAACACCTAATCCAAGACTGAAGGGATTGTCCCCACTTGCAGGTGTCCCCACATCTGAGTACTGAATGTGAGCACATACAGCCTGCTGTGGAAAATAAAGAACCTCTTGTGTAGTGATAAATAGACCTCAGGGGAACAGAGAACATGGGGAAGAGAGTGTGAGAAACTGATAAAGTTTTCACAGACCTGATCGTAGGATTTTCATTTGTTCAACTATCTTTAGCATGGGGAATAAATAAGGGGACAACCTCCCTGTGAACTGAGATATGACTGGGTGTGCTTTCCTATAATTTTTATCTGCCTGTTGAAGGCACTGGAGGCCACCATATTTCACCAAGGGTAAATCACTTCACTGTCTTCATCACAGCACAAATGTGGTGCCAGACAATTGCCAGTGTTTGTGCTCATAACCATGGATTCTCTAGTCTGTCAGAGCAGTGATCCCCTGCCCAGGGCAGAGACAAGAAGCTTGATCTACAACTCCAGTTGGATATTAAAGTGATTTCTTCTAGAGAACATTCAGTTCTGTAGTTCTTTTTGGGAAGCCCTTCAGAGGAGCTCAAGGGAAAATGTAGCCTCACACCTTCATGGAATTACTGCTAAAAAGCTTTGCAAATCTGCCTGTCAAGAGCAAAACCTACTACTCACAGGCCCCAGGATTTGAACAAGTCCCCAGCTAGGGATTAACCCAGCTAAAAGACTGAAAGAACTGAATTTCACTGGGGGGCAAGGTTTGGAGGAGGTGTGATTCTGTTTTGCTTAAATCTGCTTGTGGTCTGGGCCACATCTTCTATGTAGCTCTCTTTATGATTTGTTATTAATACCTGTGACAATGGGGGAAAATCCTTTTATACTCCAACTTCAGATATGTAGACTGGACACATAGGACTCAAAACAGTGCTAGTCTAGACTTTTATCAGTTCTGACTGTGCTGAGATCATACAAGAAAAATAAGACCAGTATTTCTGGGCCAACACTGAGGCCTATATTCTGCAACCTGATATCTGAAACCTGATAGCTTGAGAAAATGGCAATTCATACAAGGCAGGGAAGAAATGTTATTTAGTCTAACCTATATAAGTAAACACAGAGTATCAAACAAACTGAGGAAATAGATAAATACATGTGAAGTGATGAAACAAAACAAAGCCTCAGAGGAAAATCTGAATGAAACAGAATTAAGTAAACTGCCTTAAGAAGATTTTAATGCAAGAGTTTTAATGATACTCAGTGAAATTAGGGAGAAAGGTAAAAACAAAAAGAGAATGACAGCAAAGATAGGGAAAATATGAGGCAGTTGCAAATAAAATTAATTAATCTTAAGAAAACCATAGTCAAGATAAGAAACACAATTCCATTGTGGGACTCAATGGTAGGCTGAAGAAGCATTTAAATAAATCAGTGAGATAGAAGAGAAAGCTGTGGAATATACCCAAGCAAACCAACAGGGAGAAAAAATTAAAGGAAAAGAATACAACATATGACATTTATGAAAAAACATCAAGAAGAACAATATTTGAATCATAGATGTCCCAAAAGGAGAAGAAAGAGAAAAACAGGCAAAAAATCTTATAGAAGAAATAATAGCCAAGAATTTCCCCATTCTGAGTAAGATAACAGAACTCCAGAACCAGGAAAATCTGAGTTCCAATCATAAGAAATCCAAATATACATTCATCATGACATGATGTCATTAATATGACAAAAACCAAGTATATGGAAAGAAGTTTAAAAACAATGAGAGAAAAATGAATTATTTACACTAGAGACCCAATAGGACTGTGAATTTCTCACTAGAAACTTTATAGTCAAAAGGGATTAGCATGATATATTCAAATTCTGAAAGAAAAAGATTTCTAATCAACAATATTCTATCCTGCTATATTATCACTAAGAACAGAAGGAGGCAAAAAAGACCTTTATAGAAAAACAAATCTTAAAGAAATCATCACAGTTAAACCAGACATATAAGAGAAAATAAAGGAATTTCTATAAAATAGAAACCGATAGGGTTTCCAGGGTAAACTCAAGACATAAATGCATTGGAAAAGCAAAGAAGAAAATGAAATTAAAACCAAAGGCAAAATAGTTTGTTTAAAGAACATGAGGAGAATAACAGAATAACAAAGTTAAAGTAGTGAACAGTGCCCAGAAAAAAAATATCAAAATGATAAGAGTTAGACATCAGTAACCACCTGAAATGTTAATGAATTGAACTCATCAGTAAAAATACATTGAGTTAAAAATATAACTCAAATTTATCTTGCATGCAGTAAACTCATCTAAATTATAAAGATGAATATAGGATAAAAGTAAACTTTGGAATACTCTCCTACAATCACACAGTGACTTAAAACAAGCAAGGATAGCAAGACATATATTGGAAAAAAAGACATCCAGCTAAAGATGGAAACAGAAGACAAGGGAGTATATTACATAATTATTAACTGGTAAATTTAGTAAGAAGACATAACTTTTAATACATATGCAGCAAATGAGCAAGCAACAAAATAAATAAATCATTAATAAAACTAAAGCGATACATTGACAGAAATACAATAATAGAATTCAGCTCACTTATAATTGAGGACAAATCAACCACACAGAGCATTTACAGGGCAAAAACAACCTTAAATTTCAAATTAGAACTCAAACACTTTGCCCAAAAACTATAGAATTCACGTTTTTCTTAAGTGCTCAAGGAACATTCTCAAGAATAGACTTTGCTTTGGGAAACAAAGCAGATGTTGACA